>NW_021025047.1:2158336-2178336 GCF_004153795.1 Camellia sinensis | reverse complement strand
GGGTCTCAAAATTCTGGAAAACCCAGAATGTGTTCTTGAGCTCAAATTTGGTTTCCAACCAACATATCTTGCATGCAATGACTCAAATCTCAAATATAATTATACTAACATGATGTAAACCCCAAATCACAACCCAATGGAGCTCAATTCACAAATAATTCACATGCATGCGCCAATCTCCCATCAAAGTCATTCTAACATAACAAATTCATACATTCAAGTTCATATCTTCATAAATTGTACATGCATGTGATGAATTGCCACATTCTCAACTTAGACAACACAAATGGTGATCAAGATATGAGTTTCAACCAAAACTCTACCTGAATCATGTATTTTAAGCTTATACATGCTATTTCAAAACATTTCCTCACATGCACGCATATATCAAGCTTTAATCCAACAAAACCAACCCAATTTCATTTCAATCTTACTTTTGATCACCCAATTAGCTTACACACACAAAATTACAAACTATAATCCAAGAATTACTCACCTAGAAGCTTTGATTCACACAATCTATAACAATTCTTGGATTATCTTCAAGGTTCCCAAGCTTTAAGCTACAATTTGCACAATTCTCTCCTCTCTCCCTTTCTACAGCCGACTCTCCTCCTTTTCTCAAGGTTTGATCAGCCAAAAATGAATACATAGGAGAGAATGGGAAGTATAGTGACCTTACCCAACAATTCCCACTAACTCATGATAATAATAGTAAATGATTGGGCACCAATTTACCAATTTAATCAACTTAATCTGGTTCGAATCAATTTTTCAATTAAATTTCACCGTAGGCTCTAAAAATTATGCCAACCACAATGGCGTAATCAATTTCGGGTTCTGTGGCCGATAAGGCCCTCAATTTAATTTCCAAAGCAGGTTATTCAAACAGATATTCCTACGATGAATAGATAAAACTTCAAAATCATATATATTCGCATAATGGCACACAAAATCATATCAAAACATATAATCACATTGGCATTTGGGACCAATTAGCATAATACAGAACAGGGGTGTCACAGTCTTCCCCCCTTTAGGAAGTTTGGTCCTCCAAACTTAATTTACCTTCGTCGGGAAACAAATGTAGATAGCGTAGTCGCATTTCCTCCACTTTTTCCCACGTAGCATCCATCCCATAGTGTTCCTTCCATTCTACTTTCACCATTGGGATGGACTTGTTTCTCAATTCTTTCACTTGTCAGTCAACAATTCTTTTCGGCCATTCAGCGTATTCCATATTCTCATCAATAGTTACCCGATGATAATCAATCACATGTAACGGGTCTCGGAGGTAACCCCTCAACATCGACACATGAAACACATTATGGATTTGCTCGAATCCCGGTGGCAAAGAAACTCTGTAAGCAACTGGACTAAGCCTCTCCAAAATTTGAAACGGCCCAATGTAACGGGGCGACAACTTGCCCTTTTTCCCAAACCTAACTTGGCCTTTCATCGGGGAAACACGGATGAACACATGGTCGCCGACCTCATACTCAAGAGGTCTTCTCCGAACGTCTGCATAATTCTTCTGTCGGTCTTGAGCGGTTTTGAGCCTTTGCCGAATAGTTTTGATCTTTTCAGAGGTGTCTTGTACAATTTCAGGCCCAAGCAAAGCTCTGTCTCTGACCTCTGTACAACAAATAGGTGATCTACACTTCCTACCATACAAAGCCTCGTATGGTTCCATATAGATGCTGGAGTGGAAGCTATTATTATAAGCAAATTCTGCAAGTGGCAAGTAATCTTCCCAACTCCCCTGAAAATCCAAAGCACACATGCGAAGCATATCTTCCAAAGTCTGTATCGTTCGTTCTGACTGCCCATCTGTCTGTGGGTGGAATGCAGTGCTGAACCTTAGTTCTGTTCCCATAGCTTCCTGCAAACTCTTCCACAATCTAGATACAAATTTCGGATCTCTATCCGACACGATGGATACCGGAACTCCGTGTAAACGGACAATTTCATCAACATAAATAGTAGCCAACCTGTAAGCAGTAAATGTAGTTTTGACAGGCAGAAAATGTGCAGATTTAGTCAGTCTATCAACTACAACCCAAACAGAATCCATACCTCGGGAAGTCCGAGGAAGGCCAACAACGAAATCCATAGTCACATGTTCGCACTTCCATTCAGGAATAGGGAGAGGTTGAAGTAGACCGCCTGGTTTCTGATGTTCAGCCTTAACTTGCTGACACTGAAGGCACTTGGACACATATTCTGCAATCTCTTTCTTCATTTTAGGCCACCAATAGGTTTGTTTCAAATCCCGATACATTTTATTGTTACCCGGATCTGTGGGCTTCATCCAAAACCCTCTTCTTTAGTTTCGGGATATCAGGGACACATATTCTGTTCCGGAATTTTAACACTTCATTCTCAATACTAAATTCTGCTTTTGGACTTGTCTCAAATTCATCAATTACCTTTCTGAGGAACTCATCCTCTTTCTGTTTCTGCTTGATTTCATCAACAATTGCCGGCTCGGCAGTAATAGCGGCTATCAATCCGCCCTGTTCACATACCACTACCTCAATTTCAGACTTTTCAAAATCTTACAAAATCTCTGCAAACTGGCTGGGCTAGTCTGCTGATGAAATTATAATGCTGCAGACATTTGTTGTGCTTCACTAATGCCTGCCAAAATCCTAGTCCACCAGAAGAATCAATCCCAAATTCAACATCATATACTACGTCACCCACATCCCTTGATTGTCTGCAACAACAACGACACGATTTTGTTTAATTTTACCTGCTCTTTCTGCAAGTTACCCATCAATGGAAGTCGGATCTATGTTTGCCTTTACTGCAAGTGCTTGCTCGACCAATCATGTGCCGAGTGGCCTTCACAGATCGAACACCCTTGCCACCGAAAACACCCACTCACCCTGCTTGACCAACGTTGGAATACATTTTCGAGGCAATGTAGAGCTTGTGGGAAGGTGCTTGAGAAGGGCCTTCTCTTCAAATGTGATGATTGTCGTGTTAGAAATGACCAACGTGTGGATTCAAGTCGGTGCAGCGCTTGTGGGAAGTTCCTGACAGAGGGCTTTTCCTTCAACTGTTCTGAGTGTAATTTCAGCCTGGACCCATTGTGCGCTTCGTTGATACCATTGCCGTCGTCTACCCAAAATTCTCAAGGCAGCAGCAGGGACGATGAGTTCCAGATTCAACAGCTAAGACACCCCCACCCCTTGATTCTTTGTGAGAAGAAAAAGGAGTCCTCAAATGATGTTCATGTTCAAGTCTATCTTTAGAGTATATCAAAATATCATCGATGAAGACTACAACAAACTCATCAAGGTAGGTTTTAAAAATTCTATTCATTAAGTCCATAAATGCTGCCGGAGCATTAGTCACTCCAAATGGCATAACAAGAAACTAAAAATGACCATACCTCGTTCTGAATGCGGTTTTCTCAACATCCTCTGCTTTAACCTTCAGCTGATGATACTCGGATCTCAAATCAATCTGAGAACACACCTGTGATCCCTGCAACTGGTCAAATAAGTCTTCAATACGGGGTAAGTGATATTTGTTCTTTATCGTTACCTTGTTCAATTCCCGGTAATCAATGCACAGGCGCAAAGTACCATCCTTCTTCTTTACAAATAACACTGGTGCACCCCAAGGCGAAGTGCTAGGCCGGATAAACCCTTTATCAAGAAGGTCTTGCAACTGTTCCTTCAATTCTTTCATTTCGGCAGTAGCCATTCTGTAGGGAGTTTTAGAAATAGGCTGGGTGCCTGGCACAGTCTCAATAGTAAACTCTATCTCCCTGTCTACCAATTCCCCTGGTAATTCATTCGGAAACACGTCCGGAAATTCTCTAACAATAGGAATATTATTCAATTCAACACTCTCAGATTGTTCAGACAACACATAGCACAAATAACCCTGGCACCCTTTCCTGATCAGTTTACATGCTTTCATTACAGATATCAATAAGGTGGTGGCACTACCCCATTACCCACAAACACAATCTCTTTCTGTTCTGGTGGTTTAAATACAACCCTTTTTGCCACACAATCTATGGTGGCACAATACTTGGTCAACCAATCCATGCCCAAAATTACGTTGAAATGTCTAAAGTTCAAGGGCTACAAATCTACATATAGGGTAGTATCCTCAATATGCATGTCACAAAACCGATATATATATTCACATAACACAGATTCCCCCGATGGAGCAGACACACATAACAAATATGGCAATAACTCTAGGGGTCTATTCAGTCTAGATGGAAATGTACATGTCACAAATGAGTGTGTTGATCTAGAATCAATTAATACAAAGGCATCCTGGTTACCTATTGAAATAGTACCTGAGACAACGACATTGGCATTCCGTGTATCGCCCGGAACGAGTGCAAAAACTCACCCCTGTCTCACTGTATCCCCAGTAGTAGCAGATCTCAAAGTGTTTCCCGGCTTTGGGATCGATGCAGTGGAGCTAGCAGCTATCTTTCCACTATTCTGATTACAATCTCGGGCTATATGCCCTTGTTTCCCACACTTAAAATAGGCTCCCGATGCACGGTAACAGACTCCACGGTGCCTTTTGCTACAAATGTTACGCATGGGAGCTGTGTCTCGGGAAGAACTCGAAGTATTTGAGGAGCCCGTGTTTTGCTTTTTCAGAAATTTCTTCTTCGAAAAGAAGCCTTGTCTTTTGTTGCCTTTCCATTCTGTTGTTGGCTTAGCTTGTCTAGCTATGTTAGCCTCTGATATGATGGCCTGATCAAGCACCCCGATGTAGGTCTCCAACTTCAGGGCATTCACTCTCTCTAGGATGTCACTTCGGAGCCCACCTTCAAAATGCCTTGCTTTCTTATAATCAGTGTCAATTACGTGCGGTGCAAACTTGGCCAACTCAGTGAATTTGGCCTCATATGCAGCTATAGTCATGTTGTCTTGCTTGAGTTCCATGAACTCTGCCACTTTCATATCCCGGACACACTGCGGAAAGTACTTGTCATAGAATATTTCTAGGAACTTTACCCAGTCAACATCCTTATGATTCTCTTGCATCAACATCCACCATCTTCTCGCTTCGTCTTCTAGCATAAAAGTGGCTAGAAGCACTTTCTAAGTCTCTGAACAGGGGAACACTTCAAATAATTTCTCAATGCCGAGGACCCATGCTTCGGCTTTCAACGGATCTAATCCCCCGTGGAACTGTGGTGGTTTCATTTTCTTGAATTCCTTGGTGAGAGCTATAATCCGGTCATCATTTTGATTATCTGGCACGGGTGGTGCCGGAGGTGGAGGTGGCGGATGTGGTTGCTGCCACTGTTGTTGCCACTCCTGTTGCTGTCTCAAAGCTTCTGCCATTTCCTGTATCAGTCTTTCCATTCTGTCCAGTCTGGCAGTAGAAGATTCCTCTATCTCATCACCTCTAGTTCTCACCATCTTATTAAACTTGCATTATATTTCATACAAAAAGTACACAAGTATGCATACACTAAGAAGCACATATTTCCAGATAATTTGCAATGCAAGTAGTTCACAACTTACACATATAATTATTCATAACAAAACATTTAAGCATATAATCAATGCTTCCAAACTCGTATTTATCACATGAATGCATCCTAGATCTTATCTAGACGCTTATTGCTCTTTTTGGACTAGTGTGTGAGTTATTAACTCGTGCTCTGATACCACTCTATCATGACCCGAACCCGCCCCTATGGGTTAAGGACATACGGCCTCAGACCTGAGATTACCTACGGCCTGAGATTACCTACGGTCTCAGACCAAAACAGACATAACTCGTCAGAGTAAAGGGGCCAAACGGAAGTAATAATTAAAAACTTTGTCCATGAGCCGTGCTTATATGCACATCAAACAAACCATACACGTATATGTTAATAACCCACAATAAAATACAGTACCACAAAATCCTTTACAGACAGGATCATCCAAACTGAGTCAACCCATATAAAAACTATATACAGATATGCATAAAGTCCTTGCCAACAAGACAAACTATGAATGCATAACAAAATGGCAAGGATAGGTCTCGTGCGTGAGACCCAAGGCTGACTCTCCAAAACTCATGTTGTTCCTGGCAGACTTCACTGGGGCTGGGTTTGGACTTCTCTTGGCTCACCTATAAACGCATGAATGAGCGTGGGCAATAGCCCAGTGAATAATATCAAATACAAAAATTACATAACAATGTAGAACAACATGTTCCAAACGGCCTTTGGCCCAATTCACATTTCTATTTAACATATATATACTTATACAAAATTTAGATCAAGTGACTGTAGTTCCAACATACTGGCCTTTGGCCCATTTAGGTTTCCATTTATGTCAAAACGGCCTTCGGCCCATTCATTTATGTCAAAACGGCCTTCGGCCCATCCATTTATGTCAAAACAGCCTTCGGCCCATTCATTTATGTCAAAATGGCCTTCGGCCCATTCATTTAAGTCAAAATGGCCTTTAGCCCATTCATTTACGTCAAAACGGCCTTCAGCCCACTCATTCATGTCAGAACGACCTTCGGTCCATTCATATAGGTCAAAACGACCTTCGGTCCGTTCATTTATATCAAAACGACCTTTGGTCCATTCATTTACATCAAAACGACCTTCGGTCCATTCATATAGGTCTAAACGACCTTCGGTCCGTTCATTTATATCAAAACGACCTTTGGTCCATTCATTTACATCAAAACGACCTTCGGCCCATTCATTCCTATCAAAACGACCTTTGGTCCATTCATTCATTCCTGTCAGACTTTTGTCCACAATCCTAATTAACAACTCATAAAGTTTATAAGGGAATAAACAATTGGACATTGACAAGCTTTCAAATATTGATATTACTCACAGTGATCGGCTTGCGGATTTGCCCTGGAGCTTGACCCTACACATTGCATGAACACAAGAGGGTCACTAACAGTTCAATCCATTCTTTAATTCACATATTCCTCTTTAGGCTTTATTCCTATCTCATTAACTCATTTACGATGTTTAGCACATGCCTAAGAGTGTTTACAAGTGAAACAGAACGGAAAACGAAACATAGAACACATGAACGAAATTTCAGAAAACAGGGTCCCCGCTCGAGCGTGGACTTCCCCGCTCGAGCGGACCCAAGAGGCCTACAAAAGTACTGGTTACCTCAAAATTACGCTCGAGCGCGAATGGGGAGCTCGAGCGGAAGGCTCGTGTACAAAAGCTCCCCGCTCGAGCGTGAAATATCCCGCTCGAGCGAACAGCCAACTCTGCAAAAAGTGTTGGGAGCACGAAATTTACGCTCGAGCGTAGTTTCTCCCGCTCAAGCGGGCCTAAAAATTCTGGAAAACCCAGAATGTGTTCTTGAGCTCAAATTTGGTTTCCAACCAACATGATGTAAACCCCAAATCACAACCCAATGGAGCTCAATTCACAAACAATTCACATGCATGCCCCAATCTCCCATCAAACTCATTATAACATAACAAATTCATACATTCAAGTTCATATCTTCATAAATTGTACATGCATGTGATGAATTGCCACATTCTCAACTTAGACAATACAAATGGTGATCAAGACATGAGTTCAACCAAAACTCTACATGAATCATGTATTTTAAGCTTATACATGCTATTTCAAAACATTTCCTCACATGCACGCATATATCAAGCTTTAATCTAACAAAACCAACCCAATTAGCTTGAACACACAAAATTACAAACTATAATCCAAGAATTACTCACCTAGAAGCTTTGATTCACACAATCTATAACAATTCTTGGATTATCTTCAAGGTTCCCAAGCTTTAACCTACAATTTGCACAATTCTCACCTCTCTCCCTTTCTACAGCCGACTCTCCTCCTTTTCTCAAGTTTTGATCAGCCAAAAATGAATACATAGGAGAGAATGGGAAGTGTAGTGACCTTACCCAACAATTCCCACTAACTCATGAAAATAATAGTAAATGATTGGGCACCAATTTACCAATTTAATCAACTTAATCTGGTCCGAATCAATTTTTCAATTAAATTTCACCGTAGGCTCTAAAAATTATGCCAATCACAATGGCGTCATCAATTTCAGGTTCTGTGGCCGATAAGGCCCTCAATTTAATTCCCAAAGCAGGTTATTCAAATAGATATTCCTACGATGAACAGATAAAACTTCAAAATCATATATATTCGCATAATGGTACACAAAATCATATCAAAACATATAATCACATTGGCATTTGGGACCAATTAGCATAATATAGAACATGGGTGTCACAGTAAGTGGCAGAGTGGCCTTGCTGCCATGATCCACTGAGATTCAGCCCTGCGTCGCTCCGATTCGTCCCTCCCCTCCGGTTTTTCTCCCCCTGCGGAGGTCCGAGAGCACATAGTGCGCGCCTCGAGACACGAAAACAAATCACATGCGCGGTGAAACGAAATTCAGCGTTGCCCAAGGGGATTGCTGATGCTACAGGACGAGTTGCGCGACGGCTGCAGCCTTGGCCAGCAGGCCAAGCCATGGACTTGCCCCGCATGCCATGCCTTAGCATTCGCTAGCGTGCCATGCCACCGGCTTGGCCAGCATGCCAGGCCACTGCCTTAGCCAGCATTCCATGCAAAAGCGTTGGCCAGCATGCCATGCGACGGCCTTGGCAAGCATGCCACGCCATGGCCTTCGCCAGCATGCCATGCCTTGGCACTGCCCTGCATGCCATGCCACCGCCTTGCCAAGCACGCCCTGTCAAAGCGTTGCCCAGCATGCCAGGCCACGGACTTGGCCAGCACGTCATGCCACTACCTCGGCCAACATGCCTTGCCACGACGTTGCCCAACGTTCCTTGCCACGGAGTTGCCCAGCATGCCATGCCACGGCGTTGCCCAGCGTGCCATGCCTTGGCCTTGGCCAACTTGCCATGCCATGGCCTCGGCCCGCATGCCTTGTCACGGTGTGGCCCAGCATGCCGTGCCACCGCGTTGCCCGGCGTGCCATGCCTTAACCTTGGCCAACATAACATGCCACGCCCTCGGCCCGCAGGCCATGCCATAGCGTTGGCTTGCATGACAAGGCCGGAATGCCATGCCACGGCCTCGACCCGCATGCCTTGCCACCGCGTTGCCCAGCATGCCCTGCCACTGCGTTGCCCGGCGTGCCATGCCTTTGCCTTGCCCAACATGCCATGCCACGGCCTCAGCCCGCATGCCACGGCCTCGGCCTTGCCTAGCAGGCCAAGGCCGGAATGCCATGCCACGGCCTCGGCCCGCATGCCTTGCCACGGTGTTGCCCAGCATGCCATGCCACCGCATTGACCGGCGTACCATGCCTTAGCCTTGGCCAACATGCCATGCCACGGCCTCGGCCAGCATGCCATGCCACAGCATTGCCCAGCATGCCAAGGCCGGAATGCCATGTCACGGCCTCGCCCCGCATGACATGCCACAGCATCGGCCCGCATGCCCTGCCAGGGCGTTGCCCAACATGCCATGCCACGGCCTGGGCTCGCAGGCCATGCCACGGCCTCGGCCTGCATGTCTTGCCACGGCGTTGCCCAACATGCCATGCCACGGCCTCGACCCGCATGCCTTGCCACGGCCTCGGCCGAACATGCCACGCCACGACCTCGGCCCGGATGCCTTGCCACGGCGTTGCCCAACATGCCATGCCACCGCGTTGCCTGGTGTGCCGTGCCATGCCATAGCCTTGGCCAACATGCCATGCCATAGCCTTGGCCAACATGCCTTGCCACGGCCTCGGCCAGCAGGCCATGCCACTGCCTCGGCCCGCAGGCCCTGCCACGGCCTCGGCCCGCATGTCTTGCCACAGCGTTGCCCAACCTGCCATGCCACGGCCTCGGCCCGCATGCCTTGCCACGGCCTCGGCCCAACATGCCACGCCATGACCTCGGCCCGCATGCCTTGCCACGGCGTTGCGCAGCATGCCATGCCACCGCGTTGCCCGGCGTGCCATGCCTTAGCCTTGGCCAACATGCCATGCCACGGACTCGGCCTGCATGACATGTCACGGCCTCGGTTCGCATGCCCTGCCACGGCGTTGCCCAACACGCCATGCCACGCCATGGCCTCGGCCCGCATTCCATGCCACGGCCACGGCCCGCACGCCTGGCCACGGCGTTGCCCAACATGCCATGCCACGGCCTCGGCCAGCATGCCATGCCACAGCATCGGCCCGCAAGCCTTGCCACCGCGTTGCCCAGGATGCCAAGGCCGGAATGCCATGCCACAGCCTCGGCCCGCGTGCCATGCCACGGCCTCGGCCCGCATGACATGCCACAGCCTCGGCCCGCATGCCTTGCCAAGGCGTTGCCCAACATGCCATGCCACGACCTCGGCCCGCATGCCATGCCATGCCACGGCCCGAATGTCTTGCCACAGCGTTGCCAAACATGCCATGCCACGGCCTCGGCCCGCATGCCGTGCCACGGCCTCGACCCGCATGCCATGCCACGGCATTGCCCAGCATGCCATGCCACCGCGTTGCCCGGCATGCCATGCCTTAGCCTTGGCCAACATGTCGTGCCACGGCCTCGGCCTGAATGCCATGCCACGGCCTCGGCCCGAATGCCATGCCACGGTCGCGGCCCGCATGCCTTGCCCCGGCATTGCCCAACACGCCATGCCACGGCCTCGGCCCGCATGCCTTGCCACCGCGTTGCCCAGCATGCCATGCCACCACGATTCCCGGCATGCCATGCCTTAGCCTTGGCCCGCATGCCATGCCACGGCCTCGGCCCGCATGCGTTGCTACGGCGTCGCCCAACATGCCATGCCACGGCCTCAGCCCGCTTGCCTTGCTACGGCGTCGCCCAACATGCCATGCCACGGCCTCGGCCCGAATGCCATGCCACGACCTCGGCCCGCATGCCTTGCCACGGCGTTGCCTAGCATGACATGCCACGGCCTCGGCCCGCATGCCTTGCCACCGCGTTGCCCAGCATGCCATGCCACCACGATTCCCGGCATGCCATGCCTTAGCCTTGGCCAACATGCCATGCCTTGGCCTCGGCCCGCATGCCATGCCACAGCGTTGCCCAGCATGCCAAGGCCGGAATGCCATGCCACGGCCTCGGCCCTCATGCCATGCCACAGCCTCGACCAGCATGCCATGCCACGGCCTCGGCCCGCATGACATGCCACGGCCTCGGCCTACATGCTTTGCCAAGGCGTTGCCCAACATGCCATGCCACGGCCTCGGCCCGCATGCCATGCCACGGACGGCCTCGGCCCGCATGCCATGCCACGGACGGCCTCGGCCCGCATGCCATGCCACGGACGGCCTCGGCCCGCATGCCATGCCACGGACGGCCTCGGCCCGCATGCCATGCCACGGACGGCCTCGGCCCGCATGCCATGCCACGGACGGCCTCGGCCCGCATGCCATGCCACGGACGGCCTCGTTAGCCTTGGCCAACATGCCATGCCACGGCCTCGGCCCGCATGCCATGCCACAGCGTTGCCCAGCATGCCAAGGCCGGAATGCCATGCCATGGCCTCGGCCACCATGCCATGCCACGTGGGTAGTGTGGCCTGGCGTTCCTGCGGCGTGGGCAGCGTGGCCTGTGCGAATACCGCGTGCGCGGTCTTTTGACCACGGTGCACCTGTTACGCGCATGGTCGCGCGCGCCTTTGCACGCCTTCGCACACAACGCACGTCTAGTGATAAGAACCGCAGCCAAGGCAGCCCAGCCCCATGGCCAAGGCCAGCAGCATAGCATGCCAAGGCCAAGGCAGCCCAGCCAAAGCCAGCAGCATGCCATGCCACGGCTAAGGAAGCCCAGCCAAAGCCAGCAGCATGCCATGCCAAGGCCAAGGCCAGCAGCATAGCATGCCACGGCCAAGGCAGCCCAGCCAAAGCCAGCAGCATGCCATACCAAGGCCATGGCCAGCAGCATGCCATGCCACGGCCAAGGTAGCCCAGCCAAAGCCAGAAGCATGCCATGCCAAGGCCAAGGCAGCCCAGCCCAAGCCAGCAACATGCCATGCCAAGGCCAAGGCCAGCAGCATGCCATGCCACGGCCAATGCAGCCCAGCCCAAGCCAACAACATGCCATGCCAAGGCCAAGGGCGGCATGCCACGGCCAAGGCCGCCCAGCCAAAGCCAGCAGCATGCCATGCTAAGCCCAAGGCCAGCAGCATGCCATGCCACGCCACGGCCAAGGCAGCCCAGCACAAGCCAGCTGCATGCCATGCCAAGGCCAAGGCCAGCAGCATGCCGTGCCACGGCCATGGCAGCCCAGCCCAAGCCAGCAGCATGCCATGCGAAGGCCAAGGCCAGCAGCATGCCATGCCAAGGTCAAGGCCAGCAGCGTGCCATGCTGCTGGCCCAGCCCAAGCCAGCAGCATGCCATGCCAAGGCCAAGGCCAGCAGCGTGCCATGCCACGACAAAGGCAGCCCAGCCAACGCCAACGGCATGCCATGCCATGGCCAAGGCCAACAGCTTGGCATGCCACGACCATGGCAGCCCAGCCAAAGCCAGCAGCACGCCATGCCAAGGCCAAGGTACCCCAGCCCAAGCCTGCCGCATGCCATGCGAAGGCAAAGGCCAACAGTATGCCATGCCACGGCCAAGGCAACCCAGCCAAAGCCAGCAGCATGTCATGCCAAGGCCAAGGCTAGCAGCATGCCATGCCTAGGCCAAGGCAGCCCAGCCAAACCCAGCAGCATGCCATGCAAAGGCCAAGGCTGCCCAACCCATGCCAGCAGCATGCCATGCCAAGGCCAAGGCCAGCAACAAGCCATGCCACGGCCAAGGCAGCCCAGCCAAAGCCAGTAGCATGCCATGCCAAGGCCAAGGCCAGCAGCATGCCAAGCCACGGCCAAGGCAGCCCAGCCAAAGCCAGCAGCATGCCATACCAAGGCCAAGGAGTGCAAGATTGGGCACAGCCTAAGAGTGTGTTTGAGATTGCCATGCCAAGGCCAAGGCCAACAGCATGCCATGCCAAGGCCAAGGCCAGCAGCATGCCATGCCAAGGCCAAGGTAGCCCAGCCCAAGCCAGCCGCATGCCATACGAAGGCAAAGGCCTGCAGCATGCCATGCCACGGCCAGGGCAGCCCAGCCAAAGCCAGCTGCATGGCATGACAAGGCCAAGGCCAGTAGGATGCCATGCCAAGGGCATGGCAGCCCAGCCAAAGCCAGCAGCATGCCATGCCAAGGCCAAGGCCAGCAGCATGCCATGCCAAGGCCAAGGCCAGCAGCATGCCATGCCATGGCCAAGGCAGCCCAGCCAAAGCCGGTAGCATGCCATGCCAAGGCCAAGGCCAGCAGCATGCCATGCCAACGCAAAGGCAGCCCAGCCAAAGCCAGCAACATGCCATGCCAAGGCCAAGGCCAGCAGCATGCCATGCAAAGGCCAAGGCGGCTCAGCCAAGGCCAGCAGCAGGCCATGCCACGCCACGGCCAAGGCAGCCCAGCCAAAGCCAGCAGCATGCCATTCCAAGGCCAAGCCAACGCTGCCAAAGCCAGCAACCTGCCATGCCAAGGCCAAGGCCAGCAGCATGCCATGCCACAGCCAAGGTAGCCTAGCCAAAGCCAGCAGCATGCCATGGCCAAGGCGAGCAACATGCCATGCCTTGGCCAAGGCAGCCCAGCCAAAGCCAGCAGCATGCCATGCCAAGGCAAAGGCCAGCAGCATGCCATGCCAAAGCCAAGGCAGCCCAGCGAAAGCCAGCAGCATGCCATGCCAAGGGTAAGGCCAGCAGCATGCCATGCCAAGGCCAAGGCAGCCCAGCCAAAGCCAGCAGCATGCCATGACAAGGCCAAGGCCAGCAGCATGCCATGCAAAAGGGAAGGCCAAGGCCAACAGCATGCCTCGCGACGGCCAAGGCAGCCTAGCCAAAGCCAGCAGCATGCCTTGCCATGGCCAAGGCCAGCAGCATGCCAGGCCACGGCCAAGGCAGCCCAGCCAAAGCCAACAGCATGCCATGCCAAGGCCAAGGCCAGTAGCATGCCACGCCACGGCGAAGGCAGCCCAGCCAAAGCCAGCAGCATGCCATGCCAAGGCCAAGGCCAGCAGCATGCCATGCCACCGCCAAGGCAGCCCTGCCAAAGCAAGCAGCATGCCATGCCATGGCCAAGGCCAGCAGCATGGCATGCCCCAGCCAAGGCCAAGGCCAGTAGCATGCCAAGCCCAGCCAAAGCCAGCCGCATGCCATGCCAAGGCCAAGGCCAGCAGCATGCCATGCAACGGCCAAGGCTGCCCAAACAAAGCGAGGAGAATGCCATGGCCAAGGCCAGCAGCATGCCATGCCAAGGCGAAGGCCAGCAGCATGCCTTGCCAAGGCCAAGGCAGCCCAGCCAGAGCCAGCAGCATGCCATGCCAAGGCCAAGGCCAGCAGCATGCCATGCCAAGGCCAAGGCCAGCAGCATGCCATGCCAAGGCCAAGGCTGCCCAGCCCAAGCCAGCATCATGCCATGCCAAGGACAAGGCCAGCATCATGCCATGCCACGGCCAAGGCAGCCCAGCCAAAGCCAGCAGCATGCCATCCCAAGGCCAAGGCCAGCAGCATGCCATGCCACGGCCAAGGCCGCCCTGCCAAAGCAAGCAGCATGCCATGCCAAGGCCAAGGCCAGTAGCATGCCAAGCCACGGCCAAGGCAGCCCTGCCAAAGCCAACGGCATGCCATGCCAAGGCGGCCCAGCCAAAGCCAGCTGTAAGCCATGCCAAGGCCAAGGCCAGCAGCATGTGATGCCACGGCCAAGGCAGCCCAGCAAAAGCCAACAACATGCCATGGCCAAGGCCAGCAGCATGCCATCCCATGGCCAAGGCTGCCCAGCCAAAGCCAGCAGCTTGCCATGCCACCGCCAAGGCCAGCAGCATGCCATGCCAAGGCCAAGTCAGCCTAGCCAAAGCCAAAAGCATGCCATGCCAAGGCCAAGGCCCGCAGCATGCCATGCCAAGGCCAAGGAATCCCAGCCAAAGCCAGCAACATGCCATGGCAAGGAAAAGGCCAGCAGCATGCCATGCCAAGGCCAAGGCAGCCTAGCCAGAGCCAGCAGCATGCCATGCCAAGGCCAAGGCCAAGGCCAGCAGCATGCCATGCCAAGGCTAAGGCAGCCCAGCCAAAGCCAGCAGCATGCCATGCCATGGCCAAGGCAGCCCAGCCAAAGCCAGCAGCATTCCATGCGAAGGCCAAGGCAGCCCAGCCAAAGCCAACAGCATGCCATGCCAAGGCCAAGGCCAAAGGCCAAGCCAGCCCAGCCAAAACCCAGCAGCATGCCAGGCCATGGCCAAGTCCAGCAGCATGCCATGCCAAGGCCAAGGCAGCCTAGCCCAAGCCAGCAGCATGCCATGCTAAGGACAACGCGAGCAGCAAGCCATGCCACGGCCAAGGCAGCCCAACCAAAGCCAGCAGCATGCCATGCCAAGGCCAAGGCCAGCAGCATGCCATGCCACGGCTAAGGGAGCCCAGCCAAAGCCAGCACCATGCCATGCCAAGGCCAAGGCCAGCAGCATGCCATGGCACGGCCAAGGTAGCCCAGCCAAAGGCAGCAGCATGCCATGCCAAGGCCAAGGTAGCCCAGCGCAAGCCAGCCGCATGCCATGCGAAGGCAAAGGCCTGCAGCACGCCATGCCACGGCCAAGGCAACCCAGCCAAAGCCAGCAACACGCCATGACAAGGCCAAGGCCAGCAGCATGCCTTGCCAAGGCCAAGGCAGCCTAGCCAAAGCCAGCAGCATGCCATGCTAAGGCCAAGGCAGCCCAGCCAAAGCCAGCAGCTTGCCATGCCAAGGCCAAGGCAGCCCAGCCAAAGCCAGGAGCATGCCATGCCAAGGCCAAGGCCGGCTGCATGCCATGCCAAGGCCAAGGCAGCCCAGCCAAAGACAGCAGCATGTCGTGCCAAGGCCAAGGCAAGCAGCATGCCATGCGACGGCCAGGACAGCCCAGCCAATGCCAGCAGCAAACCATGCCAAGGCCAAGGCCAGCAGCATGCCGTGCCACGGCCAAGGCAGCCCACCCAAAGCCAGCAGCAAGCCATGCCAAGGCCAAGGCCGGCAGCATGCCATGCCACGGCCAAGGAAGCCCTGCCAAAGCAAGCAGCATGTCTTGTCAAGGCAAAGGCCAGCAGCATGGCATGCCCTAGCCAAGGCAGCCCAGCCAAAGCCAGCGTCACGCCATGCGAGGGCCAAGGCCAGCAGCATGCCAAGCCTAGCCAAAGCCAGGCCTAGGCCAGCAGCATGCCATGCCACGGCCAAGGCAGGCCAGCCAAAGCGAGCAGCAAGCCATGCCACGACCAGGGCAGTCCAGCCAAAGCCAGCAGCTTGCCATGCCAAGGCCGAGGCCGGCAGCATGCCACACCAAGGCCAAGGAAGCCTAGCCAAAGCCAGCAGCATGCCATGCCAAGGCCAAGGCCAGCAATATGCCATGCCATGGCCAAGGCTGCCCAACCAAACCCAAGCCAGCATCATGCCATGCCAAGGCCAACGCCAGCAACATGCCATAAGGCAGCGCAGCCAAAGCCAGCAGGATGCCATGCCAATGCCAAGGCCAGCAGCATGCCATGCCACGGCCAAGGTAGCCCTGCCATGGCCAAGGCCAGCAGCATGCCATGCCACGGCCAAGGCCGCCCAGCCAAAGCAGGAAGCATGCCATGCCAAGGCCAAGGGTAGCGGCATGCCATGCCACGGCCAAGGGCAGCAGCATGCCATGCCACGGCCAAGGCAGCCCAGCCAAAGCCAGCTGCATGCCATGCCCAAGGCCAGCAGCATGCCATCCCATGGCCAAAGCAGCCCAGCCAAAGCCAGCAGCATGCCATGCCACGGCCCAGGGCAGCCGCTTGCCATGCCAAGGCCAAGGCAGCCCAGCCAAAGCCAGCAGCATGCCATGCCAAGGCCAAGGCCAGCAGCATGCCATGCCAAGGCCAAGGGAGCCCAGTTAAAGCCAGCAACATGCCATACCAAGGCCAAGGCCAGCAGCATGACATGCAAAGGCCAAGGCAACTCAGCCAAGGTCAGCAGCATGCCATGCCAAGGCCAAGGCCAGCTGCATGCGATGCTACGGCTAAGGCAGCTCTGCCAAGGAGAGCAGCATGCGAAGCCAAGGCCAAGGGCAGCAGCATGCCATGCCACGGCCAAGGCAGCCCAGCCAAAGCAAGTAGAATGCCTTGCCAAGGCCAAGGGCAGCAGCTTGCCTTGCCAAGGCCAAGGGCAGCAGCATGCCATGCCAAGGCCAAGGCAGCGCACCCGAAGCCAGCAACATGCCATGCCAAAGCCAAGTCCAGCAGCATGCCATTCCATGGCCAAGGCAGCCCAGCCAAAGCCAGTAGCATGCCATGGCCAAGGCCAGCAGCATGCCATGCCATGGGCATGGCAGCGCAGCCAAAGCCAGCTGCATGCCATGCCAAGGCCAAGGCCAGCAGCATGCCATGCCTAGGCCAAGGCAGCCCAGCCAAAGCCAGCAGCATGCCATGCCAAGGCCACGGCCGGCAGCATGCTATGCGAAGCCCAAGGCAGCCCAGCAAAAGCCCGCAGCATGCCGTGCCAAGGCCAAGGCCAGCAGCATTCCATGCGACGGCCAAGACAGCCCAGCCAAGGCCAGCAGCATGCCATGCCAAGGCCAAGGCCAGCAGCATGCCATGCCACGACCATGGCAGCCCAACCAAAGCCAGCAGCAAGCCATGCCAAGGCCAAGGCCGGCAGCATGCCATGCCACGGCCAAGGCAGCCCTGCCAAAGCAAGCAGCATGCCATGCCAAGGCCAAGGCCAGCCGCATGGCATGCCCCGGCCAAGGTAGCCTAGCCAAAGCCAGCGTCATGCCATGCCGAGGCCAAGGCCAGCAGCATGCCAAGCCCAGCCAAAGCCAGCCGCATGCCATGCCGAGACCAAGGCCAGCAGCATGCCATGCCACGGCCAAGGCAGCCCAGCCAAAACGAGCAGCATGCCATGCCACGGCCAGGGCAGTCCAGCTAAAGCCAGCAGCATGCCATGCCAAGGTCGAGGCCAGCAGCATGCCATGCCAAGGCCAAGGCAGCCCAGCCAAAGCCAGCAACATTCCATGCCAAGGCCAAGGCCAGCAATATGCCATGCCATGGCCAAGGCTGCGCAGCCCAAGCCAGCATCATGCCATGCCAGGGCCAAGGCCAGCAGCAAGCCATGCCACGGCCAAGGCTGCCCAGCCAAAGGCAGCAGCATGCCATGCCAAGGCCAATGCCAGCATCATGCCATGCCAAGGCCAATGCCAGCATCATGCCATGCCATGGCCAAGGCAGCCCAGCCAAAGGCAGCAGCATACCATGCCAAGGCCAAGGCCGGCAGCATGCCATGCCAAGGCCAGGGCAACCCAGCCAAAGCCAGCAGCATGCCATGCCAACGCCAAGGCCAGCAGCACGCCATGCCGAGGCCAAGGCAGCCCAACCAAAGCCAGTAGCATGCCATGCCGTGGCCAAGGCCAGCAGCATGCCATGCAAAGGCGAAGGCAGCTCAGCCAAAGCCAGCAACATGCCATGCCAAGGCCAAGGCCAGCAGCATGCCATACAAAGGCGAAGGCAGCTCAGCCAAAGCCAACAGCATGCCATGCCAACGCCAAGGCCTGCAGCATACCATGCCACGACCAAGGCAGCCCAGCCAAAGCCAGCAGCATGCCATGATAAGGCCAAGGCCAGGAGCATGCCATGCCAAGGCCAAGGCAGTCCAGCTAAAGCCAGCGGCATGCCGTGCCAAGGCCAAGGCCAGCAGCATGCCATGCCACGGCCAAGGCAGCCCAGCCATAGCTAGCAGCATGCCATGGCCAGGGCCAGCAGCATACCATGCCATGGCCAAGGCAGCCCAGCCAAAGCCAGCAGCATGCTATGCCAAGGCCAAGGCCAGCAACATGCCATGCCAAGGCCACGGTAGCCCGGCCAAAGCCCGCAGCATGCCATGCCAAGGCCAAGTCCAGCAACATGCCATGCCAAGGCCACGGCAGCCCAGCCAAAGCCAGCAGCATGCCATGCCAAGGCCAAGGCCAGCAATATGCTATGCCATGCCCAAGGCTGCCCAGCCAAAGCCAGTAGCATGCCATGCCAAGGCCAAGGCCAAGGCAACCCATCCAAAGCCAGCAACATGCCATGCCATGGCCAAGGCCAGCAGCACGCCATGCCAAGGCCAAGGCAGCCCAGCTAAAGCCAGAGGCAGGCCATGCCAAGGCGAAGGCCAGCTGCATGTCTTGCCACGGCCTTGTCCCGCAGCGTGGCGTGGCATGGCCTTGGCCAAGAACACCGCATGCCACGCCCTTGGCAAGTAATCCTGTCCCTCGAGTAATTGCCATTTGGTTTGGCTCTGACTGACGTACAGGTTGCCCTGCGAAATGCATGTCCCTCGGGTAATAGCCATTTGGTGGCCTTTGACTTGCGAACAAGTTGCTACTGCTTTCCCAGTGGAAGCTTGTTGCGAAAAGTATGTCCCTCGGAAGTTGCCTGTTGCATTTGTTATTTGCATTCGAGGTATCCGATGCTTGCTCGGTTTCTCTAAGAGTTTTTGCACGTTCGTCGGGTTTTTTAATTATTTATTTACTCATAAAAATTATAGTAAAATAAATAAAAAATAAAAAAATTGCTATAGTTACTAGTGCCTCATCTTATAATTTTTGGAATTTTTCTAGAATTTTTTGACTATTTTTAGTAATTTGTATTATTTTTTAAGTATTAAAAGTGAAATAAATTAAAAGAAAATATTCCGGTGGCCAAATATTTTTTTTAAATTTTTTTTATGGTGTCTATAATTATTTCCTTCAACTTTTATGTCGAAAATTCTTGCCAAAAAACGTTACTTTTAAAAAAAACCCCATTATGACTCCTCGAGCATAGGTGATGTTTCCTCCTGCCAGATGAAAAAGGGCTTAACAAGCTACTATAAGGGGGGGGCACCTCCCTTAAGGCTGGCCAGCATGGCCAGGCTACAGGCCACGCCTATGCCTAGGCGGGCGCTTGGCACATGCCATCGCTTGGCTTGTGGCATCGAAACTACATAGCCAAGCACGGGATGCGTCGAGTGGCGGCCCGCGGCGGTGGCGGTGGCACGTCATGCCATGCCACGGCCAA
>NW_021025047.1:2150418-2158286 GCF_004153795.1 Camellia sinensis | reverse complement strand
TTAGCCATGGGACTGGGCTATTTTGGCCAGTAGAGGCGTTCTAGCTTAATACAAAGTTCTATCTGCTTAATTGAGTTTTGAGTTTAGCCTCGTATAACAGCCGGCCAACAGCCAGGAGGAGGCTTTCAGACGATTTGAGTTAGCATCATGAGAGCCAATCAGCAATGAGGGCTTTCAGAGACTGAGTTTTTCCACGAGCGCATCAGCCAAGAAGGCCAGTTAGAAGACTGAGTCTTGACGAAATATGAGCAGCAGCCAGAAGGGTTTCATTTGCCAGAGGGACAGTACAGAGATGCTTCAGTTTTGATTGAAGATATCACCAGGGGGACCTTTGAGCTTGCCAGAGGAGGGCATTGTTGGCATCATTTGGAGCAACTATGATTTGGCATTGAGTGACGAGGGCGTCGACAACTCGAAGTGGAGGAGGAAGTCGCGGACTGCGACGACCCCACTGCGCTAGTCAGCTCAGAAGAGTTTGATTTGCTTCGGTAGGACATTGGGCCAGAGAGGCCATTCGAGAAGAGGAGGGCTCAAGAGGGAGCATTGCTCGGCAGAGCATTTTGGCCAGAGAGGCCATTTTTGAGTAGCTCAGAGGAGCTTGAGTTTAGAGAACATCGTCTATCTAGGGAGAGTCAGCTCAGTAGGAGCATGAGCTTAGGCTCAGAGGGCTTTGAGTTTGCCAGAGGAATTTGCTTGGAGGAGCATTGGCGACGAGGCCATTTGAGAAAAGGGCGTTTTGGCTATTCAAGAGTATTGGCAAAAAGAGCAGAGTTTAGAGACGCTCAGAGGAGCTTTGGCATGAGAGCCATTAGTGAAGTGGAAAGTCACCAGCAGAGAGGAATGCAAACCAGCAGAGAGGTGAACAATAATGCCGATGCAGAAGTTCAGTTTAATGGGTTGAGTAATGAAGAAACAATTGAGGGGAGCTTGAGCTAAGGGAGAGTTTAGACGATTGAAGGATATAGGCCAAATCAAACAGAGGTGATTGGAGACTGATCGAGGATAGCCGGTTAAAACACGCACAATGCAAAAGCATCAGCTTGTGCCTACATACAACGAGGACGTTGGATGGTTGAAGTGGAAGGAGAGTGTCACTGGTGTTGCCTCTGCAAGGCTAACTCCGTGACGTTTTGCTCGCTGGTGGTGTGGCCATTGAGTGCTCTAAGAGTGGCCATTGACAGGATGCCCCAACGTGGCTAACATTGGCCTCCCAAGTAAGCCCAACGCGGCATCGGCCGCCGAGCCATATACACCAATTAGCCAACACAAGACAAAGCCACAGCCCATATAAGTCATTTATGACCCCAGACATGGTATGATGTTTCCTCCTTGACAGATGAAGGAAGGGACTTAACAACGCTACTATAGGGTATGGTGCTGCTTGCTATCCTACAACCTCCCCGTCCCAAACTGGACTTGAAGTTGCAGCAACCTTGGGGCAACTCCAAGGGCGGGGCTAGTGGGCATCCAGAGGCGGTGTCTAGAGTCTCCATGTGGTTTGCGGTAAGCCCCGTGGACGGTGGAAGATGTAGGCACTGCGCGTCTCTCCTGAGTGAGAGGTCCACTTACGTTTGTTTCTCCACTGATGCCACTGCAATATGGTATCTTTGTGGACTCGTTTTAGAACCGATGGGCTATCGAAGAGCACCACTAGAGGCCTCGTGTGCCAACCTCTATGCTTGGTTGGGTTCGACCTGCAACGAAGGGGATCCCGTGGCTTAAGCTAAAAAGCGGTTTGGAAGGCAACGCCGCATATGTGGGCTTCGAATGAAGGCATCAAGCTATGCAACGACTACGTCCTTGATGGGACTTACATATTGCTACGAGCAAGCTTACGATTGAGACGTCGCCTTTACTCATGCTACGCGTTGACGCAACGCTAAGGTTGCGCAATGCTTAGGCGGAATGCTAGCACGTTGTGTGGCACGAGGACTACGCCCAGTGTGGCCACAAAGATTTGGCCCTCGGTGGTTTGTGGGCTCGCTGTGACAAGCGGCGCATCCAAGTAATGCATCTATTGGCGCATTGCTAGACCCGCGACACTTTGAGACGCGTTAAATAGCCCAACCGGCAAACGTTGGCTTGTCAGCTAAGTTGAGGGACCTTCGCTAGCACATGTTGTGTGGCTAGGCGCCCTTGATGACATAACCTAAGTTTGGGCAGAGCCACCTTGATTGAAGATAAGCTTGCGCGCTTATGAAGCGACTTATGCCGTGCTTGGGGCACTTGAGGCGGCATCAGGCCTACTTGTGGCATCCAGGTTGTGAAGACGGAGCTTCTTGTGAAAGTTGTTTTGCTGAACAGCATTGGGACCTAATGTTCAAAGGGTGAGATCCTTCAACACTCGATGTTGTCAGCCGAGCAATGCGGGCTTTTAAACTTGGGGAGTTTGAGCGCCCACACAGGCAAAAATGGATTCCGCTGCGCCTCTAAAGGGAGTCGGCTGTGACACCATGCCAAGGCCTAGGCCAGCAGCATGCCATGCCACGGCCAAGGCAGGCAAGCCAAAGCCAGCAGCATGCCATGCCAAGGCCAAGGCCAGCAGCATGCCATACCACGGCCAAGGCAGCGCAGCCAAAGCCAGCGGCATGCCATGCCAAGGCCAAGGCCAGCAGCATGCCATGCCACGGCCAAGGCAGCCGCGCCAAATCCAGCCGCATGCCATGCCAAGGCCAAGGCCAGCAGCATGCCATGCCACGGTCAAGTGTCACGGACTTGGTTGTTTCCAAGCTAACCGTACGGCACTTAGACAATATCAACTCTCACTTGACGATGCTAAGTCCGCCTAACTCACACACTTGCAGGAAAGAGAAGAACACAAAGAGAGTTTGAGAGAATGCTTTTGTATTCACACTTGATTGGATCTACTTGGGTGGTTTGGCCAAATGAGGGCCTCCCCCTTTTATAGGCTACAGATGAACATTCTAGAACAAAAAGGATGGAGAGTGTTCTAGACACTTCCTCCTACTACATCTAGTAGACTATTCTAGAATATACAAGTGTTATGTACAAGGTTCTAGAGTTATGTATAATACTCTACAATACTCTAGGAAGTTCTGGAACCTTCCAACATCCTGTATGGTCTTCATATTTTCTCTAGTTTTTCCAGGAGCTTCTAAAGTATTCCATCAGCTTCCCTTCTATGAGACTTCCTTTTTGTAGCCAATTCTGTCTTGGTGATTCGGTGGGACGTGACATTCTCCCCCACCTATGATCGCGACGCCCTCCTCGCGTCTCCTCCTTTGAAGTCACAGGTTTTCTCCTTGAGTTGCGCCTTCTTTGATTTCCTTTGTCCACATGCCCCGTTGTTGTCTTAGCAACTGTGCATGTTGGTGGACTTTCTGTTGTGGAGCCAGTCATCCTCTTGGTAGTGCCTTCTACCTTTTTCTGGTCCATCCCCAACTCAATAGCTGATAAAAGTTTAAGTTTACCATTCAGCTTACTCACCGTTGGCACCATGTAAGGACCTCCATCCATAATGCACATTGTGTTGTTGCGAGGTAACAATGCTACGTTAAACTCTCGCAAGAACTCCATTCCTAGCACCACGTCATAGTCATCAAGTGATGCTATTGAGAAATCGACCTTTCCACGCCATCCACCAAGGTGTAGCTCAACCCCTCGAGCCATGCCATCTACGGGCTTTGCCTTGGTGTTCACCGTCTTCATCCACCCTTGACCCCTGTCAAGTTTTATTCGAAGCCTCCTGGCTTCCTCTGCCTTGATGAAGTTGTGTGACGCCCCTGTGTCTACCATGACTTGGGCCACCCTCCCATTGATCTTGGCATCAACATACATTAAACCCTTATCCCCTTGGGTCAATGTAGTAGACTTCGATTCGATGGCACCGAGTAGCTATAGAGATCCTATCTGCGGAGTCTCCACGTTCTCTCTTTCTTCAATCATGGCATTGAGGGCTTGCCTCTTGGGACACTCTCTTGCCCAATGTGGCCCATCACACAGGAAGCAACTGGTCTTGGGCTTGAATCTCTCCATGTTCTCCCTAACCTTGTCTTTGCCCTCTTTGCCAGTGGGAGGCTTGCCATGCCTTCCCTTGCGTCGGATGCCTTCATCCTCATCCCCCTCACTTCCACTAGAATTTCCACCAGAGTAACCCTTGGATGTTTTGGCCTTGCCATCCCCATGTTTGTACTCAATAAGTGATTCCGCTACTGCCATAGCCGTTGCAAGGTCTTGCACGCCTCAGTGTTGTAACTCTTGCTCCGCCCATGGTTGTAGGTTGTCAAGAAAGTTGAAGAGCAATTCCTCATCAGTCATATTCGGGATTTCAAGCATGAGTGTAGAGAATTCCCTTACATAATCCCGAATAGACATTGTGTGTTTAAGATTTCTCATGCCCTTCCTTGCTTGGTAGGCCACATCCACAGGATAGAATTGTTTCTTAAGTTCCCTTTTAAAATCATCCCAAGTTGCTATGGTGCACGTACCTCGCTCAATGTCAGCATGCCTCCATCGCCACCATAGTGTTGCTGTGTCAGTGAGGTAAAGGATAGCGGTCCGTATCGTGGCATCTTCCGCGGTTACCGTCATCGCCTCGAAGTACCTTTCCATGTGCCACAAGTAGTTGTCCACCTCCTTAGCATCTCTCTTCCCGTCAAAAGGCTTTGGTTTCGGCACCTCCACCTTGGACGTCCCCGGCAAAGTCACAGCTCCCCCAGCTATGGCCTTCTTGCATATCACCACGTCTTGGCATACCTCCTCCAAGCGGGCTTCAAACTGTGTGTGCATCTCCAACACCTTGGCCTGGAAGGAGTCATTGGTCACTTGCCCCTCGTGTGCCACAGAGTTGATGGTGGAAAGCATGCCATCGTGGAGCTCCTTGATCTCCCCCTTGAGACCCTCCACTTCCTGTTCAAGGCTTTCCTCCAACACATCAAGATGCTCCCCCAAGTCGCCCACGACAAGCTCTACCTTGGCAAGCCGTGCATCCATGGTGGCAACAACATCTCGTGACTTGTCGTTCCTTCCCCTCGTGGGTTCCCTTCCACGGGCCTGCTCCGCCACAGTCTCCTCCACACCGGATGACATTGTTGCCTTCTCTTCCTTTCCCTCGAACCCGCTCTGATACCAACTGTCACGGACTTGGTTGTTTCCAAGCTAACCGTACGGCACTTAGACAATATCAACTCTCACTTGATGATGCTAAGTCAGCCTAACTCACACACTTGCAGGAAAGAGAAGAACACAAAAAGAGTTTGAGAGAATGCTTTTGTATTCACACTTGATTGGATCTACTTGGGTGGTTTGGCCAAATGAGGGCCTCCCCCTTTTATAGGCTACAGATGAACATTCTAGAACAAAAAGGACGGAGAGTGTTCTAGACACTTCCTCCTACTACATCTAGTAGACTATTCTAGAATATACAAGTGTTATGTACAAGGTTCTAGAGTTATGTATAATACTCTACAATACTCTAGGAAGTTCTGGAACCTTCCAGCATCCTGTATGGTCTTCATATTTTCTCCAGTTCTTCCAGGAGCTTCTAGAGTATTCCATCAGCTTCCCTTCTGTGAGACTTCCTCCTTGTAGGTTATTCTGCTTTGGTAATTTAGCGGGGCGTGACATTCTCCCCCACCTATGCTCGCGACGCCCTCGTCGTGCCTTCTCCCTTGAAGTCGCAGGTTTGCTACTTGACTTGCGCCTTCTTTGATTCCCTTGGTCCACTTGCCTTGTTGTTGTTGTGGAACCAACCATCCTCTTGGTAGTGCCTTCTACCTTTTTCTGGCCCATCCCCAACTCAATAGCTGATAAAAGTTTAAGCTTACCATTTGGCTTACTCACCATTGGCACCATGTAAGGACCTCCATCCATAATGCACATTGTGTTGTTGCGAGGTAACAATGCTACGTTAAACTCTCGCAAGAACTCCATTCCTAGCACCACGTCATAGTCATCAAGTGATGCTATTGAAAAATCAACTTTCCCACGCCATCCACCAAGGTGTAGCTCAACCCCTCGAGCCATGCCATCTACGGGCTTTGCCTTGGTGTTCACCGTCTTCATCCATCCTTGACCCCTGTCAAGTTTCAGGCCAAGCCTCTTGGCTTCCCCTGCCTTGATGAAGTTGTGTGACGCCCCTGGCCATGCCAAGGCCAAGGCCAGCAGCATGCCATGCCACGGCCAAGGCAGCACAGCCAAAGCCAGCAACATGCCATGCCACGGCCAAGGCAGCCCAGCCGAAGGCAGCAGCATGCCAAGCCAAGGCCATGGCCAGCAACATGCCATGCAAAGGCCAAGGCAGCCCAGCCAATGCGAGCAGCATGCCATGCCAAGGCCAAGGCCAACAGTGCGCCATGTCAAGGCCAAGGCAGCCCAGCCAAAGCCAGCAGCGCGCCATGCCAAGGCCAAGGCCAGCAGCATGCCATGCCACGGCCAAGGCAGCACAGCCAAAGCCAGCAACATGCCATGCCACGGCCAAGGCAGCCCAGCCGAAGGCAGCAGCATGCCAAGCCAAGGCCATGGCCAGCAACATGCCATGCAAAGGCCAAGGCAGCCCAGCCAATGCGAGCAGCATGCCATGCCAAGGCCAAGGCCAACAGTGCGCCATGTCAAGGCCAAGGCAGCCCAGCCAAAGCCAGCAGCGCGCCATGCCAAGGCCAAGGCCAGCAGCATGCCATGCCACGGCCAAGGCAGCCCAGCCAAGACCAGCATCATGCCATGGCCTAGGCAGCCCAGCTAAAGCCAGCAGGATGCAATGCCAAAGCCAAGGCCAGCAGCATGCATGTTGAAAATTTTCTAGAATTTATTGACTATTCTTAGTAATTTTTATTATTTTTTAAATATTAAAATTGAAATAAATTAAAATAAAATATTCTGGTGGCCAAATATTTTTTTTAAATTTTTTTTATGGTGTCTTTAATTTTTTCCTTCCACTTTTATGTTGAAAATTCTTGCAAAAAAACATTACTTTTTAAAAAAACCCCATTATGACTCCTTGAGCATAGGTGATGTTTCCTCCTGCCAAATGAAAAAGGGCTTAACAAGCTACTACAAGGGGGAGGCAACTCCCTTAAGGCTGGCCAGCATGGCCAGGCCACAGGCCACGCCTATGCCTAGGCGGGCGATTGGCACATGCCATCGCTTGGCTTGTGTCATCGAAACTACATAGCCAAGCACGGGATGTGTCGAGTGGCGGCCCGTGGTGGTGGCGGTGGCACGTTGGCCTACGCCATCATGCCATGCCAAAGCCTTGGCTAGCAACATGGCATGCTAAAGCCTTGGCCAGTAGCATGCCATGCCCCGGCCTTGGCAAGCACGCCATGCTACGGCCTTGGCCAGCAGCATGCCATGCCCCGGCCTTGGCCAGCATGTCATGCCACGGCCTTGGCCAGCAGCATGCCATGCCACAGCCTTGGCCAACAACATGGCATGCCAAAGCCTTGGCCAGCAGCATGCCATGCCCCGGCCTTGGCAACCTTGTCATGCCACGGCCTTGGCCAGCAGCATGCCATGCCACGGCCCTGGCCAGCATGTCATTCCACGGCCTTGGCCAGCATGTCACACCACGGCCTTGGCCAGCAGCATGCCATGCCACAGCCTTGGCCAGCAACATGGCACACCAAAGCTTTGGCCAGCAGCATGCCATGCCCCGGCCTTGGCAAGCTTGTCATGCCACGGCCTTGGCCAACATGTCATTCCATGGCCTTGGCCAGCATGTCATGCCACGGCCTTGGCCAGCAGCATGCCATGCCACAGCCTTGGCCAGCAATATGGCACACCAAAGCTTTGGCCAGCAGCATGCCATGCCCCGGCCATGGCAAGCTTGTCATGCCACGGCCTTGGCCAGTAGCATGCCGTGCCACGGCCTTGGCCAGTAGCATGCCGTGCCACGGCCTTGGCCAATAGTG
>NW_021025047.1:2102918-2142918 GCF_004153795.1 Camellia sinensis | reverse complement strand
TGCCTCGGCCAACATGCCTTGCCACGGCGTTGCCCAACGTTCCTTTCCACGGCGTTGCCCAACATGCCATGCCATGGCATTGCCCAGCGTGCCATGCCTCGGCCTTGGCCAACTTGCCATGCCACCGCCTCGGCCCGCATGCCTTGTCACGGCGTGGCCCAGCATGCCGTGCCACCGCGTTGCCCGGCGCGCCATGCCTTTGCCTTGGCCAACATGCCATGCCACAGCATTGGCATGCATGCCATGCCACAGCCTCGGCCCAGCATGCCATGGCACCGCGTTGACCGGCGTCCCATGCCTTAGCCTTGGCCAACATGCCATGCCACGGCCTCAGCCTGCATGCCATGCCACAGCGTTGCCCAGCATGCCAAGGCCAGAATGCCATGTCACGGCCTCGGCCCGCATGACATGCCACAGCATCGGCCCGCATGCCCTGCCAGGGCGTTGCCCAACATGCCATGCCACGCCCTCGGCTCGCTGGCCATGCCACGGCCTCGGCCCGCATGTCTTGCCACGACGTTGCCCAACATGCCATGCCACGGCCTCGGCCCGCATGCCTTGCCACTGCCTTGGCCTAACATGCCACGCCACGACCTCGGCCCGCATGCCTTGCCACGGGATTGCCCAGCATGCCATGCCACCGCGTTGCCTGGCGTGCCATGTCTTAGCCTTGGCCAACATGCCATGCCACGGCCTCGGCCCGCATACCATGCCACGACCTCGGCCTGCATGACATGTCACGACCTCGGCCCGCATGCCATGCCATGGCGTTGCCCAACATGCCATGCCATGGCCACGGCCCGCATGCCATGCCACGGCCTCGGCCCGCATGCCCGGCCATGGCATTGCCTAACATGCCATGCCATAATTTTTTGACCATTTTTATTAATTTTTATTATTTTTTAAGTATTAAAATCGAAATAAATTAAAATAAAATATTTTCGGCGGCAAAATATATTTTTTTAATTTTTCTTATGGTGTATTAAATTATTTCCTACAACTTTCATGTTGAGAGTTTTGGCAAAAAACCATTACTTTTTAAAAAAACCCCATTATGACTCCTCGAACATGCTTGATGTTTCCTCCTGCCAGATTGAAAAGGGCTTAACAGGCTATTATAAGGGGGGGGCACCTCCCTTAAGGCTGCCCAGCATGGCCAGGCCACAGGCCACGCCTATGCCTAGGCGGGCGCTTGGCACATGCCATCGCTTGGCTTGTGGCATTGGCTTGTGGCATCGAAACTACATAGCCAAGCACGGGATGCGTCGAGTGGCGGCCCGCGGCGGTGGCGGTGGCACGTTGGCCTAGGGCAGCATGCCATGCCACAGCCTTGGCCAGCAACATGGCATGCCAAAGCCTTGGCCAGCAACATGGCATGCCAAAGCCTTGGCCAGCAACATGGCATGCCAAAGCCTTGGCCAGCAACATGGCATGCCAAAGCCTTGGCCAGCAACATGGCATGCCAAAGCCTTGGCCAGCAACATGGCATGCCAAAGCCTTGGCCAGCAACATGGCATGCCAAAGCCTTGGCCAGCAGCACGCCATGCCCCGGCCTTGGCAAGCTTGTCAAGCCACGGCCATGGCCAGCAGCGTGCTATGCCCCGGCCTTGGCCAGCAGCGTGCCATGCCACGACCTTGGCCAGCAGCTTGCCATGCCCCGGCCTTGGCCAGCAACATGGCATGCCGCCTAGGCCAGCAGCATGCCATGCCAAGGCCGGCATCCCACGGCCAAGGCCAGCAGTATGGCATGCCACGGCCAAGGCAGCCCAGCCAAAGGCAGCGGCATGCCATGCCGAGGCCAAGGCCAGCCGCATGCCATGCCACGGCCAAGGCAGCCCTGCCCAAGCCAGCAGCATGCCATGCCGAGGCCCAGGCCAGCCGCATGCCATGCCACGGCCAAGGCAGCCCAGCCCAAGCCAGCAGCATGCCTTGCCCAGGCCAAGGCCGGCATGCCACAGCCAAGGTAGCACAGCCAAAGCCAGCAGCATGCCATGCCAAGGCCAAGGCCAGCAGCATGCCATTCCACGGCCAAGGCAGCTCAGCCAAAGCCAGAAGCATGCCATGCCAAGGCCTAGGCCAGCAGTGCGCCATGCCACGGCCAAGGCAGCCCAGCCAAAGCCAGCAGCATGCCATGGCCAAGGCCAGCAGAATGCCATGCCATGGCCAAGGCAGCCCAGCCAAAGCCAGCAGCATGTCATGCCAAGGCCAAGGCCAGCAGCATGCCATGCCAAGGCCAAGGCAGCCCAGCCAAAGCCAGCAGCATGCCATGCCAAGGCCATGGCAACCCAGCCAAAGCCAGCAGCATGCCATGCCAAGGCCAAGTCCAGCAGCCCAGCTAAAGCCAGCAGCATGCCTTGCCAAAGCCAAGGCCAGCAGCATGCCATGCCACTGCCAAGGCAGCCCAGCCAAAGTCTACAGCATGCCATGCCAAGGCCAAGGCCAGCGGCATGCCTTGCCAAAGCCAAGGCCAGCAGCATGCCATGCCACTGCCAAGGCAGCCCAGCCAAAGTCTGCAGCATGCCATGCCAAGGCCAAGGCCAGCAGCATGCCATGCCACGGCCAAGGCAGCCCTGCCAAAGCAAGCAGCATGCCATGCCAAGGCCAAGGCCAGCATCATGGGATGCCCCGGCCAAGGCAGCCCAGCCAAAGCCAGCGTCATGCCACGCCAAGGCCAAGGCTAGCAGCATGCAAAGCTCAGCCAAAGCCAGCCGAATGGCATTCCAAGGCAAAGGCCAGCAGCATGCCATGCCACGGCCAAGGCAGCCCAGCCAAAGCCAGTAGCATGCCATGACCAAGGCCGGCTGCATGCCATGCCACGGCCAAGGCGGCCCAGCCACGGCCACCAGCATGCCATGCCAAGGCCAAGGCAGGCAGCATGCCATGCCAAGGAAAAGGCAGCCTAGCCAAAGCCAGCAGCATGCCATGCCAAGGCCAAGGCCAGCAACATGCCATGCGACGGCCAAGGCAGCCCAGCCAAAGCCAGCAGTATGCCATGCCAAGGCCAAGGCCAGCAGCATGCCATGCCAAGGCCAAGGCAGCCCAGACAAAGCCAGCAACATGCCATGCCAAGGCCAAGGCCAGCAGCAAGCCATGCAAAGGCCAAGGCAGCGCAGCCAAGGCCAGCAGCATGCCATGCCAAGGGCAAGGCCAGCAGCATGCCATGCCAAGGGCAAGGCCAGCAGCATCCCATGCCATGGCCAAGGCAAGCAGCATGCCATGCCAAGGCCACGGCAGCGCAGTCAAAGCCAGCAGCATGCCGTCCCAAGGCCATGCCCAGCAGCATGCCATGCCAAGGCCAAGGCGGCGCAGCCAAAGCCAGCATCATTCCATGCCAAGGCCAAGGCCAGCAACATGCCAAGCCACGGCCAAGGGAGCCCAGCCAAAGCCAGCAGCATGCCATGGCCAAGGCCAGCAGCAAGCCCTGCCATAGCCAAGGCAGCCCTGCCAAAGCCAGCAGCATGCCATGCCAAGGCCAATGCAGCCCAGCCAAAGCCTGCGGCATGCCTTGCCAAGGCCAAGGCCAACAGCATGCCATGCCAAGGCCAAGGCCAGCAGCATGCCATGCCACGGCTAAGGCAGCCCAGCCAAGGCCAGCAGCATGCCATGCCAAGGCCAAGGCCAGCAGCATGCTATGCCACGGCCAAGGCAGCCCTACCAAGGCCAAGGCCAAGGCCAACAGCATGGTATGCCACGGCCATGGCAGCCCAGCCAAAGCCTGCGGCATGTCTTGCCAAGGCCAAGGCCAGCAGCATACCATGCCACGGCCAAGGCAGCCCAGCCAAAGCCAGCAGCATGCCATGCCAAGGCCAAGGCCAACAGCATGCCATGCCACGGCCAAGGCCGCCCGGCCAAAGCAAGCAGCATGCCATGCCAAGGCCAAGGCCAGCAGCATGCCATGCCACAGCCAACGCAGCCCAGCCAATGCCAGCAGCATGCCATGCCCAGGCCAAGGCCAGCAGCATGCCAAGCCACGGCCAAGGCAGCCCAGCCAAAGCCAGCAGCATGCCATGCCAAGGCCAAGGCCAACAGCATGCCAGGCCACGGCCAAGGCCGCCTTGCCAAAGCAAGCAGCATGCTGTAACAAGCCCGCGGGGGACCTCGCTACAGCTCGGACTCGATTTGTGTCACGGTTCTAAGTCTGAACCAAAGAGTCCAAATCAGGCAAATCGTTTTGAGAAAACAGATTTTGAAAGAAGTGCCAAACATGGACTGCTTTGCCAGATACAGAGTCGCCACCTAAATATTTTATTTTCGGGAAATTTAGGAAACCCTGACTCGGTGCCAAAGGCCACGTGTCCGTCATCACCAAAGTTACCTCGGCTCGGGAACTTGGGTACGATTGGGGAAGGTCAGCTATGAGCACCCCCTCTCGCCCGATCAAAGATCGGCCTCTACTAACCATGATATCTAATTTTGAAAACATTGTGTGTTCTTAAACCGGTTATTAGCCTAGGTTACTATGTGATGCGCACAGCATATAAGTATAGACTGGGTCGCCCAAATTGGAACAAAACATTTCATGTTTGTTTATTTGAAAGATGGTTTGCTACTCGCAAGTAGGCTTAAAATGCAGATTTTGCCACCCTCGGGTGGGCTTAAGAAAGGATGGTTTTGCCACTATCTAGTGGGCTTAAAACTCACAGTTGATGATTCATTCCAATCCAAATAACCCAACCTTCACCCACAGGCATTCAGGCAGATATATCACATAAGCCTTTAGCCTCATGGCAAGCATACTATTCATGGCAGTCACTCACACGCATGCAAGGATGCTAAAGCATAAAACTTACCGAGTACTCCAAGCCAAAACAGACATTCATTAGAAATCCATGCATGAATCCTAAGTATACAGAAATGCCTAATGCAACACATGCAAAAAAAAATGCAACTATAGCAGGCTCGGCTATTCTAAACATGGCATATGAGATGCTACAGCTAACATGTATTCAATTTTGGAATTTGAAAATACAATGCAGTTAGTATGATGCGCCGAGCCCGGTGCATGCAATACAGATGAATGAAATGCAAACATGCTATCATACTGTATGCTAATTGAAATATGCCCTAATCTAACCACCATAAGCGGATAAATAAAAGGGAGAAAGACGTGGGGTTGGAAGACATACAACACACGCACGCACACTTATTACAGTTGTGCCCTCGCGCAGAGCGTCCAAATAAATAATACAGTCCCGAATTAAAAGAATATTACAGTCCAAATAATACAGTCCAAATAATACAGATTCCTAATTAATTAATCAAATTAACTAAGAAAATAAATAAAACTGGCATGCAAGCCAGGGACTGCCTTGCTTCTGATGGATGATGTACATTTAGGCTGCCTTGCGCGGAAATCCACCGGGATGCCCCAATTAGCCTCTGTTTAGCAGTTTATTCTTGGAAAGCCTGCCGAGCTCCGGAAGACTGCTGATTCCTGATTTTGCTGCAACAGAGAGTAGGAAAGGGGCATAGCAGTGTATTTTCACAAATATATGCATGCCTCGATCCTCGTGCCACCAATCACGCATACCGAGGCATGATGGCCGAGGAGTCGAATTGCACAATTCAATATAGGATGAATGCACATGAAAACACAATAAAACCTAACTCCCTCATGGATGATCCGGAGTGTCGGTGACTGGAGAATTGAGACACATTACGTCACTCGGAGAACGGAATGTACCTCATTTCCTGCGTCCGGGCTAACTCCTATTCCGAACGCAATGCAATATGCATGACATGCATGAAATACAACTAAGATACAATCCTAACATGCACAATGCTATGAAAATGAGATGTCTCGAAATGCGTGCACACGGGTACGCAAACTGAGAAAATGATAGACACAATGCAAATGACATGGAAAAATGATATGGACGTATACTAACATGAGAGAGCCTCAACCACACTCACATAAGAGGCCGATGAATGAAAACGAAGTGCCTCGAAATGCGTGCACACGGGCACGCAAACCGAGGCAATGGCATACGCAATGCAATGGCATGGAAATGGCATATAGAATGCAACATGGACTTATACTAACATGAGAGAGCCTCAGCCACACTCACATAAGAGGCCGGTGAATGAAAACGAAGTGCCTCGAAATGCGTGCACACGGGCACGCAAACCGAGGCAATGGCATACGCAATGCAACGGCATGGAAATGGCATATAGAATGCAACATGGACTTATACTAACATGAGAGAGCCTCAGCCACACTCACATAAGAGGCCAATGAATGAAAATGAAGTGCCTCGAAATGCGTGCACACGGGCACGCAAACCGAGGCAACGACATACGCAATGCAATGGCATGGAAATGGCATATAGAATGCAACATGGAATTTAGGCACTGAAATATGGGGGAAAACAACCCCGAAATGAGGCGAAATCACACCCGATGCATGGGATTTCTCCCGAAATGCAAAATTAGGCACCCGAAATGGCCTATAGCTATACCAAACAAGCATAATTGGCACATGGAATGAAAAGACAGAAGCAAGGCAGCCCCAAAATAAGCATTTTACTAGTACAAGACATGGCGAAACAGCAAGCAAAGATAGGGCAACAATGGCATGCGAAAATGGCCCTAAACATGAGGTTATGAAGCAAGTGGTATATGTAAAACCCAAACTGAAAAATTCCCTTCTACAACATTGAAGAGGGACCAAAAATAAGCACATTTACAGAACTGTAAAAACCCCAAAAATAAACATAGGTAAGGCTACGTTCTTATGCAAGAAAAAGGGCCAAAAGGTGGCCAAAGAGGCAAGTGGTATATGCAATGCCCAAACTGAAAAATTCCCTTCTACAACATTGAAGAGGGACCAAAAATAAGCACATTTACAGAACTGTAAAAACCCAAAAACAGTATACAAACATGCTAGAAATGCAATGCGAAATGAGGCTCAAAAGAGGCTATAACATGAGGTATGCAAAGCATTCACCAAACGGCCAAAGACCCTTAATGAAACATGAAGAATGGGCCAAAATAAGACTATTTTCAGAACTGTAAAATGGCCAAAAACAAAAGCATGATAGGCTACCAAAACATGCAAGAATATATGGAGGTCCCAAACCATGAAAGGCCCTAAATGAAACATGAAGGATGGACCAAAATGAGACTATTTTCAGTGCTGTAAAATGGCCAAAAACCAAAGCACAATAGGCTGCCAAAGCATGCAAAAATGGGACCAAAAAGGGAGTATAAAGGCAAGTATAGCATGGAGGTCCCAAACAGTGTTGAGCCCTTCTTCAATGTTGAAGAGGGGCTCAAAATAAACCTAATTACAGTTTACATCATGCTCCAAAATAGATTACACACAAGCTAAAAATATCATGCAAGAAAACGGTATTTAAGAAGGGTATTGAAGCAAGTGCAATATGGGGGGCTCAAACAGGGTTGAGCCCTAAAGAAAAAGTGAAAATGAGCTCAAAAGAAGGCCACTTTCAGTTATGGCTCAAAGCAAAAAGCATAGATGGCTAAGAAATGTTGCAAAGAAAAGCTCAAAAAGGGGAAATGGCAACTCACCCTTGGAGACAAGTCTTTTGTTGCTTCTTGGACCAAGTTGCAGCACCTTTAGTCTCTGAGAAACCCTCCTTGTTGCTGGAAATGGAGTGGTGGTGGTGGTGCTTGGTGGTGATGAAGGAATGAAGTGTAGAACTTGGTTGTTTTGAGGTAGAAATGAGAGAAGGAGGGAGGTTTGAATGCAAGACTTGTAGGCAATTTTTCTAACCTCTAACACAAGTGTTGGCCTTTGGTTATAAGGACCAAAAAGAGGGTGTAAAGGGTGGGGGAAAAGGAGGCAAGCTTTCCCCCACAAAATATCCCCCGGATACAGATATTTTCTGGGGGATAAAGCTATACAGCTGTAAAGTGAACAGTATGAGGATCATGGCCGGCCAGGCATTTTTGTTCCAGGTGGCCGGCCGGCCACCTCCCCTAGCCGGCCGGCTAGGGGTCAAAAGGGTCAAGCTGGTTTAGTGGCCGGCCACCACATGATGGTGTCCTCTCATGTGTGTACAACACAACCCTGCGGTTCAAATTCCAAGAAAGTGGCTCAAAGGTGTTCAACATTAGCTCGGAAAGAGGGGTTCAAAAGGGTCAAGCAACAATAGTGGCCGGCCACTAACTTTTAGGGTCCTCCCATGTGTGTACAACACAAATATGTGGTTCAAAGTTCAAGAAAGTGGCCCCAAGGTGTTCAACATTGGCCCGGAAAGAGGGGTTCAAAAGGGTCAAGCAACAATAGTGGCCGGCCACTAACTTTTACGGTCCTCCCATGTGTGTACAACACAAATATGTGGTTCAAAGTTCAAGAAAGTGGCCCCAAGGTGTTCAACATTGGCCCGGAAGTGAGAAAAACGGGCGTCGGAGGGCGAAAATGGAATATAACTGGTTGCTAAGATAATTGCTGGCCTCCCACCCTCCAGTGACCTTCCCGGTGATGAAACAGAGGTACCTGTGAAAAATGAACAAGAACCGTTGCAAAACGAATGTTCGGGGACCAAAACGCACAGTTCGGGGTCCCGAAAATGGGCTGCTAAGCATCGAAAGTGGCACTCGGCCACGAAGTGGGTTTCTCGGACCTCAGTATCCCTCAAAAGGGGAAAAATAAGATGTATGCCAAAAATTAGAGCAAAGAGAGATGGTTAAGCGGTCCCGAACCGAGGGACACAGCCAACGGCCCGAAAAACCAGAAACTGGACTCCGAAATGGGCAAAATGGCCTGCGGCCACAAAATGTAGCCCACGGCCACTGAGAGATGGTCTACAGGACCTCTCCCTCCCCTCAGGAAAAGAAACAGAGAAAATCGAGTCTAGTTCGCAAACCGAGGCAGGGCACAAAAGAGGGTTCGGAAGTCCGGAGGCAGGGCTCACGGCCGCGACTCCGAAACTTCTGAACGAGCACGATATGCAATATCACCAAGTGCTCAACTGGTGACGTCTGAGTCTCAAGGTCGGTCAAAAATGGGGTGTCAACAGTTGCCCCTCTTTGACTGAACTCGGAAGTCACAAGTGACGGGAGTGAATGTCAAAGCCTAGAGACGACCCATTTTTGACAAGGCCGAAGACTTAGACAAAGCAGACAAGATAAACAGAGATGTGCCCGCAGGCATGCCCGTAGGCAGAGGGGGCAAAATGCAAAGCGATATGCAAGAAGCCGAACATAACTCGAGGATCATGCAAATGCAGCAAGCTGTAATGAAGCAAGTATTCGCAAATAGATGCAACAGTTTTAAGCAAGAATGCAAAGCAACAACTACATTTCATGCAGTTAAAAATGCGGAGAATTGTTCAATTCTCGTCGTGTCTCACACGGAGAAGATACGATACCTGCGCGATTCGTCTGGTCGCACCAGCCTCAAATGAACCGTACATACAATATCGTCCCTGTAAAAGAGAGAAATTCAACAAGCACAATATGCTAACAACATATATTCAATGTGATTCCGAAAGTTTGACACACGCAGTGCCGGCAGGTGAATGCATTGCGATGCAGGAATGGAATGTGCGTGGCAACGCATGCTCAAGCACAGAGGTATGGTAATATCGAGAAATGTGCATCACAATGCAAGTATGCTCATGAGAATGCAAGTTATGTGCATGATAGTGTGAAACGAGCATAAATCATGGTGCCCGTTTGTTACGAAATGACGAGCAAGGAAACACGTGTTTCGGCGAAGGCGACTCGATCAAGGCCTCCGATTCACTTCCTGGAAAGGTTACAACACTTTCAAAAAGGATACATCTTGATTTCGATGAATAATGATGAGACACATGTCAGAATTTGAAGCCAGGGTTCCGGTGGAGCAATTTCGCGACCGGAAGTGCACTTTTCTTGAACTTTTTCAGGTCTCGGGAACTCCAATCTTCCTCAAAATTTGCAGAGAGCTAGATGAGCCTATGGGGGACATGGCCGGCTAGTTTTATGAGGGGTGAGAGCTGGCCGGCTGGTTTTACAAAAAGAGAATGGCTGGCCGGCCAGTTTTTGAAAAAGGAAATGGCTGGCTGGCTAGAAAATGTGGCCGGCCGGCCATCTGCCCAAATCCGAGGGCATTTTGGTCCTTTCACCTCCTTTCTTTATGCTCCTTCATCCCAAGCCAGCACAGCGTGCCATGGCCAAGGCAGCCCTGCCAAAACCAGCACCATGCCATGCTAAGGCCAAGGCGGCCTAGCCAAAGCAAGCAGCATGCCATGCCAAGGCCAAGCCCAGTAGCATGCCATGCCAAGGTGTAACGGGTTGTCTTGCAAGGCTAACTCCGTGACGTTTCGCTCGCGGTGGACGGTGCGAAGATGTAGGCATTGAGCGACCCTCTCGGGTGGGAGGTCCACTACGTTGTTTTCACTATGCCACGCAATATGGTATCTTTGGGACTCGTTTTGGACCGAATGGGCTATCGAGGCACCACTAAAGGCCTCGTGTGCCAACTCTAGTGCTTGGTTTGGGTTCGACCTTGCACAAGGGGATCCCATGGCTTCAGCTAAGCGGTTGGAAGGCGACACCGCATATGTGGGCTATCGAATGAAGCCATCTAGCTATGCAACGACTACATCCATTGAGGGACTACATTATGCTACGAGCAAGCTACGGATTGAGACATCGCCTTACTCATGCTACGCGTTGGTGCAACGCTAAGGTGCGCAATGGCCTTAGGCGGAATCTAGCACGCTTGTTTGGCACGAGGACTACGCCGTGGGCACAAGATTGGCCTTCGGTGGCATGTGGGCTTCGCATGACCAAGCGGCCATCCAATATGCATCTATTGAGGCATGCTAGACCCTACGACACTTTGAGATGCTATTAAAGTACCCAGCGTACAGTGTTGGCTTGTCAGCTAAGTTGAGGACCTTCGCTAGCACATTATTGTGTGTCTAGGCACCTTGATGACGTGAACCTAAGTTGGGCGAGTACCTTGGTCGAAGTAAGCTTGGCGCTATGAAGCGACTTATGCCGTGCTGGGTGCACTTGAGGCGTCAGGCCTACTTGTGGCATCCGGGTGAAGATGGAGCTTCCTTGTGGAGTTGTTTTGCTTGACAAAGCATTGGGACCTAATGTTCAAACGGGTGAGATCATCAACACTCATTTCGTCAACGAGCTATGGCGGGCTTAAACTTGGTGGAGTTTGAGTGCCACCTGGGCAAAAATTGATCCGCTGCGCCTCTAAAGGAGTTGGCCCGTGACAGTTGGTATCAGAACTAGATCACTCATTTGGGGTGAGTTCGATGTAGAGTGGACATGCAGCTATCTTGTGATATCATTCTTCTGTGGACCCCGATGCAGCTGTCTGAAGGAGTATGCAAGAAACTCATCCTGGGGGACGTGTATGACATCCTAGACTCTAGACAAGACCGCCGTTGGTTTTCTGGTCTGGTTTGAACTGGGGGAGCTGATTGGTGATGTTTTGGGGTATCCGTTCCTATTGTGCTATTCTTCGGTGATGCCTTGAATGCATCAACTGTTCTCGAGGGTGCGAATTGAGCAGCATTGTGGCATCTAGTGTTTCCTTGCTAACTTGGTGTTTCCCTCTCACTTTGTGGACTTGGTGAACATTTCTACACTGCGGGCACACTGTCGTGCGAGTATGCTACATTTGTGGACGGGTTGCTTCCTAACCAGCAGGGTTAGCATGATTGTGTTACTTTTGTTGGCTACATGGGGATCTCTACTATAGTTTGGACTAGTGGAATGCTTGCATCAGATTGTGGACATGTGATCTTCAGCTATTGATCCTTAGAGACGAATTTTCGTTGGCAGCCGTGCACGTGCTATGGCATTATCACTGCTTCGCTTCAGGGGGCCTATGTTTCGACCGTTCGGGGTGGCATTTGCAACTTGTGCTTGTCAGTGGTTTTGCATCTTCAGACGCATGGTTGTTGACATTTTGAGGGTTTGTTCGGAAAAATTTCAAGACAAAATTTGAGATCTTGACTCTCGTGTGCAGAGGCACCGAGTGTACATGCTTGCTAGAGAGCGGGGTGATGGATGAAATCATCGTTGTTGGAGGACAACCATGTAGCGGGATTGTAAAGTCAAGACATGAGTTTGGTGCCAGGATCAGCGTACCGTTTTGAGCATATTATTGAAATGGCTAGTTTTGTGGGTGGCAGGAGTGGGGAGCCTTTGAAAGGCGAAATCTTTGAGCTTGATGAGATAGCTGACTCGAGTGAAGGCAGTGGCTGAGATACTGGGCAGCATGAGTTAAATTCTAGCCAGAAGATATAAGTCCAGACAGAGGGCTTGCCGGAGGGCATGAGCATGAGATTCAGCCAGTAGGCTACACTTTGCCAGAGGGCATGAGTTGGAGTTAAGCCAGAGGGCTTCATTTTGCTAGAGAGCATGAGAAAATTTGAGTTTGCAAAGAATGCATTAGCTAGAGGGCTACAACTTGCCAGAGGGCTTCAGCTAGAGTGCTCCAAAGTTTGAGTTTGTTAGAGAGCAACAGCCAAGAGGGCTTCAGAGACTGAGTTTGCCAGAGGGCATTAGCCAGAAGGCTTCAGAGACATGAGCTTGCAAATGAGCAGCAGCCAGAGGGCTTTCATTTTTGCCAGGGGGCACAGTATAGAGATACTTCAGTGTATTGAAGATATCAGCAGAGGGCTTTGAGCTTGCCGGAGGGCATTGTTTTCTAATTTTGAGGAGCAACTGTTGGTTTGCATTGAGTCGACGAGGGCGTCGACAACTCGAGTGGAGGAGGAAGTCGCGATGTGACAACCCACTGTGAGTTTGCTCAGAGGAGCATTGGCAGAGAGGCCATTCGAGAAGAGGGCTCAAGAGGAGCATTGCTAGGAGGAGCATTGGCAGAGAGACCATTTTGAGTCAGCTCAGAGGACCTTGAGTTTAGAGGAACATTGTCTAGAGGAGTCAGCTCAGAGGAGTATGAGTTAGCTCAGAGGAGCTTGAGTTTGCAGAGGAGTTTGCTCGGAGGAGCATTGGCGGAGGCCATTTGAGAAGAGGGCTTGGCATTTCAAGAGTATTGGTAAAGGGCAGAGTTTAGAGACGCTCAGAGGAGCTTTGGCAGAGGCCATTTGAGAGAAGTCACCAGCAGAGGGTGCAACCAGCAGAGGGTGCAACAAGTAGAGTGCAGTTCAGCTGGGTTTGAGTAGAGAACAATGAGGGGAGCTTGGCTAAGAGAGTTAAACGTTGAAGGTAGGCCATCAACACAGAGCTGTTGGACTCGTCAGAGGAGCCGGTACACGCACTGCAGCATCAGCTTTGTGCTACATCAATGAGGACGTTGATGGTTGAAGTGGAGGAGAGTGTCACGGGTTGCCTTGCAAGGCTAACTCCGTGACGTTTCGCTCGCGGTGGTGTGGCCATTTGAGTGCTCAAGAGTGGCCATTGGAAGTGCCCCAACGTGGCCTAACACTGGCCCCAAGTAGCCCAAGGCATGTATGCCACCAATACCCAACAAAAGACAAAGCCGCAGCCCATATAGGTCATTATGACTCCTCAGACATGTATGATGTTTCCTCCTGCCAGATGGAAAAGGGCTTAACAAGCTACTATAAGGGGGTATGGTGTGCTACCTACCAACCTCCCCGCCCAAACTGGGCTTGAAGTGAGCAACCTTGGGGCAACTCAATGGCGGGCTTTAGGCATCTAGAGGGGTGTCTAGAGTCTCCATGTGGGTTTGGGAGCCCCGTGGACGGTGCGAAGATGTAGGCACTGCGCGACCCTCCCGGGTGAGAGGTCCGCTACGTTGTTTCCACTATGCCACGCAATATGGTATCTTTGGGACTCGTTTTGGACCGAATGTGCTATCGAGGCACCACTAAAGGCCTCGTGTGCCAATCTAGTGCTTGGTTTGGGTTCGACCTTGCACGAGGGGATCTCGTGGCTTCAGCTAAGTGGTTGGAAGGCAACACCACATATGTGGGCTATAGAATGAAGGCATCAAGCTATGCAATGACTACGTCCATTGAGGGACTACATTATGCTACGAGCAAGCTACGGATTTAGACGTCGCCTTACTCATGCTATGCGTTGGTGCAACGCTAAGGTGCGCAATGGCCTTAGGCGGAATCTAGCACGCGTGTTTGGCACGAGGACTACACCGTGGGTACAAGATTGGCCCTCGGTGGCTTATGGGCTTCGCATGACCAAGCGGCCATCCAATATGCATCTCATGAGGCATGTTAGACCCTACGACACTTCGAGATGCTATTAAAGTACCCAGCGTACAGTGTTGGCTTGTCAGCTAAGTTGAGGACCTTCGTTAGCACATTATTGTGTGGCTAGGCGCCTTGATGACATGAACCTAAGTTTGGCGAGCACCTTGCTCGAAGTAAGCTTGGTGCTATGAAGCGACTTATGTTGTGCTTGGTGCACTTGAGGCGTCAGGCCTACTTGTGGCATCCGAGTGAAGATAGAGCTTCCTTGTGGAGTTGTTTTGCTTGACAAAGCATTGGGACCTAATGTTCAAATGGGTGAGATCATCAACACGCGTTTTGTCAATGAGCTATGGCGGGCTTAAGCTTGGTGGAGTTTGAGCGCCACACGGGCAAAAATTGATCAGCTGCGCCTCCAAAGGAGTCGGCCCGTGACACAAGGCCAAGGCCAGCAGCATGCCATGCCACGGCCAAGGCAGCCCTGCCAAAGCCGGCAGCATGCCATGCCAAGGCCAAGGCCAGCAGCATGCCATGCCACAGCCAAGGCCACCCTGCCAAAGCAAGCAGCATGCCATGCCAAGGCCAAGACCAGCAGCATGGCATGCCTTGGCCAAGGCAGCCCAGCCAAAGCCAGCGTCATGTCATGCCAAGGCCAAGGCAGCCCAGCCAAAGCCAGCAGCATGCCATGGCCAAGGCCAAGGCCAAGGCAGCCCAGCCAAAGCCAGCAGCATGCCATCCCAAGGCCAAGGCTAGCAGCATGCCATCCCAAGGCCAAGGCTGCCCAGTGCAAGCCAGCAGCATGCCATGCCAAGGCCAAGGCTGCCCAGTGCAAGCCAGCAGCATGCCATGCCAAGGCCATGGCCAGCAGCATGCCATGCCACGGCCAAGGCAGCCCAGCCAAAGCCAGCAGCATGCCATGGCCAAGGCCAGCAGCATGCCACGCCACGGCTAAGGCTGCCCAGCCAAAGCCAGCAGCATGCCATGCCAAGGCCAAGGTAGCCCAGCCAAAGCCAGTTGCATGCCATGCCAAGGCCAAGGCTAGCAGCATGCCATGCCAAGGCCAAGGCTGCCCAGCCCAAGCCAGCAGCATGCCATGCCAAGGCCAAGGCCAGCAGCATGCCATGCCACGGCCAAGGCAGCCCAGCCAAAGCTAGCAGCATGCCATGCCAAGGCCAAGGCAGCCCAGCCAATGCCAGCGGCATGCCATGCCATGGCCAAGGCAGCCTAGCCAAAGCCAGCAGCATGCCATGCCAAGGCCAAGGCCTGTAGCCTGCCATGCCAAGGCCACGACAGGCCAGCCAAAGCCAGCACCATGCCATGCCAAGGCCAAGGCCAGCAATATGCCATGCCATGGCCAAGGCAGCCCAGCCAAAGCCAGTAGCATTCCATGCCAAGGCCAAGGCCAAGGCCAAGGCAGCCCATCCAAAGCCAGCAACATGCTATGCCAAGGCCAAGGCCAGCAGCATGCCATGCCATGGCCAAGGCAGCCCAGCCGAGGCCAGTGGCATGCCATGCCAAGGCCAAGGCCAGCCGTATGTCTTGCCACGGCCTTGTCCCGCAGCGTGGCGTGGCATGGCCTTGGCCAAGAACACTGCATGCCACGCCCTTGGCAAGCAATCCTATCCCTCGAGTAATTGCCATTTGGTTTGGCTCTGACTTACATATAAGTTGCCCTGCGAAATGCATGTCCCTCGGGTAATAGCCATTTAGTTGCCTTTGACTTGCGAACAAGTTGCTAGTGTTTTCCAAGTGGAAGCTTGTTGCGAAATGCACGTTCGTTGGGTTTTTTAATTATTTATTTACTCATAAAAATTATAGTAAAATAAATTAAAAAAAATAATTAAAAAAATTACTATAATTACTAGTGCCTCATCTTATAATTGTTGGAATTTTTCTAGAATTTTTTGACTATTTTTAGTAATTTTTATTATTTTTTAAGTATTAAAATTGAAATAAATTAAAATAAAATATTCCGGTGGCCAAATATTTTTTTTAAATTTTTTTTATGATGTCTTTAATTGTTTCCTTCAACTTTTATGTTGAAAATTCTTGCAAAAAAACGTTACTTTTTAATAAAATCCTATTATGACTCCTCGAGCATAGGTGATGTTTCCTCCTGCCAGATGAAAAAGGGCTTAACAAGCAACTATAAGGGGGGCACTTCCCTTAAGGCTGGCCAGCATGGCCAAGCCACGCCTATGCCTAGGCGGGCGCTTGGCACATGCCATCGCTTGGCTTGTGGCATCGAAACTACGTAGCCAAGAACAGGATGTGTAGAGTGGCGGCCCGCGGTGGTGGCGGTGGCACGTTGGCCTAGGCCAGCATGCCATGCCACAGCCTTGGCCAGCAACATGGCATGCCAAAGCCTTGGCCGGCAGCATGCCATGCCCTGGCCTTGGCAAGCATGTTATGCCACGGCCTTGGCTAGCAGCATGCCATGCCACGGCCTTGGCCAGCATGTCATGCCATGGCCTTGGCCAGCAGCATGCCATGCCACAGCCTTGGCTAGCAACATGGCATGCCAAAGCCTTGGCCAGCAACATGCCATGCCCCGGCCTTGGCAAGCTTGTCATGCCACGGCCTTCGCCAGCAACATGCCATGCCACGGCCTTGGCTAGCAGCGTGCCATGGCCCGGCCTTGGCCAGCATGCCATGCCATGGCCTTGGCCAGCAGCATGCCATGCCCCGACCTTGGCCAGCATGTCATGCCACGGTCTTGGCCAGTAGCATGCCATGCCACGGCATTGGCCAGCAGCGTGCCATGCCCCGGCCTTGGCCAGCATGTCATGCCACAGCCTTGGCCAGCAGCATGCCATGCCACAGCCTTGGCCAGCGACATGGCATGCCAAAGCCTTAGGCAGCAGCATGCCATGCCCCAGCCTTGGCAAGCATGTCATGCCACAGCCTTGGCCAGCAGCATGCCATGCCACGGCCTTGGCCAGCAAGCATGCCATGCCACGGCCTTGGCCAACAACATGCCATGCCGAAGCCTTGGCCGGCAGCATGCCATGCCCGACCTTGGCTAACATGTCATGCCACGGCCTTGGCCAGCAGCACGCCATGCCACGGCCTTGGCCAGCAGCAGCATGCCATGCCTAGTGCTTGGCCAGCAGCATGCCATGCCATGCCATGCCATGCGACGGCCTTGGCCAGCAACATGCCATGCCAAAGCCTTTGCCAGCTGTATGGCAAGCCCAAGCCTTGGGCAGCAGCATGCCATGCCAATGCCTTGGCCAGCAGTATGCCTTGCCACGACATCGTCCAGCAGCATGGCATGCCATGCCACGGCCTTGGCCATCAGCATGCCTTGCCACGGCCTTATCCAGCAACATGGCATGCCCCGGCCTTGGCCAGAAGCGTATCATGCCACGGCCATGGCAAGCACGCTAAGCCACGGTCTTGGCAAGCATGCCATGTCCCTCGGGTGATTGTACAAGTTGCCTTGCGAAATGTATGTCCCTCGGTTAAATTGCCATTTGGTTGGGTTTGGCGTGCGAACGAGTTGCCTGTGCTTTCCTTGTGGAAGCTTGTTGTGAGAAGTATGTCCCTCGAAAGTTGCCTGTTGCGTTTGTTATTTGCATTCACGCTAACCGGTGCTTGCTCGGCTTCTCTAAATGTTTTCGCCCGTTCGTCGGGCTTCTTAGTCCTTCGGGGGTGATTCGTTTTGGGGGGCTGGTGCATAGTGTACGTCGTGGCACGTGAGTTGTGTTTGGTTTGTGCGAGTTGGACAGATCCCTGCCTGTGCAGTGAACTCCACTGGTGCATTCCTCCATGTCCCTCGGGTGATTGCCTTTAGGTTGTCTTCGACTCGCCTTCGGGTTGCTTGTGCTTCCCTAGTGGAAGGTGCCTTGCGAAAAGCGTATCCCTCGGGTAATTGCCATTCGGTTGGCTTTGACGTTCGAACGAGTTGCCTATGCTTTCCTAGTGGAAGCTTGTTGCGAAAAGTATGTCCCTCGAAAGTTGCCTATTGCGCTTGTTATTTGCATTCGCGCTAACTGATGCTTGCTCGGCTTCTCTAAATGTTTTTGCGCGTTCGTCGGGCTTCTTAGTGCTTCGGGGGGTGATTCGTTTTGGGGGGCTGGTGCATAGTGTACGTCATGGCACGTGAGTTGTGTTTGGTTTGTGCGAGTTGGACGGATCCCGGCCTGTGCAGCGAACTCCACTGGTGCATTCCTCCATGTCCGTCGGGTGATCGCCTTTAGGTTGTCTTCGACACGCCTTCGGGTTGCTTGCGCTTCCCTAGTGGAAGGTGCCTTGCGAAAAGCGTATCCCTCGGGTAATTGCCATTCAATTGGCTTTGACGTTCGAACGAGTTGCCTTGCGCTTTCCCAGTGGAAGGTTGTCGTGAAAGTTATGTCCCTCGAAAGTTGCCTGTTGCGCTTGTTATTTGCATTCACGCTAACCGATGCTTGCTCAGCTTCTCTAAATGTTTTCTCACATTTGTCGGGCTTCTTAGTCCTGCGTGGTGTGATTCGTTTCTGGCAGCTGGTGCGTAGTGTACGTCGTGGCGCATGAGTTGTGTTTGGTTTGTGCGAGTTGGATGGATCCCTGCCTGTGCAGCGAACTCCGCTGGTGCATTCCTTTTCATCATCTGCGGGATTCCTACAGGTTGCCTGCGCTTTCCCTAGTGGAAAAGGTCCTTGCAAAAAGTTATGTCCCACGGTTAATTGCCATTTGGTTGGCTTTGACTTGCCTACGAGTTGCCTGCGCTCTCTCCTAGTGGAAGCTCCTTGCGAAAGTTTATGTCCCTCGGTTGGTAGCCATCCGGTTGGCTTTGACTTGCCTACAAGCTAGTTGCCTGCGCTTCCCCAGTGGAAGGTGCCCTTGCGAAAAGCATGTCCCTCGGGTAATTGCCATTTCGTTGGCTTTGACTTGCGAACGAGCTGCCTATGCTTTCCAAGTGGAAGCTTTTTGCGAAAAGTATGTCCCTCGAAAGTTTTGCACGTTGCCTTTGTTACCTGCAGTCGCGCAAACCGGTGCTTGCTCGGCTTCTCTAAATGTTGAGGCACGTTCGTCTGGCTTCTTAGTCATTCGGGGTGTGATTCGTTTCGGGCGGCTAGTGCTTAGTGTACGTCGTGGCGCGTGAGTTGTGTTTGGTTTGTTCGAGTTGGATGGATCCCTGCCCGTGCAGCGAACTCCACTGGTGCATTCCTCTTCATCATCCGCGGGATTCCTATAGGTTGCCTGCACTTTCCCTAGTGGAAAAGGTCCTTGCGAAAAGCTATGTACCTCGGTTAATTGTCGTTCGGTTGGCTTTGAGTTGCCTATGAGTTGCCTGTGCTCTCCTAGTGGAAGCTCCTTGCGAAAATTTATGTCCCTCGGTTGGTAGCCATCCGGTTGGCTTTGACTTGCCTACAAGCTAGTTGCCTGCACTTCCCCAGTGGAAGGTGCCTCGCGAAAAGCATATCCCTCGGGTAATTGCCATTTCGTTGGCTTTGACTTGCAAACGAGCTGCCTATGCTTTCCAACGGCGCGAAGCTACCGTGCGCTGGATTATGACTGAACGCCTCTAAGTCAGAATCCGGGCTAGAAGCGACGCATGCGCCCGCCGCCCGCTTGTCGACCCGCAGTAGGGGCCATCCGGCCCCCAAAGGCATGTGTCGTTGGTGAAGCCCGCGCGGCGGACGAGCCGCGCGGGCCGCCTTGAAGTACTATTCCTATCTCGAGCGGCGGGTAGAATCCTCTGCAGACGACTTAAATACGTGACGGGGTATTGTAAGTGGCAGAGTGGCCTTGCTGCCACGATCCACTGAGATTCAGCCCTGCATCGCTCCGATTCGTCCCTGCCCTTCAGTTTTTGTCCCCCTGCAGAGGTCCGAGAGCACATAGTGCACGCCTCGAGACATGAAAATGAATCACATGCGCGGCGAAACAAAATTCAGCGTTGCCCAAGGGGATTGCTGACGCTACAAGACGAGTTGCGCGACGGCTGCAGCCTTGGCCAGCATGCCAGGCCACTGCCTTAGCCAGCATTCCATGCAAAGGCGTTGGCCAGCATGCCATGCGACGGCCTTGGCAAGCATGCCATGCCACGGCCTTCGCCAGCATGCCATGCCATGGCAATGGCCTGCATGCCATGCCACCGCCTTGCCCGGCACGCCATGTCAAAGCGTTGCCCAGCATGCCAGGCCACGGACTTGGCCAGCACGTCATGCCACTGCCTCGGCCAACATGCCTAGCCACGGCGTTGCCCAACGTTCCTTGCCACGACATTGCCCAGCATGCCATGCCACGGCGTTGCCCAACGTGCCATGCCTTTGCCTTGGCAAACTTGCCATGCCACGGCCTCGGCCCACATGCCTTGTCACGGCGTGGCCCAGCATGTCGTGCCACCGCGTTGCCCAGCATGTCATGCCTTAGTCTTGGCCAACATGCCATGCCACGTCCTCGGCCCGCAGGCGATGCCACAGCGTTGGCTAGCATGCCAAGGCCGGAATGCCATGCCACGGCCTCGGCCCGCATGCCTTGCCACCACGTTGCCCAGCGTGCCCTGCCACCGCGTTGCCCGGCGTGCCATGCCTTAGCCTTGCCCAACATGCCATGCCACGGCCTCGGCCCGCATGCCACGGCCTCGGCCCGCATGCCACGGCCTCGCCCCGCATGCCATGCCACAGCGTTGCCCAGCATGCCAAGGTCGGAATGCCATGCCACGGCCTCGGCCCGCAAGCCATGCCACGGCCGCGGGCAGCATTCCATGCCGCGGCCTCGGCCCGCATGCCTTGCCATGGCGTTGCCCAACATGCCATGCCATGGCCTCGGCCCGCAAGCCATGCCACGGCGTTGCGCAGCATACCATGCCACCGCATTGCCCGGCATGCCATGCCTTAGCCTTGGCCAACATGCCATGCCACGGCCTCGGCCCGCATGCCATGCCACAGCGTTGCCCAGCATGCCAAGGCCAGAATGCCATGCCACGGGCTCGGCCCGCATGCCTTGCCACAGCGTTGCTCAGCATGCCATGCCACCGCGTTGCCCGGCGCGCCATGCCTTTGCCATGGCCAACATGCCATGCCACGGCCACGGTCCGCATGCCATGCCACAGCGTTGCCCAGCATGCCAAGGCCGGAATGCCATGCCACGGCCTCGGCCCGCATGACATACCACGACCTCGGCCCGCATGCCTTGCCAAGGTGTTGCCCAACATGCCACGCCACGGCCTCAGCCAGCATGCCATGCCACGGCCTCGGCCTGCACGTCTTGCCACGGCGTTGCCCAACATGCCATGCCACGGCCTCAGCCAGCATGCCATGCCACGGCCTCGGCCCGCATGCCTTACCATCATGTTGCCCAGCATGCCGTGCCACCGCGTTGCCCGGCGTGCCATGCCTTAGCCTTGGCCAACATGCCATGCCACGACCTCGGCCTACAAGCCATGCCATAGCGTCGCCCAGAATGCCATGCCCCGGCCTCGGCGTGCATGCCATGCCACCGACGGCCTCGGGCCGCTTGCCACGCCACGACCTCGGCCCGCATGACATGGCACGGCCTCGGCCCACATGCCTTGCCACGACGTTGCTGAACATGCCATGCCACGGCCTCGGCCAGCATGCCAGGCCACGACCTCAGCCCGCATGCCATGCCACTGCGTTGCCCAGCATGCCATGCCACCGCGTTGCCCGGTGTGCCATGCCTTAGCCTTGGCCAACATGCCATGCCACGGCCTCGGCTCGCATGCCATGGCATAGCGTTGCCCAGAATGCCAAGGCCGGAATGCGATGCCACGGCCTCGGCGTGCATACCATGCCACCGACTGCCTCAGGCCGCTTGCCATGCCACGGCCTCGGCCCGCATGACATGGCACGGCCTTGGCCCGCATGCCTTGCCTCGACGTTGCCCAACATGCCATGCCACGGCCTCGGCCCGCATGCCATGCCACGGCCCCGGCCCGCATGCCATGCCACGGCCCCGGCCCGAATGCCATGCCATGGCCTCGGCCCGCATGCCTTGCCACAACGTTGCCCAACATGACATGCCATGCCACGGCCTCGGCCCGCATGCCTTGCCACCGCGTTGCCCAGCATGCCATGCCACCGCGATTCTCGGCGTGCCATGCCTTAGCCTTGGCCAACATGCCATGGCTCGGCCTCAGCCCACATGCCATGCCACAGCGTTGACCAGCGTGCCAAGGCCGGAATACCATGCCACGGCCTCGTCCCGCATGCCATGCCACGGCCTCGGCCCGCAAGACATGACACGGCCTCGGCCCGCATGCCTTGCCACGGCGTTGCCCAACATGCCATGCCACGGCCTCGGCCCGCATGCCATGCCACGGCCCCGGCCTGAATGCCATGCCACGGCCCCGGCCCGAATGCCATGCCATGGCCTCGGCCCGCATGCCTTGCCAAGGCGTTGTATAGCATGCCTTGCCACCGCGTTGCCCGGCGTGCCCTGCCTTAGCCTCGGCCCGCATCCCATGCCACATCGTTGCTTAGTATGCCAAAGCCAGAATGCCATGCCACGGCCTCGGCCCGCATGCCATGCCACACCGTTGCCCAGCATGCGAAGGGCGGAATGCCAAGCCACGGCCTCGGGCCGCATGCCTTGCCACGGCGTCGCCCAACATGCCATGCCACGGCCTCGGCCCGCTTGCCATGCCACGGCCTCGGCCCGCATGCCATGACACGGCCTCGGCCCGCACGCCTTGCCACGGCGTTGCACAGCATGGCATGCCACCGCGTTGCCCGGCGTGCCATGCCTTAGCCTTGGCCAACATGCCATGCCACGACCTCGACCCGCAAGCCAAGCCACAGCGTTGCCCAGCATGCCAAGGCCGGAATGTCATGCCACGGCCTTGGCCCGCATGCCATGCCACGGCCTCGAGCAGCATTCCATGCCACGGCCTCGGCCTGCATGACATGCCACGACCTCGGCCCGCATGCCTTGCCAAGGCGTTGCCCAACATGCCATGCCACGGCCTCGGCCCGCATGACATGCCACAGCATCGGCCCGCATGCCACGCCACGGACGGCCTCGGCCCGCATGCCATGCCACGGCCTCGGCCCGCATGACATGCCACGGCCTCGGACCGCATGCCCTGCTACGGCGTGCATGCCATGCCACAGCGTTGCCCAGCATGCCAAGGCCGGAATGCCATGCCACGGCCTCGGCCCGCATGCCACGACACGGCCTCGACCCGCATGACATGCCACGGCCTCGACCCGCATGCCATGCCATGACCTCGGCCCGCATGCCTTGCTACGGCGTCACCCAACATGCCATGCCACGGCCTCGGCCCGCATGCCTTGCTACGGGGTCGCCCAACATGCCATGCCACGGCCACGGCCCACATGCCATGCCACGGCCTCGGCCCGCATGCCATGCCAGGACCTCGGCCCGAATGCCATGCCACGACCTCGGTCCGCATGCCTTGCCATGGCGTTGCCCAATATGACATGCCACGGCCTCGGCCAGCATGCCATGCCACCGCGTTGCCCAGCATGCCATGCCACCGCGATTCCCGGCATGCCATGCCTTAGCCTTGGCCAACATGCCATGCCTCGGCCTCGGCCTGCATGCCATGCCACAGCGTTGCCCAGCATGCCAAGGCCGGAATGCCATGCCACGGCCCCGGCCCGCATGCCATGCCACAGATGGCCTCAGCCCGCATGCCATGACACGGACGGCCTCGGCCCGCATGCCATGCCACGGCCTCGGCCCGTATGCCATGACACGGCCTCGGCCCGCATGCCTTGCCACGGCGTTGCGCAGCATGCCATGCCACCGCGTTGGCTGGCGTGCCATGCCTTAGACTTGGCCAACATGCCATGCCACAGCCTCGGCCCGCATGCCATGCCACAGCGTTGCCCAGCATGCCAAGGCCGGAATGCCATGCCACAGCCTCGGCCCGCATGCGATGCCACGTCCTCGGCCCGCATGCCTTGCCCCGGCGTTACCCGACGTGCCATGCCTTAGCCTAGGCCAACACGCCATGCCACGGCCTCAGCCCGCATGCCATGCCATAGCGTTGCCCAGCATGCCACGGCACGGCCTCGGCCCACATGAAATGCCACGACCTCAGCCCGCATGCCATGCCACGGCCTCGGCCCGCATGTCTTGCCACGACCTCAGCCAACATGCCATGCCACGGCCTCGGCCAGGATGCCATGCCACGGCCTCGGCCCGCAAGCCTTGGCACCGCGTTGCCCAGCATGCCATGCCACCGCGTTGCCCGGCATGCCATGCCTTAGCCTTGGCCAACATGCCATGCCACGGCCTCGGCCCGTATGCCACGCCATAGCGTTACCCAGCATGCCAAGGCCGGAATGCCATGCCACGGCCTCGACCCGTATGTCTTGCCACGGCGTTGCCCAACATGACATGCCACGGCCTCGGCCTGCATGCCATGCCACGACCTTGGCCCGCATACCATGCCACAGCATTGCCCAGAATGCCAAGGCCGAAATGCCATGCCACAGCCTCGGCGCGCATGCCATGCCACGACCTCGGGCCGCATGCCCTGACACGACCTCGACCCGCATGCCTTGCCATGGCATTCCCCAACATGCCATGCCACGGCCTCAGCCCACATGCCATGCCACGGCACCAGCCCGAATGCCATGCCACGGCCTTGGCCCGCATGCCTTGCCAAGGCGTTGCACAGCATGCCATGCCACCGCCTTGCCCGGCGTGCCATGCCTTAGCCTTGGCCAACATGCCATGCCATGGCCTCGGCCCGCATGCCATGCCACAGCGTTGCTTAGCATGCCATGGCCGGAATGCCATGCCACGGCCTCGGCCCGTATGCCATGCCACAGCGTTGCCCAGCATGCCAAGGCCGAAATGCCATGCCACGGTCTCGGCCCGCATGCCATTCCATGGCCTCGGCCCGCATGCCATGCCACGGCATCAGCCCGCATGCCATGACACGGCCTCGGCCCGCATGCCTTGCCACGGCGTTACGCAGCATGCCATGCCACCGCGTTGCCCGGCGTGCCATGCCACGGCCTCGGCCCGCATGCCATGCCACGGCCTCGGCCCGCATGCCATGCCACAGCGTTGCTTAGCATGCCATGGCCGGAATGCCATGCCACGGCCTCGGCCCGTATGCCATGCCACAGCGTTGTCCAGCATGCCAAGGCCGAAATGCCATGCCACGGTCTCGGCCCACATGCCATTCCATGGCCTCAGCCCGCATGCCATGCCACGGCCTCAGCCCGCATGCCTGGCCACGGCGTTGCCCAACATGCCATGCCACGGCCTCGACCCGCATGCCATGCCACGGTCTCGGCCCGCATGCCTTGCCACCGCGTTGTCCAGCATGCCATGCCACCGCGTTGCCCGGCGTGCCATGCCTTAGCCTTGGTCAACATGCCATGGCACGGCCTCGGCCCGCATGCCACGCCACAGCGTTAGCCAGCATGCCAAGGCCGGAATGCCATGCCACAGCCTCTGCCCGCATGCCATGCTACGGCCTCGGCCCGCATGCCGTGCCACGGCGTTGCCCAACATGACATGCCTCGGCCTTGGCCCGCATGCCATGCCACGGCCTCGGCTAGCATGCCATGCCACGCCCTCGGCCAGCATGCCATGCCACGACCTCGGCCCGCATGCCTTGACACCGCGTTGCCCGGCGTGCCATGACTTAGCCTTGGCCAACATGCCATGCCACAGCCTTGGGCCAGCATGGCATGCCACGGGCTGGGCGAGCATGCCATGCCACGGCCTTGGCTAGCTGCAAGGCATGCCACGGCCTCGGCGAGCATGCCATGCCAAGGCCAAGGCCAAGGCAGTGGGCAAGGCCAAGTCCCTGTGCAAGGCATGGCCAAGGCGAAGGCCGCGGGCAAAGGCCAAGGCCAAGGCCATGGCATGCCACGGCCTTGGCCGCTCTTTTTGAACATGATTCTTTTATAATCTTACCCAAACCATGCAACACAATTAAAAATGCACTACAATCAATTTTAAATGTCATTCCATATTTTTTTGCAATTTTTCTTGAGTTTTTTCAATTTTTAAAGCCCTTATTTGGCCAAAAAAATTTAAATAAAATAAAAAAAAATGAAAAAATAATTAAATAATTTCTATAATTACTAGTGCCTCATCCTTTAATTATTGGAACTTTTCCATAATTTCTTCACCATTTTTATTAATTGTTATTGTTTTTTAAGTATTAAAATCCAAATAAATTAAAATAAAATATTTTCGGCGGCAAAATATATATTTTTTAATTTCTTTATGGTGTATTAAATTATTTCCTACAACTTTCATGTTGAAAGTTTTGGAAAAAAACCATTACTTTTAAAAAAAACCCCATTATGACTACTCGAGCATGGTTGATGCCGGCCTGGGATGCCCGCGGCGTGGGCAGCACGGCATGGCATGCGCACGGCCTGGGCGGCCTGGCATGCAGCCGGCCTGGGATGCCCGCGGCGTGGGCAGCACGGCATGGCATGCGCACGGCCTGGGCGGCCTGGCATGCAGCCGGCCTGGGATGCCCGCGGCGTGGGCAGCACGGCATGGCATGCGCACGGCCTGGGCGGCCTGGCATGCAGCCGGCCTGGGATGCCCGCGGCGTGGGCAGCACGGCATGGCATGCGCACGGCCTGGGCGGCCTGGCATGCAGCCGGCCTGGGATGCCCGCGGCGTGGGCAGCACGGCATGGCATGCGCACGGCCTGGGCGGCCTGGCATGCAGCCGGCCTGGGATGCCCGCGGCGTGGGCAGCACGGCATGGCATGCGCACGGCCTGGGCGGCCTGGCGTGCCCACGGCGTGGGCAGCGTGGCCTGTGCGATTATCGTGCGCGCGTCTTTCGACCACGGTGCGCATGTTGCGAACATCGTCGCGCACGCCTTTGCACGCCTTCGCACGCAACGCACGTCTAGTGATAAGAACCACAGCCAAGGAAGCCTAGCCCCAAGGCCAAGGCCAGCAGCATGGCATGCCAAGGCCAAGGCAGCCCAGCCAAAGCCAGCAACATGGCATGCCACGGCTAAGGCAGCCCAGCCAAAGCCAGCAGCATGCCATGCCAAGGCCAAGGCCAGCAGCATGCCATGCTAAGGCCAAGGCCAGCAGCATGCCTTGCCATGGCCAAGGCCAGCAGCATGCCATGCCACGGCCAAGGCCAGCGGCACGCCATGCCAAGTCCAAGGCAGCGCAGCCAAAGCCAGCAGCATGCCATGACAAGGCCAAGGCCAGCAGCATGCCACGCCACGGCCATGGCAGCCCAGCAAAAGCCCGCAGCATGCAATGCCAAGGCCAAGGCCAAGGCTTGCAGCATGCCATGCCAAGGCCAAGGACAGCGGCATGCCATGCAAAGTCCAAGGCAGCGCAGCCAAAGCCAGCAGCATGCCATGCCAAGGCCAAGGCCAGTAGCATGCCATGCCACGGCCAAGGCAGCCCAGCCAAAGCCAGCAGCATGCCATGGCCAAGGCCAGCAGCATGCCATGCCATGGCCAAGGCAGCCCAGCAAAAGCCAGCAACAAGCCATTGCAAGGCCAAGGCCAGCAGCATGCCATGCAAAGGCTAAAGCAGCTCAGCCAAAGCAAGTAGCATGCCATAGCCAAGGCCAACAGCATGCCATGCCATGGCCAAGGTAACCCTGCCAAAGCCAGCAGCATGCTATGCCAAGGCCAAGGCGGCCCAGCCAAAGCAAGAAGAGTGCCATGCCAAGGCCAAGGCCAGCTGCATGCCATAGCAAGGCCAAGGCAGCCCAGCCAAAGCCAGCAGCATGCCATGCCAAGGCCAAGGCCAGCAGCATGCCATGCCACGGCCAAGGCAGCCAAGCCAAAGCCAGCAGCATGCCATGCCAAGGCCAAGGACAGCTACATGCCATGTCAAGGCCAAGGCAGCGCAGCCAAAGCCAGCAGCATGCCATGCCAAGGCCAAGGCCAGCAGCATACCATGCCACGGCCAAGGCAGCCCAGCAAAAGCCTGTAGCATGCCATGCCATGGCCAAGGCCCGCAGCATGCCATGCCACGGCCAAGGCAGCCCAGCCAAAGCCAGGAGCATGCCATGCCACGGCCAAGGCAGCCCAGCCAAAGCCAGCAGCATGCCATGCCACGGCCAAGGCAGCCCAGCCAAAGCCAGTAGCATGCCATGCCAAGGCCAAGGCCAACTGCATGCCATACCAAGGCCAAGGCAGCGCAGCAAATGCCAGCAGCAAGCCATGCCAAGGCCAAGGCCAGCAGCATGCCATGCAAAGGCCAAGGCAGCTCTGCCAAAGCCAGCAGCATGCCATGGCCAAGGCCAGCAGCATGCCATGCCATGGCCAAGGCAGCCCTGCCAAAGCCAGCAGCATGCCATGCCAAGGCCAAAGCTGCCCAGCCAAAACAAGCAGCATGCCATGCCAAGGCCAATGCCAGCACCATGCCATGCCAAGGCCAAGGAAGCCCAGCCAAAGCCAGCAGCATGCCATGCCAAGGCCAAGGCTAGTAGCATGCTATGCCACGACCAAGGAAGCCCGGCCAAAGCCAGCAGCATACCATGCCAAGGCCAAGGCCAGCAGCGTGCCATGCCACACCCAAGGTAGCCCAGCCAAAGCCAGCAGCATGCTATGGCCAAGGCCAGCAGCATGCCACGCCATGGCCAAGGCAACCCAGCCAAAGCCAGCAGCATGCCAGGGCCAAGGCCAGCAGCATGCCATGCCATGGCCAAGGTAGCCCAGCCAAAGCCAGCGGCTTGCCATGCCACGGCCAAGGCCAACAGCAAGCCATGCCAAGGCCAAGGCAGCCCAGCCAAAGCCACCAGCATGCCACGCCCAGGCCAAGCCCAGCAGCTAGCCATGCCAAGGCCAAGGCCAGCAACATGCCATGCCAAGGCCAAGGCAGCCCAGCCAAAGCCAGCAGCATGCCATGCCACGGCCAAGGCAACCTAGCCAAAGCAAGCAGCATGCCATACCAAGGCCAAGGCCAGCAGAATGCCATGCAAAGGCCAAGGCAGCCCAGGCAAAGCCAGCAGCATGCCATGCCAAGGCCAAGGCCAGCAGCATGCCATGCCAAGGCCAAGCCCAGCAGCATGCCATGCCAAGGCCAAGGCAGCCAAGCCAAAGCCAGCAGCATGACATGCCAAGGCCAAGGATGGCTGCATGCCATGCCAAGGCCAAGGCAGCGCAGCCAAAGCCAGCAGCATGCCATTCCAAGGCCAAGGCCAGCAGCATGCCATGCAAATGACAAGGCAGCCCTGCCAAAGCCAGCAGCATGCCATGCCAAGGCCAAGGCCAGCAGCATGCCATGCAAACGCCAAGGCAGCTCAGCCAAAGCCAGCAGCATGCCATGCCATGGCCAAGGCAGCCCGGCCAAAGCCAGCAGCAAGCCATGCCACGACCAAGGCAGCCCAGCCAAAGCAAGCAGCATGCCATGCCAGTGCCAAGGCCGGCAGCATGCCATGCCAAGGCCAAGGCAGCCCAGCCAAAGCCAGCAGCATGCCATGCCAAGGCCAAGGCCAGCAGCATGCCATGCCACGGCCAAGGCCAAGGCAGCCTAGCCAAAGCCAGCAGCATGACATGCCAAGGCCATGGCTAGCAGCGTGCCATGCTACGGCCAAGGCAGCCCAGCCAAAGCCAGCAGCATGCCATGCCAAGGCTAAGGCCAGCAGCATGCCATGCAAAGGACAGGGCCAAGGCCAGCAGCGTGCCATGCCACGGCCAAGGCAGCCCAGCCAAAGCCAGCAGCAAGCCATGCCAAGGCAAAGGCCAGCAGCATGCCATGCAAAGGACAGGGCCAAGGCCAGCAGCATGCCATGCCATGGCCAAGGCAGCCCAGCCAAAGCCTGCAGCATGCCATGCCAAGGCCAAGGCCAGCAGAATTCCATGCAAGGGCTAAGGCAGCTCAGCCAGAGCCAGTAGCATGCCATGGCCAACGCCAGCAGCATGCCATGCCATGGCCAAGGCAGCCCTGCCAAAGCCAGCAGCATGCCGTGCCAAGGCCAAGGCCAGCAGCATGCCAGGCCAAGGCCAAAGCAGCCCAACCAAAGCCAGCAGCATGCCATGCCAAGGCAAAGGCCAGCAGCATGCCATGCGAAGGACAAGGCCAAGGCCAGCAACATGCCATGCGACGGCCAAGGCAGCCCAGGCAAAGCCAGCAGCATGCCGTGCCAAGGCCATGGCCAGCAGCATGCAATGCCATGGCCAAGGCAGCCCTGCCAAAGCAAGCAGCATGGCATGCCAAGGCCAAGGCCAGCGGCATGGCATGCCCCGCCCATGACCAAGGCAGCCCTGCCAAAGCCAGCGTCATGCCATGCCAAGTAGAAGGCCAGCAGCATGCCAAGCCCAGCTGAAGCCAGCCGCATGCCATGCCAAGGCCAAGGCCAGGGCCAGCAGCATGCCATGCCACGGCCAAGGCAGCCCAGCCAAAGCCAGCAGCATGCCATGCCAAGGCCAAGGCCAGCATCATGCCATGCCAAGGCCAAGGCCATCAGTATGCCATGCCAAGGCCAAGGCTGCCCAGCCCAAGCCAACAGCATGCCATGCCAAGGCCAAGGCCAGCAGCATGCCATGCCACGACCAAGGTAGCCCAGCCAAAGGCAGCAGCATGCCATGCTCAGGACTTGGCCAGCAGCATGCCATGCAAAGGCCAAGGTAGCCCATGCCAAGGCCAAGGCAGCCCAGCCAAATCCAGCAGCATGCCATGCCAAGGCCAAGGCCAGCAGCATGCCATGCCAAGGCCAAGGCAACCCAGCCAAAGCGAGTAGCATGCCATGCCAAGGCCAAGGCCAGCAGCATACCATGCCAAGGCCAAGGGAGCCCAGCCAAAGCCAGCAACATGCCATGCCAAGGCCAAGGCCAGCAGCATGCCATGCAAAGGCTAAGGCAGCTCAGCCGAGGCCAAGGCCAGCAGCATGCCATGCCAAGGCCAAGGCCAGCAGAATGCCATCCCAAGGCTAAGGCAGCGCTGCCAAAGCCAGCAGCATGCCATGCCATGCCAAGGCCAAGGCCAGCAGCATGCCACGCCACGGCGAAGGCAGCCCAGCCAAAGCCAGCAGGATGCCATGCCAAGGTCAAGGCCAGCAGCATACCATGCCAAGGCCAAGGCCAGCAGCATGCCATCCCAAGGCCAAGGCAGCGCTGCCAAAGCCAGCAGCATGCCATGCCACGGCGAAGGCAGCCCAACCAAAGCCAGCAGGATGCCATGCCAAGGCCATGGCCAGCAGCATGCCATGGCCAAGGCCAGTAGCATGCCATGCCATGGCCAAGGCAGCCCAGCCAAAGCCAGCAGCATGCCATGCCAAGGCCAAGGCCCGCAGCATGCCATGCAAAAGCCAAGGCAGCTCAGCCAAAGCCAGCAGCATGCCATGGCCAAGGCCAGCAGCCTGCCATGCCAAGGCCAAAGCTAGTAGCATGCCATGCCAAGGCCAAGGCAGCCCAGCCAAAGCAAGCAGCATGCCATGCCAAGGCCAAGGCCAGCAGCATGCCATGCCATGGCCAAGGCAGCAAAGCCAAAGCCAGCAGCATGCCATACCAAGGCCAAGGTCAGCAGGATGCCATGCCACGGCCAAGGCAGCCCAGCCAATGCTAGCAGCATGAGATGCCAAGGCCATATCCAGCAGCGTGCCATGCCACGGCCAAGGCAGCCCTGCCAAAGGCAGCAGCATGCCATGCCAAGGCCAAGGCCAACCGCATGCCATGCAAAGGCGAAGGCAGCCCGACCAAAGCCAACAGCATGCCATGCCAAGGCCAAGGCAGCCCAGCCAAAGCCAGCAGCATGCCATGCCAAGGCCAAGGCCAGCAGCATGCCATGCCAAGGCCAAGGCAACCCAGCCAAAGCCAGTAGCATGCCATGCCAAGGCCAAGGATAGCAGCATGCCATGCCAAGGCCAAGGCAGGCCAACCAAAGCCAGCAGCATGCCATGCCACGGCCAAGGCAGCCCAGCCAATGCTAGCAGCATGACATGCCAAGGCCATGGCCAGCAGCGTGCCATGCCACGGCCAAGGCAGCCCAGCCAAGGCCAGCAGGATGCCATGCCAAGGCCAAGGCCAGCAGCATGCCATGCCAAGGCCAAGGCACCCCGGCAAAAGCCAGGAGCATGCCATGCCAAGGCCCAGGCCAGCAGCATGCCATGCCAAGGCCAAGGCAGCCCAGCCAAAGCCAGCAGCATGCCATGCCAAGGCTAAGGACAGCAGCATGCCATGCCAAGGCCAAGGCAGCCCAGCCAAAGCCAGCAACATGCCATGCCAAGGCCAAGGCCAGCAGCATGCCATTCAAAGGCTAAGGCAGCACGGCCAAGGCCAGCAGCATGCCATACCAAGGCTAAGGCAGCTCATCCATGGCCTTGGCAAGAAGGCAGCCCAGCCAAAGCCAGCAGCATGCCATGCCAAGGCCAAGGCCAGTAGCATGCCATGGCCAAGGCCAGCAGCATGCCATGCCATGGCCAAGGCAGCCCAGCCAAAGCCAGCAGCATGCCATGCCAAGGCCAAGGCCCGTAGCATGCCATGCAAAAGCCAAGGCAGCTCAGCCAAAGCCAGCAGCATGCCATGGCCAAGGCCAGCAGCCTGCCATGCCATGGTCAAGGCAGCCCTGCCAAAGCCAGCAGCATGCCATGCCAAGGCCAAGGCAACCCAGCCAAGGCAAGCAGCATGCCATGCCAAGGCCAAGGCTAGCAGCATGCCATGCCATGGCCAAGGCAGCAAAGCCAAAGCCAGCAGCATGCCATACCAAGGCCAAGGCCAGCAGCATGCCATGCCACGGCCAAGGCAGCCCAGCCAAAGCCAGCAGCATGACATGCCAAGGCCATGGCCAACTGCGTGCCATGCCACGGCCAAGGCAGCCCAGCCAAAGCCAGCAGCATGCCATGCCAAGGCAAAGGCCAGCAGCATGCCATGTAAAGGACAGGGCCAAGGCCAGCAGCATGCCATGCAAAGGACAGGGACAAGGCCAGCAGCATGCCATGCCATGGCCAAGGCCGCCCAGCCAAAGCCAGCAGCATGCCATGCCGGCCATGGCCTGCAGCATGCCATGCCAAGGCCAAGCCCAGAAGCATGCCATGCCACGGCCATGGTAGCCCAGCCAGAGCCAGCAGCATGCCATGCCATGCCATGGCCAAGGCCAGCAGCATGCCATGCCATGGCCAAGGCAGCCCAGCCAAAGCCAGCAGCATGCCATGCCAAGGCCATGGCCAGCAGCCTGCCATGCCAAGGCCACGGCAGCCCAGCCAAAGCCAGCAACATGCCATGCCAAGGCCAAGGCCAGCAATATGCCATGCCATGGCAAAGGCAGCCCAGCCAAAGCCAGTAGCATGCCATGTCAAGGCCAAGGCCAGCAGCAAGCCATGCCAAGGCCAAGGCCAAGGCAGCCCATCCAAAGCCAGCAACATGCCATGCCAAGGCCAAGGCCAGCAGTAACATGTCTTGCCACGGCCTTGTCCCGCAGCGTGGTGTGGCATGGCCTTGACCAAGAACACTACATGCCACGCCCTTGGCAAGCAATCCTGTCCCTCGAGTAATTGCCATTTGGTTTGGCTCTGACTTACGTATAAGTTGCCCTGCGAAATGCATGTCCCTCGGGTAATAGCCATTTGGTTGCCTTTGACTTGCGAACAAGTTGCTAGTGCTTTCCCAGTGGAACCTTGTTGCGAAAAGTATGTCCCTCGGAAGTTGCCTGTTGCATTTGTTATTTGCATTCGAGCTATCCGATGCTTGCTCGGTTTCTCTAAGAATTTTTGCACGTTCGTCGGGTTTTTTAATTATTTATTTACTTATAAAAATTATAGTAAAATAAATAAAAAATAAAAAAATTAAAAAAATTACTAGTGCCTCATGTTATAATTGTTGGAATTTTTGTAGAATTTTTTTGACTATTTTTAGTAATTTTTATTATTTTTTAAGTATTAAAATTGAAATAAATTAAAATAAAATATTCCGGTGGCCAAATTTTTTTTTTTAATTTTTTTTATGGTGTCTTTAATTATTTCCTTCAACTTTTATGTTGAAAATTCTTGCAAAAAAACGTTACATTTAAAAAAAACCCCAATATGACTCCTCGAGCATAGGTGATGTTTCCTCCTGCCAGATGAAAAAGGGCTTAACAAGCTACTATAAGGGGGGGCACCTCCCTTAAGGCTGGCCAACATGGCCAGGCCACAGACCACGCCTATGCCTAGGCGGGCGCTTGGCACATGCCATCGCTTGGCTTGTGGCATCGAAACTACATAGCCAAGCACGGGATGTGTCGTGTGGCGGTGGCACGTTGTCCTAGGCCAGCATGCCATGCCCCGGCCTTGGCAAGCATGTCATGCCACGGCCTTGGCCAGCAGCATGCCATGCCCCGGCCTTGGCCAGCATGTCATGCCATGGCCTTAGCCATCAGCATGCCATGCCACAGCCTTGGCTAGCAACATGGCATGCCAAAGCCTTGGCCAGCAGCATGCAATGCCCCGGCCTTGGCAAGCTTGTCATGCCACGACCTTGGCCAGCAGCATGCCATGCCACGGCCTTGGCCAGCAGCATGCCATGCCACGGCCTTGGCCAGCAGCATGCCATGCCCCAGCCTTGGCCAACATGCCATGCAACGGCCTTGGCCAGCTGCATGCCATGCCCCAGCCTTGGCCAGAATGCCATGCCACGGCCTTGGACCGCAGCGTGCCAGGCCCCGGCCTTGGCCAGCATGTCACGCCACGGCCTTGGCCAGCAGCTTGCCATACCACGGCCTTGGCCAGCAGCGTGCCATGCCCCGGCCTTGGCCAACATGTCTTGCCATGGCCTTGGCCATCAGCATGCCATGCCACAGCCTTGACCAGGGACATGGCAAGCCAAAACCTTGGGCAGCAGCATGCCATGCCCCAGCCTTGGCAAGCATGTCATGCCACGGCCTTGGCCAGCAGCATGCCATGCTCCGGCCTCGGCCAGCATGCATGCCATGCCACGGCCTTGGCCAGCAGCATGCTATGCAAAATCCTTGGCCGGCAGCATGCCATGCCCGACCTTGGCTAACATGTCATGCCACGGCCTTGGCCAGTAGCACGCCATGCCACGGCCTTGGCCAGCAGCAACATGCCATGCCTAGTCCTTGACCAGCTGCATGCCATGCCCTGCCCTGCCATGCGACGGCCTTGGCCAACAACATGCCATGCCAAAGCCTTTGCCAACAGCATGGCAAGCCCAAGCCTTGGGCAGCAGCATGCCATGCCAACGCCTTGGCCAGCAGCATTCCTTGCCACGGCCTCGTCCAGCAGCACGACATGCCATGCCATGGCCTTGGCCATCAGCATGCCTTGCCACAGCCTTGTCCAACAGCATGGCATGCCCCGGACTTGTCCAACAGCATATCATGCCACGGCCATGGCAAGCATGCCAAGCCATGGCTTTGGCAAGCATGCCATGTCCCTCGGGTAATTGTACAAGTTGCCTTGCGAAACGTATGTCCCTCGGTTAAATTTCCATTTGGTTGGCTTTGGCATGCGAACGAGTTGCCTGTGCTTTCCTTGTGGAAGCTTGTTGCGAGAAGTATGTCCCTTGAAAGTTGCCTGTTGCGTTTGTTATTTGCATTCGCGCTAACCGGTGCTTGCTCGGCTTCTCTAAATGGTTTCGCGTGTTCGTCGAGCTTCTTAGTCCTTCGGGGGGTGATTCGTTTTGGGGGGCTGGTGCATAGTGTACGTCGTGGCGCGTGAGTTGTGTTTGGTTTGTGCGAGTTGGGCGGATCCCTGCCTGTGCAGCAAACTCCACTGGTGCATTCCTCCATGTCCCTCGGGTGATCGCCTTTAGGTTGTCTTCGACTCGCCTTCGGGTTGCTTGTGCTTCCCTAGTGGAAGGTGCCTTGCGAATAGCGTGTCCCTCGGGTAATTGCCATTCGGTTGGCTTTGACATTCGAACGAGTTGCCTATGCTTTCCTAGTGGAAGCTTGTTGCAAAAAGTATGTCCCTCGAAAGTTACCTGTTGCGCTTGTTATTTGCATTCGCACTAACCAGTGCTTGCTCGGCTTCTCTAAATGTTTTCACGCGTTCGCCGGGCGTCTTAGTCCTTCAGGGGGTGATTCGTTTTGGGGTGCTGGTGCATAGTGTACGTCGTGGCGCATGAGTTGTGTTTGGTTTGTGCAAGTTGGACGAATCCCTGCCTGTGCAGTGAACTCCACTGGTGCATTCGTCCATGTCCCTCGGGTAAATGCCTTTTGGTTGTCTTCGACTCGCCTTCGAGTTGCCTGCGCTTCCCTAGTGGAAGGTGCCTTGCGAAAAGCGTGTCCCTCGGTTAATTGCCATTTGGTTGGCTTTGACTTACGAACGAGTTGCCTGCACTTTCCCAGTGGAAGGTTGTCATGAAAGTTATTTCCCCCGGAAGTTGCCTGCTGCCTTTCGTTATTTGCAGTCGTGCTAACCGGTGCTTGCTCGGCTTCTCTAAATGTCTTCTCACGTTCGTCGGGCTTCTTAGTCCTGCGGGGTGTGATTCGTTTCGGGCGGCTGGTGCGTAGTGTACGTCGTGGCGCGTGAGTTGTGTTTGGTTTGTGCGAGTTAGATGGATCCCTGCCTGTGCAGCGAACTCCACTAGTGCATTCCTCTTTATCATATGCGGGATTCCTACAGGTTGCCTGTGCTTTCCCTAGTGGAAAAAGTCCTTGCAAAAAGTTATGTCCCTCGGTTAATTGCCATTTGGTTCGCTTTGACTTGCCTACGAGTTGCCTGCGCTCTCTCCTAGTGGAAGCTCCTTGCGAAAGTTTAAGTCCCTCGGTTGGTAGCCATCCGGTTGGCTTTGACTTGGCTACAAGCAAGTTGCCTGCGCTTCCCCAGTGGAAGGTGCCCTTGAGAAAAGCATGTCCCTCGGGTAATTGCCATTTCGTTGGCTTTGACTTGCGAATGAGCTGCCTATGCTTTCCAAATGGAAGCTTTGTTGCGAAAAGTATGTCCCTCGGAAGTTTTGCAGGTTGCCTTTGTTACCTGCAGTCGTGCTAACCGGTGCTTGCTCGACTTCTCTAAATGTTCTGGCACGTTCGTCTGGTTTCTTAGTCATTCGGGGTGTGATTCGTTTCGGGCGGCTGGTGCGTAGTGTACGTGTCACAACCCAAACCCGCCCCTAGAAGTTTGGGCATGACCACTTCAGAAACGGATACTTAACCTGTTTTATATCTATATATATGGGGCCTGAACGGAAGCACTAAATATTAAAATGTGACATTGGAAACAAACTCCATCAAGCTACTACTATCATGCCAGGATCACAAACTTTTAACAAACAAATAAAATCTAAAACATACACCTAAACATCGGTTATATACATATATATATACAGACCCAGCCCTATTATTGGGCATATACAAAAACTTGAGAGCTATATACATCACTCTTAGATAGACATTCAAAAAGCAAGCCAACATCTTATCAGCTTAACAAAATCAATGACTGTGTATAATGCCTGGACACACGAAGGTTGACAAAGGAAGGCAGCGTCATGGCTAGGACTGACCATCTGATTGGTGACCTACAGAAACAGACATAACAGAAAGTGAGCCGGACTCAGTGAATAGTAATACATGAATAAAACAATGCTTAATTTGAAACATAACACAGGGCAATGCCTATAAAGATGTAGAGTTCACATAGTTAGTCTGATTCTGTGCTAAGTACATAATGGCCTTAGGTTCAATCTTGCAACATAAACATGGTGGCTATAAGCCCTTGAAACATGTGGCATGAAGCCCTTATAACATATGGCACTAAGGCCCTTGAAACAAAGAACTTATAACATACTAAAAACATGCCTAAAACACACTTGAACATCATTCATTAATTCGAACGGAACATATCATAACTAGAGCATTTCTTGTTGTACCATGTCATTATCGTACGCTTAACAATGAGAGACTAATTCACATTCTCATGAGGTTCACACAATGATTCTAAACTTTGCACTTATAACGTAGATTCTGAATAACTTCCAATTTATAAGCATCATAGCAAAATAACTTCAATTCATATGGATGCACATAGCTACTCTTATATTTACTCAGAATCCATCATTCCAGAATGAACATAAGCTCTTTTGGGTAAATGACTTACTCTACGTGCACTATTAATCAATAGCATATACCTTTGTTTAATCATTCACATATGTTAACATAGTTGCCTTGCCTTGCCTTGTAATTAACAGAGTCCTAATGGTAACCGTTACATCATTCCCATGAGTTGACATAATTAACGTAAAGTTGACAGGACATTCCTGATAATTAGTAACGAAAAGTAAGCACATTTTCATTGGATTACAGATGACTTTATCGGTTTCACAATTTCATAGTTCGGCCCTTGGCCTGAGAGGTTTTCACATTCACAATAGCCTTTGGGTTACATAGAGTCACAACTTATCACATCGGCCTTCGGCCCTTTGGATTCACAAGTTCACAAGTTTGGCCCTCGGCCTCATAGCTTCATAAGTCACAAGTCGGCCCTTGGCCACATAGGTTTAATCTTCACATATGGCCCTTGGTCACATAACTTCATATTTCACAAATGGCCCTTGGCCACATAGATTCATAATTCACAAATGGCCCTTGGCCACATAGATTTATAATTCACAAATGGCCCTTGGCCACATAGCTTCATAATTCACAAATGTCCCTTGGCCACATAGATTTATAATTCACAAATGGCCCTTGGCCACATATGAAAGCTTCATAATTCACAAATGGCCCTTGGCCACATAGATTCATAATTCACAAATGGCCCTTGGCCACATAGCTTCATAATTCACAAATGGCCCTTGGCCACATAGATTCATAATTCACAAATTCGATATGCATATTTCACTAATCCTTTTTGATGTTTCCATAATTTCACAATGTTCCTCATATAGCATACACCTTTGATATTACCATAATTTCACAATATTTACGTAGCATACATAACATACATATCAACATAATTCTTATGACGAAGATCATAACGTCAATAACAATAATCATTAACGGTTAGAGATACATCGAAGTACTACTACTCACAGTGTTTAGATGCTAGGTCCGTCCCTGCAGATAATCCTACACAATTCAATTCAACAACATTTAACACACTTCGACATAACCTCACATAATTATCACTATCCAATACAATCCACACTACTTAATATTATTCAACTCAATACAACCAAATATAATTCCACATAATTCAAATTAAATTGCTAAGACTCAATTCAATATTCCGTAGCCAAGTTTACATCATCCACAAACCCTTCCCCCCAATCTCCTTTCTCATTAAGACATGATTCACAGTGCTCATAACAAAGTTCATTCGCACATTCTAAACATAATTTCCAAGTATCACCAAATTCCAATTAAACTTGTATATACATAATTCAATACCTCAATTTCATTATTCTACTTTCAATTTGGGTTAAATCTTTAGTTATCATCTTTAATCAACCTAGGGTTTCAAGAAAATATGGAGATTTCAAGAAATAATCAAACTTATTAACCCAACACTTTTTATTCCAACTTTTCCATTGATTATACACCTAGGACTCATAATTCACCATTTTAACCCATTAATTAACTCCCAACATCTTCAAATGAAGAGTATTCAAACCCTTACCTCAATAAGCAAGCAAAGAAGTGAGCTTGAGAAGAAGCCTTCACAAATCCAAGTTCTAATCGGGTAAAAACATCGATCCTCCCTTGTTCTCCATCCTTGATGCCAAAAACCATGGTGGATCGTGAGCAAAGTAAAGGAATTCAAGGATTTGGGGCTAGGGTTTCGGACTTAGGCAAAGAGGAAATGCATAAGTAAATGCGAAGATCATGTAGTTAATCTGTTCCTGTTTTCATTTCATATGGCCTTAAGCCCAATTCTGCAACATAAACATGATGGCTATAAAGCCTTTGAAACATGGTGGCACGAGGCCCTTGAAACGTGTGGCACGAGGCCCTTGTAACTTGTGGCATAAAGCCCTTGTAACATATGGCACTAAGGCCCTTGAAACTTGTTGGCGTTAAAGCCCTTGAAAATGGCATAAAGCCCTTGTAACATATGGCACTAAGGCCCTTGAAA
>NW_021025047.1:2070085-2097906 GCF_004153795.1 Camellia sinensis | reverse complement strand
GGAAGTAAGCTTTCCAATGGTGGTAACCTCATATCTTAAATCCAAGTATGCAAAGAGTTATGCTCATTTCGGTGAAGCCGCGCAGTGTTTTCCTCCTTCCCGGATTCTTGCTGGATCACTTTTGACCAAAAAAAGCTGGTGTTTCAGAAAAATTGCTGGCCTCCCACTCTCCTACAACCTTTCTAACAACAAAAATAAGGTCTCCACCAAAAATGAACCCAAACCGATGCAAAACGAAGGTTCGGGGGCCGAAACACGCAGCCTGGGGCCCCGAAAATGGGCTGTTAAGCACCGGAGGTGGCATTCGACCACGAAGTTGGTCTCTCGGGCCACAGTGTTCCTCAAAAGGGAGGAAATAAGGTACATACCAAAAACTGGAGCAAACGGAAGTTGTTAAGTGGTCCCGAACCGAGGCACACGGCCGACGACTCTGAAAAATTGAAACCGGGCTCCAAACGGGAAAAATGGCCTACGACCGTGAAACGTAGCCTACGGCCACTGAGAGATGGTATACGAGACCTCTCCCTCCCTTTGGGAAGAGAAAACAGAGAAAACAGAGTCTGGTTCGCAAATCGAGGCAAGGCACGAAAGAGTCCGGAAGTCCGGAGGCTCGGCTTGCATGACCCAGCATGCCATGCCACCGCGTTGCCCGGCGTTCCATGACTTAGCCTTGGCCAACATGCCATGCCACGGCCTCGGCGCGCATGCCATGCCACAACGTTGCTCAGCATGCCAAGGCCGGAATGCCATGCCATGGCCTTGGCCCGCATGACATGCCACGGCCTCGGCCCGTATGCCTTGCCAAGGCATTGCCCAACATGCCACGCCACGGCCTCGGCCCGCATCTCATGCCACGGCCTCGGCCCGCATGTCTTGCCACGGCCTTGCCCAACATGCCATGCCACCGCCTCGGCCCGCATGCCTTGCCAACGCGTTGCCCCGCATGCCATGCCACCGCGTTGCCCAGCGCCTTGGCCAACATGCCATGCCACGACCTCGGCCCGCATGCCATGCCACAGCGTTGCCCAGAATGCCAAGGCCGGAATGCCATGCCACGGCCTCGGCGTGCATGCCATGCCATGGACGGCCTCGGCCCGCTTGCTATGCCACGGCCTCGGCCCGCATGCCTTGCCACCGCGTTGCCCCGTATGCCATGCCACCGCGTTGCCCAGCGCCTTGGCCAACATGCCACGCCACGACCTCGGCCCGCATGCCATGCCACAGCGTTGCCCAGAATGCCAAGGCCGGAATGCCATGCCACGGCCACGGCGTGCATGCCATGCCATGGACGGCCTCGGCCTGCTTGCCATGCCACGGCCTCGGCACGCATGCCATGACACGGCCTCGGCCCACATGCCTTGCCACGGCGTTGCCCAACATGCCATGCTACGGCCTCGGCCCGCATGCCTTGCCAAGGCATTGCACGGCATGCCATGCCACCGCGTTGCCCGGTGTGCCATGCCTTAGCCTTGGCAAACATGCCATGCCACGGCCTCGGCCCGCATGCCATGCCACAGCGTTGCCCAGAATGCCAAGGCCGGAATGCCATGCCACGGCCTCGGCCCGCATGCCATGCCACAGCGTTGCCTAGCATGCCAAGGCCGGAATGCCATGCCACGGCCTCGGCCCGCATGCCATGCCACGGACTCGGCCAGCATGCCATGCCAAGGCCTCGACCCGCATGCCTTGCCACGGCGTTGCCCAGCATGCCATGCCACCGCGTTGCCCAGCGTGCCATGCCATAGCCTTAGCCAACATGCCATGCCACAGCGTTGCCCAGCATGCCAAGGCCGGAATGCCGTGCCACGGCCTCGGCCCGCATGCCTTGCGGCTGCCTTGGCCAGTGTGCCATGCCACAGCGTTGCCCAGTGTGCCATGCCTTAGCCTTGGCCAACATGCCATGCCACTGCCTTGGCCAGCATGTCGTGCCACCGCCACGGCCAGCATGCCATGCCAGTCCGTTGCTCGGCATGCCACGGCCGTGGCGGCATGGCAAGCCACGACATTGCCTAGCGTGCCATGCCACGGTCTCGGCCCGCATGCCTTGCCACGGTGTTGCGCAGCATGCCATGGCACTGTCTTGGTCAGCATGCCATGCCATGGCACCGCCTTGTCCAGCACGTCGTGCCGCAGCGTTGGCTAGCATGCCTTGGCCGGCATGCCATGCCAATGCCTTGGGCGAGCATGGCATGCCACGGGCTGGGCGAGCATGCCACGACACGGCCTTGGCTAGCTGCAAGGCATGCCACGGCCTCGGCGAGCATGCCATGCCAAGGCCAAGGCCAAGGTAGTGGGCAAGGCCAAGTCCCTGTGCAAGGCATGGCTAAGGCGAAGGCCGCGGGCAAAGGCCAAGGCCAAGGCCATGGCATGCCACCGCCTTGATCGCTCTTTTTGAACATGATTCTTTTATAATCTTACCCAAACCATGCAACACAATTAAAAATGCACTACAATCAATTTTAAATGTCATTCCATATATTTTTGCAATTTTTCTTGAGTTTTTCGAATTTTTAAAGCCCTTATTTGGCCAAAAAAATCAAAATAAAATAAAAAAAATGAAAAAAATAATTAAATAATTTCTATAATTACTAGTGCCTCATCCTTTAATTATTGGAATTTTTCCATAATTTTTTGACCATTTTTATTAATTTTTATTATTTTTTAAGTATTAAAATCGAAATAAATTAAAATAAAATATTTCCGTCCGCAAAATATTTTTTTTTTAATTTTTCTTATGGTGTATTCAATTATTTCCTACAACTTTCATGTTGAGAGTTTTGGCAAAAAACCATTATTTTTAAAAAAAACCCCATTATGACTCCTCGAGCATGGTTGATGTTTCCTCCTGCCAAATTGAAAAGGGCTTAACAAGCTACTATAAGGGGGGGCACCTCCCTTGCCCAGGGCAAGGCAGTGGCAGGTATGCCCCATGTTGGGCGCGGCTTGGGCTGCGGCCTTGGGTGGCATGCACCGCGGCTCGACCGCGGCCTGAGCCGCGGCCTGGCATGCAGCCGGCCTGGGATGCCCGCGGCGTGGGCAGCACGGCATGGCATGCGCACGGCCTGGGCGGCCTGGCATGCAGCCGGCCTGGGATGCCCGCGGCGTGGGCAGCACGGCATGGCATGCGCACGGCCTGGGCGGCCTGGCATGCAGCCGGCCTGGGATGCCCGCGGCGTGGGCAGCACGGCATGGCATGCGCACGGCCTGGGCGGCCTGGCATGCAGCCGGCCTGGGATGCCCGCGGCGTGGGCAGCACGGCATGGCATGCGCACGGCCTGGGCGGCCTGGCATGCAGCCGGCCTGGGATGCCCGCGGCGTGGGCAGCACGGCATGGCATGCGCACGGCCTGGGCGGCCTGGCATGCAGCCGGCCTGGCATGCCCGCGGCGTGGGCAGCACGGCATGGCATGCGCACGGCCTGGGCGGCCTGGCATGCCCGCGGCGTGGGCAGCGTGGCCTGTGCGAATACCGCGCGCGTGGTCTTTTGACCACGGTGCGCGTGTTGCGCGCATGGTCGCGCGCGCCTTTGCACGCCTTCGCACGCAACGCACGTCTAGTGATAAGAACCGCAGCCAAGACAGCCCAGCCCCAAGGCCAAGGCCAGCAGCATGGCATGCCAAGGCCAAGGCAGCCCAGCCAAAGCCAGCAGCATGGCATGCCACGGCTAAGGCAGCCCAGCCAAAGCCAGCAGCATGCCATGCCACGGCTAAGGCCCCCCGGCCAAAGCCAGCAGCATGCCATGCCAAGGCCAAGGCCCGCAGCATGCCATGCCAAGGCCAAGGCCCGCAGCATGCCATGCCACGGACAAGGCCAGCAGCATGGCATGCCACGGCCAAGGCAGCCCAGCCAAAGCCAGCGGCATGCCATGCCAAGGCCAAGGCCAGCAGCATGCCATGCCACGGCCAAGGCAGCCCAGCTCAAGCCGGCAGCCCAGCTCAAGCCAGCAGCATGCCATGCCGAGGCCAAGGCCAGCCGCATTCCATGCCACGGCCAAGGCAGCCCAGCCCAAGCCAGTAGGATGCCATGCCAAGGCCAAGGCCGGCATGCCACGGCCAAGGTAGCATAGCCAAAGCCAGCAGCATGCCATGCCAAGGCCAAAGCCAGCAGCATGCCATGCCACGGCCAAGGCAGCCCAGCCAAAGCCAGCACCACGCCAAGCCAAGGCCAAGGCCAGCAGCGTTCCATGCCACGGCCAAGGCAGCCCACCCAAAGCCAGCAGCATGCCATGGCCAAGGCCAGCAGCGTGCCATGGCATGGCCGAGGCAGCCCAGCCAAAGCGAGCAGCATGCCATGCCAAGGCCAAGGCCAGCAGCATGCCATGCCAAAGATAAGGCAGCCCAGCCAAAGCCAGCAGCATGCCATGCCAAGGCCAAGGCCAGCAGCATGCCATGCCACGGCCAAGGCAGCCCAGCCAAAGCCAGCAGCATGCCTTGCCAAAGCCAAGGCCAGCAGCATGCCATGCCACGACCAAGGCAGCACAGCCAAAGTCAGCAGCATGACAGGCCAAGGCCAAGGCCAGCAGCATGCCATGCCACGGCCAAGGCAGCCCTACCAAAGCAAGCAGCATGCCATGCCAAGGCCAAGGCCAGCAGCATGGCATCCCCAGCCAAGGCAGCCCATCCAAAGCCAGCGTCATGCCACGCCAAGGCCAAGGCTAGCAGCATGCCAAGCTCAGCCAAAGCGAGCCACATGGCATTCCAAGGCCAAGGCCAACAGCATGCCATGCCACGACCAAGGCAGCCCAGCCAAAGCCAGTAGCATGCCATGGCCAAGCCCGGCTGCATGCCATGCCACGGCCAAGGCAGCCCAGCCAAGGCTAGCAGCATGCCATGCCAAGGCCAAGACAGGCAGCATGCCATGCCAAGGAAAAGGCAGCCCTGCCAAGCATGCCATGCCAAGGCCAAGGGGCCAAGGCCAGCAGCATGCCATGCCACGGCCAAGGCAGCCCAGCCAAAGCCAGCAGCATGCCATGCCAAGGCCAAGGCCAGCAACATGCCATGCCACGGCCAAGGCAGCCCAGCCAAAGCCAGCAGCATGGCATGCCACGGCTAAGGCAGCCCAGCCAAAGCCAGCAGCACGCCATGCCCAGGCCAAGGCTAGCAGCATGGCATGCCACGGCTAGGGCCGCCCAGCCAAAGCCAGCAGCATGCCATGCCAAGGCCAAGGCCCGCAGCATGCCATGCCACGGCCAAGGCCAGCAGCATGCCATGCCACGGCCAAGGCAGCAGAATGCCATGCCACGGCCAAGGCCAGCAGCATGGCATGCCACGGCCAAGGCAGCCCAGCCAATGCCAGCGGCATGCCATGCCAAGGCCAAGGCCAGCAGCATGCCATGCCACGGCCAAGGCAGCCCAGCCCAAGCCAGCAGCATGCCATGCCGAGGCCAAGGCCAGCCACATTCCATGCCATGGCCAAGGCAGCCCATCCAAAGCCAGCAGCATGCCATGCCAAGGCAAAGGCCAGCAGCATGCCATGCTAAGGACAAGGCAGCCTAGCCAACGCCAGCAGCATGCCTTGCCAAGGCCAAGGCCAAGGCCAGTAGCATGTCTTGCCAAGGCCAAGGCAACCCAGCCAAAGCCAGCAGCGTGCCATGCCAAGGCCAAGGCCAGCAGCAAACCATGCCAAGGACAAGGCCAAGGCCAGCAGCATGCCATGCCACGGCCAAGGCCAACAGCATGCCATGCCACGGCCAAGGCATCACAGCCAAAGCCAGCAACATGCCATGGCCAAGGCCAGCAGCACGCCATGCCATGGCCAAGACAGCCCAGCCAAAGCCAGCAGCATGTCATGCCAAGGCCAAGGCGAGCAGCATGCAATTCAAAGGCCAAGGCAGCTCAGCCAAAGCCGACAGTATGCCATGACAAGGCTAAGGCCAGCAGCATGCCATGCCACGGCCAAGGCTGCCCAGCCAAAGCAGCAGCATGCCATGCCAAGGCCTAGGCCAGCAGCATGCCATGCCACGACCAAGGCAGCACAGCCAAAGTCAGCAGCATGCCATGCCAAGGCCAAGTCCAGCAGCATGCCATGCCACGGCCAAGGCAGCTCTGCCAAAGCAAGCAGCATGGCATCCCCGGCCAAGGCAGCCCAGCCAGAGCGAGCGTCATGCCACGCCAAGGCCAAGGCTGGCAGCAAGCCAAGCTCAACCAAAGTGAGCCGCATGGCATTCCAAGGCCAAGGCCAACAACATGCCATGCCGCGACCAAGACAGCCCAGCCAAAGCCAGCAGCATGCCATGGCCAAGCCCGGCTGCATGCCATGCCACGGCCAAGGCAGCCCAGCGAAGGCCAGCTGCATGCCAAGCCTAGGCCAAGGCAGGAAGCATGCCATGCCAAGGAAGAGGTAGCCCTGCCAAAGCCCGCAGCATGCCATGCCAAGGCCAAGGCCAGCAGCATGCCATGCCAAGGCCAAGGCTGCCCAGCCCAAGCCAGCAGCATGCCATGCCATGGCCAAGGCCAGCAGCATGCCATGCCACGGCCAAGGCAGCCAGCCAAAGCCAGCAGCATGCCATGCCAAGGCCAAGGCTAGCAGCATGACATGCAAAGGCAAAGGCAGCGCAGCCACAGCCAGCGGCATGCCATGCCAAGGCCAGGGCCAGCAGCATGGCATGCCACGGCCAAGGCAGCCATGCCAAAGCCAGCAACATGTCATGCCAAGGCCAAGGCAGCGCAGCCAAAGCCACCAGCATGCCATGGCAAGGCCAAGGCCAGCAGCAAGCCATGCCACGGCCAAGGCGGCCCAGCCAATGGCAGCAACATGCCATGCCAAGGCCATGGCCAGTAGCATGCCATGCCACGGCCATGGCAGTCCAGCCAAGGCCAAGGCCAAGGCCAGCAGCACGCCATGCCAAGGCCAAGGCCAGCAGCACGCAATGCGAAGGCCAAGACAGTGCAGCCAAAGCCAGCAGCATGCCATGCCAAGGCCAAGGCCAGGAGCATGCCATGCCACGGCCAAGGCAGCCCAGCCAAAGCCTGCAGCATGCCATGGCCAAGGCCAGGAACTTGCCACGCCATGGCCAAGCAGCCCAGCCAAAGCCAGCAGCATGCCATGCCACGGCCAAGGCAAACAGTATGCCATGCCAAGGGCACGGCTGCCCAACCAAAGCCAACAGCATGCCGTGTCAAAGCCAAAGCCAGCAATATGCCATGCCATGGCCAAGGCTGCCCAGCCAAAGCCAGTAGTATGCCATGCCAAGGCCAAGGCCAGCAGCATGCCATGGCAAGGCCAAGGCAGCGCAGCCAAAGCCAGCAGCATGCCATGCCAAGGCCATGGCCAGCAGCATGCCATTCCACGGCAAAGGCAGCCCAGCCAATTCCAGCAGCATGCCATGCCAAGGCCAAGGCCAGCAGTATGCCATGCCAAAGCCAAGGCCAGCAGCATGCCAAGACACGGCCAAGGCAGCCCAGCCAAAGCCAGCAGCATGCCATGCGAAAGCCAAGGCCAACAGCATGCCATGCCATGGCCAAGGCAACCCAGCCAAAACCAGGAGCATGCCATGGCCAAGGCCAGCAGCATGCCATGCCATGGCCAAGGCTTGCAGCATGCCATGCCATGGCCCAGGCAGCCCAGCCAAAGCCTGCAGCATGCCATGCCAAGGCCAAGGCCACCAACATGCCATGCCAAGGCCAAGGCTAGCAGCTTGCCATGCCAAGGCCAAGGACAGCAGCATGCCATGCCACGGCCAAAGTAGCGCAGCCAAAGCCAGCAGCATGCCAAGCCAAGGCTAAGGCCAGCAGCATGCAATGCCACGGCCAAGGCTGCCCAGCCAAAGGCAACCCAGCCAAAGCCAGCAGCATGCCATGCCAAGGCCAAGGCCAGCAGCATGCCATGCCAAGGCCAAGGCAGTGCAGCCAAAGCCAGCAGCATGCCATGCCACAGCCAAGGCAGCCCAGCCAAAGCCAGCAGCATGCCATGCCAAGGCCAAGGCCAAGGCAAGCAGCATGCCATGCCACGGCCAAGGCAGCCCAGCCAAAGCCAGTACCATGGCATGCCATGGCCAAGGCAGCCCAGCCAAAGCCAGCAGCATGCCATGCCAAGGCTAAGGCCAGCAGCATGCCATGCCACGGCCAAGTCCAAGGCAACCCAGCCCAAGCCAGAAGCATGGCATGCCACGGCTAAGGCAGCCCAGCCAAAGCCAGCAGCATGCCATGCAAAGGCCAAGGCCAACAACATGGCATGCGACGGCCAAGGCAGCCCGGACAAAGCCAGCAGCACGGCATGCCACGGCTAAGGCAGCCCAGCCACAGCCACAGCCAGCAGCATGGCATGCCAAGGCCAAGGCCAGCAGCATGGCATGCCACAGCCAAGGCAGCCCAGCCAAAGCCGGCAGCATGCCATGCCAAGGCCAAGGCCAGCTGCATGCCGTGCCAAGGCCAAGGCGAGCAGCATGCCATGCCACGGCCAAGGCAGCCCAGCTAAAGCCAGCAGCATGCCATGGCCAAGGCCAGCAGCATGCCATGCCAAGGCCAAGGCAGCCCAGCCAAAGCAAGCAGCATGCCATGCCAAGGCCAAGGCCAGCAACATGCCATGCCAAGGCCAAGGCCAGCAGCGTAAAGCCAGCAGCATGCCTTGCCAAGGCCAAGGCCAGCAGCATGCCATGCCAAGCCCAAATGCCACGGCCAAGGCAGCCCAGCCAAAGCAGCCAAGGCTAAGGCCAGCAGCATGCAATGCCACGGCCAAGGCTGCCCAGCCAAAGGCAACCCAGCCAAAGCCAGCAGCATGCCATGCCAAGGCAAAGACCCGCAGCATGCCATGCCACGGCAAAGGCAGCCCAACCAAAGCCAGCTGCATGCCATGCCAAGGCCAAGGCCGACAGCATGTCATGCCAAGGCCAAGGCCGGCAGCAGCACAGCCAAAGCCAGCAGCATGCCATGCCAAGGCCAAGGCCGGCAGCATGCCATGCCACGGCAAAGGCAGCCCAGCCAAGGCCAGTAGCATGCCATGCCAAGGCTAAGGCCAGCAGCATGGCATGCCACGGCCAAGGCAGCCCAGCCAAAGCCAGCTGCATGCCAAGCCAAGGCCAAGGCTAGCAGCATGCCACGCCAAGGCCATGGCCAGCAGCATGCCATGCCACGGCCAAGGCCAGCAGCATGCCATGCCACGGCAAATGCAGCCCAACCAAAGCCAGCAGCATGCCATGGCCAAGGCCAGCAGCATGCCATGCTAAGGCCAACGCAGCCCAGCCAAAGCAAGCAGCGTGGCATGCCAAGGCCAAGGCAGCCAAGCCAAAGCCAGCAGCATGCCATGCCACGGCCAAGGCAGCCCGGCCAAAGCCAGCAGCATGGCATGCCACGGCCAAGGCAGCCTAGCCAAAGCCAGCAGTAAGCCAGGCCAAGGCCAAAGCCAGCAGCATGCCATGCCATGGCCAAGGCAGCCCAGCCCAAGCCAGCAGCATGCCACGGCAAGGCCAAGGCCAGCAGCATGCCATGCCACGACCAAGGCAGCCCAGCCCAAGCCAACAACATGCCATGCCAAGACCAAGACCAGCAGCATGCCATGCCACGGCAAAGGTAGCCCAGCCAAAGCCAGCTGCATGCCCTGCCAAGGCCAAGGTCGACAGCATGCCATGCCACGGCAAAGGCAGCGCAGCCAAAGCCAGCAGCATGGCATGCCAAGGCGAAGGCCAGCAGCATGGCATGCCACGGCCAAGGCAGCCCAGCCAAAGCCAGCAGCATGCCATGCTAAGGCCAAGGCCAACAGGGTGGCATGCCACCGCCAAGGCAGCCCACCCAAAGCCAGCAGCACGCCATGCCAAGGCGAAGGCTAGCAGTACGCCATGCCAAGGCCAAGGCCAGCAGGATGCCATGCCACGGCCAAGGTTAGTAGCATGCCATGCCACGGCCAAGGCAGCCCAGCCAAAGCCAGCAGCATGCCATGGCCAAGGCCAGCAGCATGTCATGCTAAGGCCAAGGCAGCCCAGCCAAAGCAAGCAGCATTGCATGCCAAGGCCAAGGCAGCCCAGCCAATGCTAGCCGCATGCCATGCCACGGCCAAGGCAGCCCAGCCAAAGCCAGCAGCATGCCATGCCACGGCCAAGGCAGCCCAGCCAACGCCAGCAGCATGCCATGCCAAGGCCAAGGCTAGCAGCATGCCATGCCACGACCAAGGCAGCCCAGCCCAAGCCAGCATCATTGCATGCCCCGGCTAAGGCAGCCCAGCCCAAGCCAGCAGCATGCCATGCCAAGGCCAAGACCAGCAGGATGCCATGCCACGGCAAAGGCAGCCCAGCCAAAGCCCGCTGCATGCCATGCCAAGGCCAAGGCCGGCAGCATGCCATGCCACGGCAAAGCCAGCGCTGCCAAAGCCAGCAGCATGGCATGCCAAGGCCAAGGCCAGCAGCATGGCATGCCACGGCCAAGGCAGCCCAGCCAAAGCCAGCAGCATGCCATGCTAATGCCAAGGCCAACAGGGTGGCATGCCACTGCCAAGGCAGCCCACCCAACGCCAGCATCACGCCATGCCAAGGCCAAGGCTAGCAGTACGCCATGCCAAGGCCAAGGCCAGCAGGATGCCATGCCACGGCCAAGGTTAGTAGCAGCATGCCATGCCACGGCCAAGGCAGCCCAGCCAAAGCCAGCAGCATGCCATGGCCAAGGCCAGCAGCATGCCATGGCCAAGGCCAGCAGCATGCCATGCTAAGGCCAAGGTAGCCCAACCAATGCAAGCAGCATTGCATGCCAAGGCCAAGGCAGCCCAGCCAAAGCTAGCCGCATGCCATGCCACGGCCAAGGCAGCCCAGCCAAAGCCAGCAGCATGCCATGCCAAGGCCAAGGCTAGCAGCATGCCACGCCACGACCAAGGCAGCCCAGCCCAAGCCAGCATCATTGCATGCCACGGCTAAGGCAGCCCAGCCAAAGCCAGCAGCATGCCATGCCAAGGCCAAGGCTAGCAGCGTGGCATGCCACGGCCAAGGCAGCCCAGCCAAAGCCAGCAGCACGGCATGCCACGGCTAAGGCACCCCAACCAAAGCCAGCAACATGCCATGCCAAGGCCAAGGCCAGCAGCATGCCATGCCACGGCCAAGGCAGCCCAGCCAAAGCCAGTTCCATGCCATGCCAAGGCCAAGGCGAGCAGCATGCCATGCTACGGCCAAGGCCAGCAGCATGCCATGCCAAGGCCAAGGCAAGCAGCATGCCATGCCACGGCCAAGGCAGCCCAGCCAAAGCCAGCAGCATGCCATGCCTAGGCCAAGGCTAGCCGCATGCCAAGCGACGGCCAAGGTAGCCCAGCCAAAGCCAGCAGCTTGCCATGCCAAGGCCAAGGCCAACAGCATGCCATGCCACGGCCAAGGCAGCCCAGCCCAAGCCAGCAGCATGCCATGCCAAGGCTAAGGCCAGCAACATTCCATGCCAAGGCAAAGGGAGCCCGGCCCGAGCCAGCAGCATGCCATGCGAAGGCAAAGGCCAGCAGCATGCCATACCACGACCATGGCAGCCCAGCCAAAGCCAGCAGCATGCCAGGCCAAGGCCAAGGCCAGCAGCATGCCATGCCAAGGCCATGACAGCCCAGCCAAAGCCAGCAGCATGCCATGCCAAGGCCAAGACCAGCAGGTTGCCATGCCAAGGCCAAGGCAGCCCAGCCCAAGCCAGCAACATGCCTTGCCAAGGCCAAGGCCAGCGGCATGCCATGCCACGGCCATGGCAGCCCAGCCAAAGCCAGCAGTATGCCATGCCGAGGCCAAGGGCAGCAGCATGCGATGCCACGGCCAAGGCAGCCTTGCCAAAGCCAACAGCATGTCATGCCCACGCCAAGGCCAGCAGCATGTCGTGCCATGGCCAAGGCAGCCCTACTAAAGCCAGCAGCATGCCATGCCAATGCCAAGGCCGGCAGGATGGCATGCCACGGCCAAGGCAGCCCAGCCAAAGCTAGCAGCATGCCATGCCAAGGCTAATGCCAGCAGCATGCCAGGCCACGGCCAAGGCAGCCCAGCCAAAGCCAGCCTGATGCCATGCCAAGGCCAAGGCTAGCAGCATGCCATGCCACGGCCAATGCCGCCCTGCCAAAGCAAGCAGCATGCCATGCCAAGGCGAAAGCCAGCAGCATGCCATGCCACGGCCAAGGCAGCCCGGCCAAGGCCAGCAGCATGCCACGCCAAGGCCAAGGCCAGCAGCATGCCATGCCACGGCCAAGGTAGCCCAGCCAAAGCCAGCAACATGCCATGGCCAAGGCCAGCAGCGTGCCATGCTAAGGCCAAGGCAGCCTAGCCAAAGTAAGCAGCATGGCATGCCAAGGCCAAGGCAGCCAAGCCAAAGCTAGGAGCATGCCATGCCACGGCCAGGGCAGCCCAGGCAAAGCCAGCAGCATGGCATGCCACGGGCAAGGCAGCCTAGCCAAAGCCAGCAGCATGCCAGGCCAAGGCCAAGGCCAGCAGCATGCCATGCCATGGCCAAGGCAACCCAGCCCAAGCCAGCAGCATGCCACGGCAAGGCCAAGGCCTGCAGCATGCCATGCCACGACCAAGGCAACCCAGCCCAAGCCAGCAGCATGCCATGCCAAGGCCAAGACCAGCAGTATGCCATGCCACGGCAAAGGCAGCCCAGCCAAAGCCAGTTGCATGCCTTGCCAAGGCCAAGCCTAGCCAAAGCCAGCAGCATGTCATGCCAAGGCCAACGCCAGCACCATGCCATGCCATGGGCAAGGCAGCCCAGCCAAAGCCAGCGGCATGCCATGCCAAGCGAAGGCTAATAGCTTGCCATGCCATGCCTAGGCCAAGGCAGCCTACCCAAAGCCAGTAGCATGCCATGCCAAGGCCAAGGCCAGCCGCATGCCATGCCAAAGCCAGCAGCACGCCAAGGCCAGCAGCTTGCCATGCCATGCTTAGGCCATGGCAGCTTAGCCAAAGCCAACAGTGTGCCACGCCAAGTACTAGTCCTGCAGCATGCCATGCCAAGGCCAAGGTAGCCGAGCCAAAGCCAGGAGCACGCCATCCCAAGCCAACGCCAGCAGCTTGCCATGTCATGCCTAGGCAAAGGCATCGAAGCCAAAGCCAGCAGCATACCATGCCAAGGCCAAGGCGAGCAGCATGTAATGCCAAGCCCAAGGCAGCTTGGACAAAGCCAGCAGCATGCCATGCCATGCCAAGGCCAGGAGCTTGCCATGTCATGCCTAGGCCAAGGCAGCCTACCTAAACCAGCAGCATGCCATGCTAGGGCCAAGGCCAGCAGCATGCCATGCCATGGAAAAGACAGCCCAGCGAAAGCCAGCAGCATGCCATGTCAAGGCCAAGCCACCAGCATGCCATGCCATGCTAAGGCCAACGCAGCCCAGCCAAAACTAGCCGAATGCCATGCCAAGCCAAGGCCAGCAGCTTGCCATGCCATGCCTAGGCCGAGGCAGCCTAGCCAAAGCCAGTGGCAAGCCATGCCAAGGCCAAGGCCGGCAGCATGCCATGCCACGGCCAAGGCAGCCCAGCCAAAGCCAGCAGCTTGCCATGCCAAGGCCAAGGCCGGCAGCATGCCATGCCAAGGCCAAGGCAGCGCAGCCAAAGCCAGCAGCATGCCATGCCAACGCCAAGGCCAGCAGCATTCCATGCCACGGCCAAGGCAGCCCAGCCAAAGCCAGCAGCATGCCATGCCAAGGCCAAGGCCAGCAGCGTGCCATGCCACGACCAAGGCAGCCCAGCCAAAGCCAACGGCATGCCAAGGCCAACGCCAGCAGCATGCCATGCCATGGCCAAGGCAGTCCAGCCAAAGCCAGCAGCATGCCATGCCAAGCCAAAGCCAGCAGCATGCCATGCAAAGGACAAGGCCAAGGCCTGCAGCATGCCATGCGACGGCCAAGGCAACCCAGCCAAAGCCGACAGCATGCCATGCCAAGGCCAAGGCCAGCAACATGCCATGCCACGACCAAGGCAGCCCAGCCAAAGGTAGCAGCTTGACATACCAAGGCTAAGGCTAGCAGCATGCCATACCACGGCCAAGGCAACCTTGCCAAAGCAAGCAGCATGCCCTGCCAAGGCTAAGGCCAGCAGCATGGCATGCCCCGGACAAGGCAGCCCAGCCAAAGCCAGCGTCATGCCATGCCAAGGCCAAGGCCAACAGCATGCCATGCCAAGGCCAAGGCAGCCCGGCCAAAGCCAGCAGCATGGCATGCCACGGCCAAGGCAGCCTAGCCAAAGCCAGCAGCAAGGCATGCCACGACCAAGGCAGCCCAGCCAAAGCCAGTAGCATGGCATGCCACGGCTAAGGCAGCCCAGCCAAAGCCAGCGGCATGCCAATCCAAGGCCGAGGCCAGCAGCATGGCATGCCACGGCCAAGGCCGACCAGCCAAAGCCAGCAGCATGCCATCCTAAGGCCAAGGCCAGCAGCGTGCCATACCACGACCAAGGCAGCCCAGCCCAAGCCAGCAGCATGCTATCCTAAGGCCAAGGCCAGCGGCATGCCATGCCACGACCAAGGCATCCCAGCCAAAGCCAGCAGCATGCCATGCCAAGTCCAAGGCCAGCAGCATGTCATGCCACGGCAAGGCAGCCATGCCAAAGCCAGCAGCTTGCCATGCTAACGCCAAGGCCAGTAGCATGCCTTGCCACGGGCAAGGCAGCCCTGCCAAAGGCTGCAGCATGCCATGCCAAGGCCAAGGCAGCGCAGCCAAAGCCAGCAGCATGCCTTGCCCTGGCCAAGGCCAACAGCATGCCATGCCACGGCCATGGCAGCCCAGCCAAAGCAAGTAGCATGTCATGCCAAGGCCAAGGCCAACAGCATGCCATGCCACGGCCAAGGCAACCCAGCCAAAGCCAGCAACATGCCTTGCCATGGCCAAGGCAGCCCAGCCAAAGCCAGCAGCACGCCATGCCAAGGCCAAGGCCAGCAGCATGCCACGCAAAGGCCAAGGCAGCTCAGCCAAAGCCAACAACATGCCATGCCAAGGCCAAGGCTGGCAGCATGCCATGCCATGGCCAACGCAGCCCAGCCAAAGCCAGCAGCATGCCATGCCAAGGCCCAGGCCAGCAGCATGCCATGCCACGACCAAGGCAGCCCAGCCAAAGACAGCAGCATGCCATGCCAAGGACAAGGCCAGCAACGTGCCATGCCATGGCCAAGGCAGCCCAGCCAAAGCCAGCAGCATGCCATGGCCAAGGCCAGCAGCATGCCATGCCATGGCCAAGGCAGCGCAGCCAAAGCCAGCAACATGCCATGCCAAGGCCAAGGCCTGCAGCATGCCATGCCAGGTGTCAAGGTGCGCCCATCCAAGGGTCCACACCTTGATGCCACACACATTTGTGCCCTTTGGAGAGCCAAAGACATGCCTACGAAGTTGTTGGTGCAAGTCCAAGACATGCCATGAAGCGAGCTAGCCACCAAGTAGCAACTTTAGGCCAACTTTTAGAGGGTCAAATGTAATCTTTTTGTCTTGTAAATTTTTATGTAAATACCTTAGTAGTAAAGGTGTTTTGAGTCCAAGAGTTGTAATTTTTCTATTTTTGTGTTATTTTTAAATATCCATTATGACTCCTCAAGCATAGTGGATGTTTCCTCGTGCCAGATAGAAAAGCGCTTAACAAGCTATTATAAGGAGGGGGTACCCAAATGTTGAACCAGACCACTTGTGCCTTAATGTACCCCAACCTTGTATATGGTAAGACAACTCTTGTAGCACTTTTGTGCATTGTTCAACTTTTGTAATGCCGTTCTTTTGAGTAATGAAAAGTTCATTTCACCTTTACATTGTGCATAGCCTTTCAGTTGTTGTTACTTTAATTTTAGCTTGTCGATTGCTATATTGTGGCTTGTCTCCAATCTTATGGCTCATCGACTGGACTAATATTGTGTTTGCTTGCCTTTGCAAACCTTTCGAGCATTCTTGGCGGGCTAGTGAAGAGTGTTAACTAGCGCCACACACACTTGCTTATCTTCAACAAGGCTTCCGCATTGCCAGTGTGTGACAGTTGGTATCAGAGCCCAGTCTATTTGGCTTTCTCTATTATTGGCTTTCTAAATGGACGGTGCTGGCAACCGTCAACCATCGCAAAGGGAGAGAATTGTGCTCTTGGAGCAGCGTATGGATAATATGGAGGCCATGGCAACTTCATTAGCCACCCTTGAGCAACGGGTTTATGATCTTGAGCAAACTCATGGCCCTACTCATGGACAAGATTTTGAGGATGTTGTCACTGAACTCAGGCTAGAGATGGAAGACCTTAGTGGCCGGGTTGGTGTTCTTACCCGTGCCTTTGGCAATGCACCTACTGGTGGCATGGAATTCACTAGGGCGCGTGTGCCCGAGCCCCGTGCCTACGGTGGCGCCCGAGATGCCAAGGAGTTAGACAACTTTCTTTTTGATATGGAGCAATATTTCAAAGCTGTGAAAGCCGATGCTGAGGAGACAAGGATTTCTATGGCCACAATGTATTTGTCCGGGGATGCCAAGTTATGGTGGCGGACTAAACATGATGAGATGCAACGAGGCTTATGCACAATTGAGACTTGGGAGCAACTGAAGCATGAACTTAAACTCCAATTCTTCCCTGAAAATGTTGAGTATAATGCCCGGCGTGCTTTGCGGGATCTCAAGCACACCGGCACTATATGAGATTATGTGAAAGAATTCTCTGGGCTTATGCTAGACATCAGAGATATGTCAGAGAAAGACAAGCTCTTCTTCTTCCTTGAGGGATTGAAGCCATGGGCCAGAGTTGAACTTCAAAGGCAAAGAGTGCAAGACTTAGCCCATGCACAATCAGCAGCTGAATGCCTTACGGACTACGCTGAACTTAAGCAATGGGATAGTAGTTCCCCGCGCAAGAGTAGGGGAGGTGGAAAGTCCCAAGGCTATGGCAAACCCAAGAGTGGGGGAGCCAACACTTCTACATCCAAAAGCCATTCGGGTGGCGGACAGTGGCAACAGAAGAGCTATGGTGACAAGGCAAAAGCCCCTCAACAATTCTCTACAAGCAAAGCAAAAGGCCCTATCTCTTGTTTCTTATGCAATGGGCCACACCGGTTACCTGAATGTCCACAAAAGCGTGCCTTGAATGCTCTAGCAACTGTGTCTGACCATGTCTCTCAACCAAGCGAGGATGATAGCGAGGAAGAGGATGTGCGGTCTAAACGAAGTGGCAAGGGTTCTAAGGCAGCTGGCTCTAGAGTGGGAGCCTTTCATATGATGAATGCCATGGAAAAGAAGGTTTCTACAGGCAGGCCTAAGAAGAACGCCAAGAGTGGCAAAGTGGGCAACCATTCGAATCCTAAACAACTTGTGGAGTCTAGAGATGAAGGTAAAGGGAAGAAACCCATGTATAGGGGGGAATCATCAGGCAAGTTGAACAAGAGCAAGTCATCCAACAAAGGTTTGATGTTTGTGGATGTAAAAATCAATGGGAAGCCCCTTCGTGCGTTGATTGACACCGGGGCCACCCATAACTTTGCTGCGGGGACTGAAGTTGAAAGACTTGGGCTATCTTTAGAGAAGGATGGCAGCCGCATCAAGGCGGGTAACTCGGCAGCGCAGCCTATCTATGGGGTTGCAAAATCTGTTCATTTGAAGGTCAGCAGTTGGGAAGGAAGAGTAGACTTCACCGCAGTGCCCATGGATGACTTCCAAGCCATCCTTGGGTTGGATTTCTTGAGAACCACGAAGACGGCAATCATGCCTTATTCTAATAGTATGTGTGTCATGGGGGACAAGCCTTGTCTCATTCCAGCTATGGCCACCAACAACAGTGACCGGTTTGTCTCAGCTATGCAACTCAAGAGGGGTGTCAGGCATGGGGAGCAAACTTGGGTTGCGGCATTGAAGTTGAATGAAGCTCTTGATTCTACTCCTGTCCCAGCCGTAGTCAAGAAGGTCTTAAGGCAATTTGCAGATGTTATGCCTGAACAGTTGCCTAAGGAGCTGCCTCCACGTCGGGGTGTGGATCATGCTATCGAGTTAGTGCCAGGGGCAAAACCACCAACTCGTGCACCATATAGAATGGCTATTCCTGAGTTGAATGAGTTGAGGAAGCAGCTTACAGAGTTACTGGAAGCAGGCTTCATCCGGCCATCTAAGGCCCCATTCGGTGCACCTGTCTTGTTTCAAAAGAAGCATGATGGTAGTCTTCGCTTATGTGTGGATTATCGGGCACTCAACAAGCTGACCATCAAGAACAAGTATCCCCTTCCTCTTATTGCGGATTCGTTTGATCAATTGAGCAAAGCAAGGTATTTCACTAAGCTAGATCTTCGGTCGGGGTACTATCAAGTAAGGATTGCCGAGGGAGACAAGCCTAAAACTACTTGTGTTACTCGTTATGGCTCTTATGAGTTTCTTGTCATGCCATTCGGCTTGACTAATGCCCCAGCAACTTTCTGCACCATGATGAATGAAGTCTTTCAATAGTATTTGGATCAATTCGTGGTGGTATATTTGGATGACATTGTAATCTATAGCTCCACTTTGGAAGAGCACGCAGAGCATCTTCAGAAGGCCCTTACCAAGCTGAGAGAACACAAGCTTTATGTCAAGCTGGGGAAGTGTTCTTTTGCCCAAGAGGGGATTAAGTTCCGAGGGCACATTATTGAGCACGGATGCATCAGAATGGACCAAGAGAAGGTCAAGTCTATTCAAGAGTGGCAGCCACCTGCAAATGTCTTAGAATTGCGGTCATTCCTTGGATTGGCTAACTATTATCGCAAGTTTGTTGAAGGGTACTCAAGACTAGCTTCCCCATTGACAGAGTTCCTAAAGAAGGGCAAGCCATATGTTTGGACAGAGGAGTGCCAACAAGCCTTTCAAGCCTTAAAAGAAGCCATGTCAAGAGATCCTGTTCTTGCTCTACCAGATTTAGGTAAAGCTTTTGAGATACAAACGGATGCATCTAATTTCGCTTTGGGTGGTGTTCTTTTGCAGGATGGCCATCCAATTGCTTATGAGAGTAGGAAGCTCAATGATGCTGAGCGAAGATATGCAGCTCATGAGAAAGAGTTGCTTACAGTAGTGCATTGTCTGAGGACTTGGAGGCACTACATTTTGGGCTCTCGATTTGTGGTGAAGACTGACAACACAGCAGTTAGCCACTTCTTAACACAGCCCAAGTTAAGCGCACGACAAGCCCGGTGGCAAGAGAAGTTGGCAGAGTTTGATTTTGCCTTAGAATACAAGGCTGGTGCCACCAACCATGTTGCTGATGCACTAAGCCGGAAGGCGGAGCTTGCCGTGTGCCATCATGTATGTTCCTTAACTTCTATTTCAACCAGCCTCAAGGACAAAATCAAGGCTCATCTAGACAACGATGCTATGGCAGAGAATCTTATGAACCTTGTCAAAATGGGCAAGACTCGTCAATTTTGGGTGCAAGATGGACTTCTTATGACAACAGGCAACCGCATATTTGTACCCAGGGCTGGCGACTTAAGGAAGACACTTCTTAGGGAGTGCCATGATACACTTTGGGCAGGACATCCGGGGTGGGAGCGAACTTTGGCCTTGGTGAAACAAGGATATTATTGGCCCCAAATGCGTGATGATGTTGAAGAATATGTCCGCACTTGTCTCACTTGCCAACAAGACAAGGTTGAGCATAAGAAGAAAGCAGGCTTGCTTGAACCTTTGCCCGTGCCTAAACGTCCGTGGGAAAGTGTATCACTTGACTTCATCACTGGATTGCCTAAAGTGGGGGATATCGGGACTATCTTGAATATTGTGGACCGATTCTCCAAATATGCTACCTTCATTACTGCCCCAAAGTATGTTTCAGCGGAGGAGACTGCCCAACTCTTCTTCAAGCACATTATCAAATATTGGGGTGTGCCTAAAAGTATTGTTAGTGACCGAGACACACGTTTTGTTGGCAACTTCTGGACGGAGTTATTCAAGCTTCTTGGGTCACAACTTAATACTTCATCAAGCTACCATCCTGAGACGGATGGGCAAACTGAATGCTTCAACTGTATGCTCGAGGAGTATTTGCGCCACTTTATCAATGCTAATCAACGGAATTGGGTGCAACTTCTTGATGTAGCACAGTTATGCTTCAACTCTCAAAGGAGCAACTCTACGGGCAAGAGTGCTTTTGAGATAGTGAATGGCCAGCAACCACTGTTGCCCCACACAGTGGATGGACCTTATCAAGGAAAGTCTCCCAGGGCATACCAATTTGCTAAGGAATGGAAGAGAAACCATGACATTACTCGTGCCTATCTTGAGAAAGCAGCAAGTAAAATGAAGAAATGGGCTAATGAAAAGAGGAGGCCACTTGAGTTCAAAGCTGGGGATCAAGTTCTTGTCAAACTCAACCCTGAGCAACGCAAGTTCATGAGGGGAAGAGACAGAAGGCTAGTGTGCAAGTATGAGGGACCGGTAACCATTCTGAAGAGAATTGGCAAGTGTGCTTACAAGATAGATGCTCCATCTTGGTTGAAAGTGCATCCGGTTTTCCATGTGAGTTATTTGAAGCCTTACTATCCAGACAAGGAAGATCCAACCCGAAAATGAGCAGAAACGCCAAACCATCACAGCCAAAGTAGGGAAAAGGTCTATTGAATCTATCTTGGCTGATCGGGTGAAAATGGTTTCCAAGAAGCAACAAAGGCAATACTTGGTGAAATGGAAAGGCCTTGGAGATGAAGAAATCAGCTGGGAACGGGAGGCGGACTTGTTGGCTTTTCAAGACGAGATTGATGCTTATTGGGCTAAGTCGTCGAGGGCGTCGACCGTTCAAGTGCGGGAGACTGTCAAGGTGCGCCCATCCAAGGGTCAACACCTTGATGCCACACACATTTGTGCCCTTTGGAGAGCCAAAGACATGCCTACGAAGTTGTTGGTGCAACTCCAAGACATGCCATGAAGCGAGCTAGCCACCTAGTAGCAACTTTAGGCCAACTTTTAGAGGGTCAAATGTAATCTTTTTGTCTTGTAAATTTTTATGTAAATACCTTAGTAGTAAAGGTGTTTCGAGTCCAAGAGTTGTAATTTTTCTATTTTTGTATTATTTTTAAATATCCATTATGACTCCTCAAGCATAGTGGATGTTTCCTCGTGCCAGATAGAAAAGCGCTTAACAAGCTATTATAAGGAAGGGGTACCCAAGTGTTGAACCAGACCACTTGTGCCTTAACGTACTCCAACCTTGTATATGGTAAGACAACTCTTGTAGCACTTTTGTGCATTGTTCAACTTTTGTAATGCCTTTCTTTTGAGTAATGAAAAGTTCATTTCGCCTTTACATTGTGCATAGCCTTTCAGTTGTTGTTACTTTAATTTTAGCTTGTTGATTGCTATATTGTGGCTTGTCTCCAATCTTATGGCTCATCGACTGGACTAATATTGTGTTTGCTTGTCTTTGCAAACCTTTCGAGCATTCTTGGCGGGCTAGTAAAGAGTGTTAACTAGCGCCACACACACTTGCTTATCTTCAACAAGGCATCCACATTGCCAGTGTGTGACACAAGGCCAAGGCAGCCCAGCCAAAGCCAGCAGCATGCCATGCCAAGGTCAAGGCCAGCGGCATGCCATGCCAAGGCCAAGGCAGCCCAGCCAAAGCCAGCAGCATGCCATGCCAAGGCCAAGGCCAGCAGCATGCCATGCAAAGGACAAGGCCAAGGCCAGCAGCATGCCATGCGACGGCCAAGGCAGCCCAGCCAAAGCCAGCAGCATGCCATGCCAAGGCCAAGGCCAGCAGCATGCCATGACACGACCAAGGCACCCCAGCCAAAGCCAGCAGCATGCCATGCCAAGGCCAAGGCCAACAGCGTGTCGTGCCACGGCCAAGGCAACCCAACCAAAGCAAACAGCATGCCAGGGCCAAGGCCAGCAGTATGCCATGCCATGGCCAAGGCAGCCCAGCCAAAGCCAGCAGCATGCCATGCCAAGGCCAACGCCAGCAGCATGCCATGCTAAGGCCAAGGCAGCCCAGCCAAAGCCAGCAGCATGCCATGCCAAGGCCAAGGCCAGCAGCATGCCATGCTAAGGCCAAGGCAGCCCAGCCAAAGCCAGCAGCATGCCATGCCAACGCCAAGGCTAGCAGCATACCATGCCACGGCCAAGGCAGCCCAGCCAAAGCCTGCAGCATGCCTTGCCAACGCCAAGGCCAGCAGCATACCATGCCACGACCAAGGCAGCACAGCCAAAGCCAGCAACTTTCCATGCCAAGGCCAAGGCCAGCAGCATGCCATGCCACGGCCAAGGCAACCTAGCCAAAGCTTGCAACATGCCATGACATGGCCAAGGCCAGTAGCATGCCATGCCACGGCCCTGGCAGCCCAGCCACAGCAAGCGGCATGGCATGCCAAGGCCAAGGCCAACAACATGCCATGCCACGGCCAAGGCAGCCCAACCAAAGCCAGCAACATGCCATGCCATGGCCAAGGTAGCCCTGCTAAAGCCAGCAGCATGCCATGCCAAGGCCTAGGCCAGCAGCATGCCACGCAAAGGCCAAGGTAGCTCAGCCAAAGCCAGCAACATGCCATACCAAGGCCAAGGTCGGCAGCATGCCATGCCAAGGCCAAGGCAGCCCAAGCAAAGCCAACAGCATGCCATGCCAAGGCCAAGGCCAGCAGCATGCCTTGCCAAGGCCAAGGAAGCACAACCAAAGCCAGCAGCATGCCATGCCAAGGCCTAGGCCAGCAGCATGCCACGCAAAGGCCAAGGTAGCTCAGCCAAAGCCAGCAACATGCCATACCAAGGCCAAGGTCGGCAGCATGCCATGCCAAGGCCAAGGCAGCCCAAGCAAAGCCAACAGCATGCCATGCCAAGGCCAAGGCCAGCAGCAGGCCATGCCACGGCCAAGGCAGCCCAGCCAAAGCCAGCAGCATGCCATGGCCAAGGCCAGCAGCATGCCATGTCGCGACCAAGGCAGCCCTGCCAAAGCAAGCAGCATGCCCTGCCAAGGCCAAGGCCAGCAGCATGGCGTGCCCCGGCCAAGGCAGCCCAGCCAAAGCCAGCGTCATGCCATGCCAAGGCCAAGGCCAGCAGCATGCCAAGCCCGGCCAATGCCAGCCACATGCCATTCCAAGGCCAAGGCCAGCAGCATGCCATGCCATGGCCAAGACAGCCCAGCCAAAGCCAGCAGCATGCTATGCCATGGCCAAGGCTGCCCAGCCAAAGCCAGCAGCATGCCATGCCAAGGCCAAGGCCAGCAGCATGCCATGCCACGACCAAGGCATCCCAGCCAAAGCCACCAGCATGCCATGCCAAGGCCAAGGCCAGGAGCATGCCGTGCCAAGGCCAAGGCAGCCCAGCCAAAGCCATCGGCATGCCATGCCAGGGCCAAGGCCAGCAGCATGCCATGCGACGGCCAAGGCAGCACGGCCAAAGCCAGCAGCATGCCATGCCAAGGCCAGGGCCAGCAGCATGCCATGCCACGGCCAAGGCAGCCCAGCCAAAGGCAGCAGCATGCCATGCTAAGGCCAAGCCCAGCAGCATGCCATGCCACGACCAAGGCAGCCCTACCAAAGAAAGCAGCATGCCATGCCAAGGCCAAGGCCTACAACATGGCATGCCCTGGCCAAGGCAGCCCAGCTAAAGCCAGCGTCATGCCATGCCAAGGCCAAGGACAGCTGCATGCCAAGCCCAGCCAAAGCCAGCAACATGCCATGCCAAGGCCAAGTCCAGCAACAAGGCATGCCATGGCCAAGGCAGCCCAGCCAAAGCCAGCAGCATGGCATGCCATGGCTAATGCAGCCCAGCCAAAGCCAGTGGCATGCCAATCCAACGCTAAGGCCAGCGGCATGGCTTGCCACGGCCAAGGCAGCCCAGCCAAAGCCAGCATCATGCCATGCCAAGGCCAAGGCCAAGGCCAGTAGCATGCCATGCCAAGGCTAAGGCTGCCCAGCCCGAGCTAGGAGCATGCCATGCCAAGGCCAAGGCCAGCATCATGCCATGCCACGGCCAAGGCCAGCAGCATGCCACGCCACGGCTAAGGCAGCCCAGCCAAAGCCAGCAGCAGCCATGCCAAGGCCAAGGCTAGGAGCATGCCATGCCATGACCAAGACAGCCCAGCCAAAGCCAGCGTCAAGCCATCCCAAGGCCAAGGCCAGTAGCATGCCAAGCCCAGCCAAAGCCAGCAGCATGCCATGCCAAGGCCAAGTCCAGCAGCAAGGCATGCCACGACCACCAGCAGCAAGAAATGCCACGGCCAAGACAGCCCAGCCAAAGCCTGCAACATGGCATGCTACAGCTAAGGCAGCCCAGCTAAAGCCAGCGGCATGCCAATCCAAGGCCAAGGCTAGCAGCATGGCATGCCATGGCCAAGGCTGCCCAGCCAAAGCCAGCTGCATGCCATGCCAAGGGCAAGGCCAGCAGCATGCCATGCCACGGCCAAGGCAGCCCAGCCCAAGACAGCAGCATGCCATGCCAAGGCCAAGGCTAGCAGCATGCCATGCCATGGCAAAGGCAGCCCAACCAAAGCCAGCAGCATGCATGCCAAGTCCAAGGAGAGCAGCATGCCATGTCACGGCGAAGGCAACCCTGCCAAAGCCAGCAGCATGCCATGCCAACGCCAAGGCCAGCAGCATGCCATGCGGCGGCCTGGGCAACCCAGCCAAAGCCAGCAGCATGCCATGCCAAGGCCAAGGCCAAGGCCAGCAGCATGCCATGCCACGGCCAAGGCAGCCCAGCCAGAGCCAGCAGCATGCCATGCCAAGGCCAAGACTAGCGGCATGCCATGGCACGGCCAAGGCAGCCCTTAAATTTTTTTTTTTAAATTTTTGTTAAGTATTAAAATTGAAATAAATTGAAATAAAATATTCCGGAGGCCAAATATTTTTTTTAAATTTTTTTTATGGTGTCTTTAATTATTTCCTTCAACTTTTATGTTGAAAATTCTTGCAAAAACCGTTACTTTTTAAAAAAACCCCATTATGACTCCTCGGGCATAGGTGATGTTTCCTCCTGCCAGATGAAAAAGGGCTTAACAAGCTACTATAAGGGGGGTGCACCTCCCTTAAGGCTGGCCAGCATGGCCAGGCCACAGGCCACGCCTATGCCTAGGCAGGCGCTTGGCACATGCCATCGCTTGGTTTGTGGCATCGAAACTACATAGCCAAGCACGAGATGTGTCGAGTGGCGGCCCACGGTGGTGGCGGTGGCACGTTGGCCTAGGCCAGCATGCCATGCCACAGCCATGGCCAGCAACATGGCATGCCAAAGCCTTGGCCAGCAGCATGCCATGCCCCGGCCTTGGCAAGCATGTCATGCCACGGCCTTGGCCAGTAGCATGCCATGCCACGGCCTTGGCCAGCATGTCATGCCACAGCCTTGGTCAGTAGCATGCCATGCCACAGCCTTGGCTAGCAACATGGCATGCCAAAGCCTTGGCCAGCAGCATGCCATGCCCCGGCCTTGGCAAGCTTGTCATGCCACGGGCTTGGCCAGCAGCATGCCATGCTACGGCCTTGGCCAGCAGCGTGCCATGCCCCGGCCTTGGCCAGCAGCGTGCCATGCCCCGGCCTTGGCCAGCAGCGTGCCATGCCCCAGCCTTGGCCAGCAGCTTGCCATGCCACGGCCTTGGCCAGCAGCGTGCCATGCTACGGCCTTGGCCAGCATGTCATGCTACGGCCCTGGCCAGCAGCATGCCATGCCACAGTCTTGGCCAGCGACATGGCATGCCAAAGCCTTGGGCAGCAGCATGCCATGCCCCGGCCTTGGCATGCATGTCATGCCACGGCCTTGGCCAGCTGCATGCCATGCCAAAGCCTAGGCCGGCAGCATGCCATGCCCGACCTTGGCTAACATGTCATGCCACGACCTTGGCCAGTGGCACGCCAAGCCACGGCCTTGGCCAGCAGCAGCATGCCATGCCTAGTCCTTGGCCAGCAGCATGCCATGCCATGCCATGCGACGGCCTTGGCCAGCAACATGCCATGCCAAAGCCTTTGCCAGCAGCATGGCAAGCCCAAGCCTTGGGCAGTAACAAGCCATGCCAATGCCTTGGCCAGTAGAATGCCTTGCCACGGCCTCGTCCAGCGGCATGGCATGCCATACCATGACCTTGGCCATCAGCATGCCTTGCCACGACCTTGTCCAGCAGCATGGCATGCCCCAGCCTTGGCTAGCAGCATATCATGCCACGGCCATGGCAAGCATGCCAAGCCACGGCCTGGGCAAGCATGCCATGTGCCTCGGGTAATTGTACAAGTTGCCTTGCGAAATGCATGTCCCTCAGTTAAATTGCCATTTGGTTGGCTTTGGCGTGCGAACGAGTTGCCTGTGCTTTCCTTGTGGAAGGTTGTTGCGAGAAGTATGTCCTCGAAAGTTGCCTATTACGTTTGTTATTTGCATCCGCGCTAACCGGTGCTTGCTCGGCTTCTCTAAATGTTTTTGCGCGTTCGTCGGGCTTCTTAGTCCTTCGGGGGGTGATTCGTTTTGGGGGGGCTGATGTATAGTGTACGTTGTGGCGCGTGAGTTGTGTTTGGTTTGTGTGAGTTGGACGGATCCCTGCCTATGCAGCGAGCTCCACTGGTGCATTCCTCCATGTCCCTCGGGTGATCGCCTTTAGGTTGTCTTCGACTCACCTTCGGGTTGCTTGCGCTTCTCTAGTGGAAGGTGCCTTGCGAAAAACGTGTCCCTCGGGTAATTGCCATTCGGTTGGCTTTGACGTTCGAACGAGTTGCCTATGCTTTCCTAGTGGAAGCTTATTGCGAAAAGTATGTCCCTCGAAAGTTGCCTGTTGCGCTTGTTATTTGCATTCGCACTAACCGGTGCTTGCTCGGCTTCTCTAAATGTTTTCGTTTCGGGCGGCTGGTGCGTAGTGTACGTCGTGGCGCGTGAGTTGTGTTTGGTTTGTGCGAGTTGGATGGATCCCTGCCTGTGCAGCGAACTCCACTGGTGCATTCCTCTTCATCATCTGCGGGATTCCTACAGGTTGCCTGCGCTTTCCCTAGTGGAAAAGGTCCTTGCAAAAAGTTATGTCCCTCAGTTAATTGCCATTTGGTTGGCTTTGACTTGCCTACGAGTTGCCTGCGCTCTCTCCTAGTGGACGCTCCTTGCGAAAGTTTATGTCCCTTGGTTGGTAGCCATCCGGTTGGCTTTGACTTGCCTACAAGCTAGTTGCCTGCGCTTCCCTAGTGGAAGGTGCCCTTGCGAAAACCATGTCCCTCGGGTAATTTCCATTTTGTTGGCTTTGACTTGCGAACGAGCTGCCTATGCTTTCCACATGGAAGCTTGTTGCGAAAAGTATGTCTCTCGAAAGTTTTTCACGTTGCCTTTGTTACCTGCAATCGCGCTAACCGGTGCTTGCTCGGCTTCTCTGAATGTTCTCGCACGTTCGTCTGGCTTCTTAGTCATTCGGGCTGTGATTCGTTTCAGGCAGCTGGTGCGTAGTGTACGTCGTGGCGCGTGAGTTGTGTTTGGTTTGTGCGAGTTGGATGGATCCCTGCCTATGCAGCGAACTCCACTGGTGCATTCCTCTTCGTCATCTGCGGGATTCGTACAGGTTGCCTGCGCTTTTCCTAGTGGAAAAGGTCCTTGCGAAAAGCTATGTTCCTTGGTTAATTGCCGTTCGGTTGGCATTGACTTGCCTATGAGTTGCCTGCGCTCTCCCAGTGGAAGCTCCTTGCGAAAATTTATGCCCCTCGATTGGTAGCCATCCGGTTGGCTTTGCCTTGCGTACAAGCTAGTTGCCTGCGCTTCCCCAGTGGAAGGTGCCTTGCGAAAAGCATGTCCCTCGGGTAATTGCCATTTCGTTGGCTTTGACTTGCGAACGAGCTGCCTACGCTTTCCAAGTGGAAGCTTGTTGCGAAAAGTATGTCCCTCAGAAGTTTTGCACATTGCCTTTGTTACCTGCAGTCGCGCTAGCAGGTGCTTGCTCGGCTTCTCTGAATGTTTTCGCACGTTTGTCTGGCTTCTTAGTCCTTCGGGGTGTGATTCGTTTCGGACGGCTGGTGCGTAGTGTACATCGTGGCGCGTGAGTTG
>NW_021025047.1:2052585-2065085 GCF_004153795.1 Camellia sinensis | reverse complement strand
GCAGCCTGCCATGCCAAGGCCAAGGCCAGCAGCATGCCATGCCAAGGTGTCACGGGTTGCCTTGCAAGGCTAACTCCGTGACGTTTCGCTCGCGGTGGTGTGGCCATTTGAGTGCTCAAGAGTGGCCATTGGAAGTGCCCCAACGTGGCCTAACATTGGCCCCAAGTAGCCCAAGGCATGTATGCCACCAATAGCCAACAAAAGACGAAGCCACAGCCCATATAAGTCATTATGACTCCTCAGACATGTATGATGTTTCCTCCTGCCAGATGAAGAAGGGCTTAACAAGCTACTATAAGGGGGTATGGTGTGCGCGACCCTCTCGGGTGAGAGGTCCTCTACGTTGTTTCCACTATGCCACGCAATATGGTATCTTTGGGACTCGTTTTGGACCGAATGGGCTATCGAGGCACCACTAACGGCCTCGTGTGCCAACTCTAGTGCTTGGTTTGGGTTCGACCTTGCACGAGGGGATCCCGTGGCTTAAGCTAAGCGGTTGGAAGGCGACACCGCATATGTGGGCTATCGGATGAAGGCATCAAGCTATGCAACGACTACGTCCATTGAGGGACTACGTTATGCTACGAGCAAGCTACGGATTGAGACGTCGTCTTACTCATGCTACGCGTTGGTGCAACGCTAAGGTGCGCAATGGCCTTAGGCGGAATCCAGCACACGTGTTGGTACGAGGACTACGCCGTGGGCAAGAGATTGACCCTCGGTGGCTTGTGGGCTTCGCATGACCAAGTGGCCATCCAATATGCATCTATTGAGGACCTATTAAAGACGCTATTAAAGACCCAACGTGCTATGTTGGCTTGTCGGCTAAGTTGAGGACCTTTGCTAGCACATTGTTGTGTGGCTAGGCACCTTGATTACATAAACCTAAGTTGGGCGAGCACCTTGCTTGAAGTAAGCTTGGCACTATGAAGCGACTTATGCCGTGCTTGGTGCACCGGAGGCATCAGGCCTACTTGTGGCATCCGGGTGAAGACGGAGTTTCCTTGTGTAGTTGTTTTGCTTGACAAAGCATTGGGACCTAATGTTCAAACGAGTGAGATCATCAACACTCGATTTGTCAACGAGCTATGGCGGGCTTAAACTTGGTGGAGTTTGAGCGCCACACGGGCAAAAATTGATCCGCTGCACCTCTAAAGGTGTCGGCCTGTGACACAAGGCCAAGGCAGCCCAGCCAAAGCTAGCAGCATGCCAAGGCATAGGCCAAGGCCACCGGCATGCCATGCCTTGGCCAAGGCATCCCAGCCAAAGCCAGCAGCATGCCATGCCAACGCCATGGCCAACAGCATGCCATGCAAAGGACAAGGCCAAGGCAAGCAGCATGCCATGCGACGGCCAAGGCAGCCCAGCCGAAGCCAGCAGCATGCCATGCCAAGGTCAAGGCCAGCAGCATGCCATGCCACGGCCAAGCCAGCCCAGCTGAAGCCAGCCGCATGCCACGCCAACGCCAAGGCCAGCAGCATGCCACGCCATGGCCAAGGCAGCCCTGCAAAAGCAAGCAGCATGCAATGCCAAGGCCAAGGCCAACAGCATGGCATGCCTCGGCCAAGGCAGCCCAGCCAAAGCCAGCATCATGCCATGCCAAGGCCAAGGCTAGCAGCATGCCAAGCCCAGCCAAAGCCAGCCGCATGCCATGCCAAGGCCAAGGCCGGCAGCATGCCATGCCATGGCCAAGGCAGCCCGGCCAAAGCCAGCAGCATGCCATGCCAAGGCCAAGGCCAAGGCCAAGGCCAGCAGCATGCCATGCCAAGGCCAAGGCCAGCAGCATGCCATATCAAGGCCAAGGCCAGCAGCATGCCATATCAAGGCCAAGGCCAAACATCCCATGCCACGACCAAGGCAGCCCAGCCAAAGCCAGCAGCATGCCATGTCAAGGCCATGGCCAGCAGCATGCCATGCAAAGGCCAAGGCAGCGCAGCCAAAGCCAGCAGCATGACATGCCAAGGGCAAGGCCAACAGCCTGCCATGCCACGGCCAAGGCAGCCCAGCCAAAGCCAGCAGCATGCCATGGCCCTGGCCAACAGCATGCCTCGCCACGGCCACGATAGCCCAGCCCAAGCAAGCAGCATGCCATGCCAGGGCCAAGGCCAGCAGCATGCCATGCCACAGCCAAGGCAGGCCGGCCCAAGCCAGCAGCATGCCATGCCAAGGCCAAGGCCTGCAGCATGCCAGGCCACGGCAAAACCAGCCCAGCCAAAGCCAGCAGCATGCCATGCCAAGGCCAAGGCCAGCAGCATGGCATGCCATGGCCAAGGCAGCCCAGCCAAAGCCAGCAGCATGCCATGCCAAGGCCAAGGCCTGCAGCATGCCATGCCACGGGCAAGGCAGCTCTGCCAAAGCCAGCAGCATGCCATGCCAAGGCCAAGCCCAGCAACATGCCATGCCAAGCCCAAGGCAGCATAGTCCAAGCCAGCAGCATGCCATGCCAAGGCAAAGGCCAGTTGCATCCCATGCCACTGCCAAGGTAGCCCAGCCAAAACCAGCAGCATGCCATGCCACGGCCAAGGCAGCCCAACCAAAGCCCGCGGCATGCCATGCCAAGGCTAAGGCCAGCAGCATGCCATGCCAAGGACAAGTCCAGCTGCATGCCATGCCAAGGCCAAGGCAGCGCCGCCAAAGCCAGCAGCATGCCATGCCAAGGCCAAGGCCAGCAGCATGCCATGTCACGGCCAAGGCAACCCAGCCAAAGGCAGCAACATGCCATGCCAAGTGCAAGGCCAGCAGCATGCCATGCCACGGTCAAGGCAGCCCCGCCAAAGCCAGCAGCATGCCATTCCAAGGCCAAGGCCAGCAGCATGCCAAGCCACGACCAAGGCAGCCCAACCAAAGGCAGCAGCATACCATGCGAAGGCCAAGCCCAGCAGCATGCCATGCCAAGGCCAAGGCAGGCCAGCCCCCGCGAGCAGCATGCCATGCGAAGTCAAAGGCCAGCAGCATACCATGCCACTGGCAAGGCAGCCCAGCCAAAGCCAGCTGCATGCCATGCGAAGGCCAAGGCCAGCAGCGTGCCATGCCACGGCCTAGGCAGCCCAGCCAAAGCCAGCAGCTTGCCATGCCAAGGCCAAGGCCAGCAGCATGCCATGCCAGGGCCAAGCCAACGCTGCCAAAGCCAGCAGCATGCCATGCCAAGGCCAAGGCCAGCAGCATGCCATGTCACGGCGAAGGCAGCCCAGCAAAAGCCAGCAGCATGCCATGCAAAGTGCAAGGCCAGCAGCATGCCATGCAACGGCCAAGGCAACCCAGCCAAAGCCAGCAGCATGCCTTGCCAAGGCCAAGGCCAGCAGCATGCCATGCCACGGCCAAGGCAGCCCTGCCAAAGCCAGCAGCATGCGACGACAACGCCAAGGCCAGTAGCATGCAATGCCACGGCCAAGGCAGCCCTGCCAAGGCCAAGACCAGCCGCATGGCCTGCCACGGCCAAGGCAGCCCAGCCAAACCCAGCGGCATGCGATGCCAAGGCCAAGGCCAAGGCCAGCAGCAAGCCATGCTACGGCCAAGGCAGCACAGCCGAAGCCAGCCGCATGCCATGCCAAGGCCAAGGCCAGCAGCATGCCATGCCACGGCCAAGGCCGCCCTGCCAAAGTGAGCAGCATGCCATGCCAAGGCCATGGCCAGCAGCATGCCATGCCAAGGCTAAGGCCAGCAGCATGCCATGCAAAGGACAAGAGCAAGGCTAACAGCATGCCATGCGACGACCAAGGCAGCCCAGCCAAACCCAACAGCATGCCATGCCATGGCCAAGGCCGGCAGCATGCCATGCCACGGCCGAGGCAGCCCAGCCAAAGCAAGCACCATGCCATGCCAAGGCCAAGGACAACAGCATGCCATGCCAAGGCCAAGGCAGCATAGCCAAAGCCAGCAGCATGCCATGCCAAGGCCAAGGCCAGCCGCATGCCATTCAAAGGAGAAGGCCAAGGCCAGCAGCATGCCATGCGACGGCCAAGGCAGCCCAGCCAAAGCCAGCAGAATGCCATGCCAAGGCCAACGCCAGGAGCATGCCATGCCACGGCCAAGGCAGCCCAGCCAAAGCCAGCAGCATGCCATGCCAAGGCCAAGGCCAGCAGCATGCCATGCCACGACCAAGGCAGCACCGCCAAAGCAAGCTGCATGCCATGCCAAGGCCAAGGCCAGCAGCATGACATGCCCCGGCCAATGCTGCCTAGCCAAAGCCACCGTCATGAAACGCCAAGGCCAAGGCCAACAGCATGCCAAGCCTAGCCAAAGCCAGCCGTATGCCATGACAAGGCCAAGGCCGGCAACATTCCATGCCACGGCCAAGGCAGCCCAGCCAAAGCCAGCAGCATGCCATGGCCAAGGCAAGCAGCATGCCATGCCGCGGCCAAGGCAGCACAGCAAAAGCCAGCAGCATACCATGACAAGGCCAAGGCCAGCAGCATGCCATGCCAACGCCAAGGCAGCCCAGCCAAAGCCAGCGTCATGCCATGCCAAGGCCATGGCCAGCTGCATGCCATGCCAAGGCCAAGGCTCCCCAGCCCAAGCCAGCAGCATGCCATGCCAAGGCCAAGGCTGCCCATCCGGCAGCATGCCACGCCATGGCCAAGGCCAGCAGCATGCCATGCCACGGCCAAGGCATCCCAGCCAAAGGCAGCAGCATGCCATGCCAAGGCCAAGGCTAGCAGCATGCCATGCAAAGGCCAAGGCGGCCCAGCCAAAGCCAGCAGCATGCCATGCCAAGGCCAAGGCCAGCAGAATGCTATGCCAAGGCCAAGGCAGCCCAGCCAAAGCTAGCTGCATGCCATGCCATGGCCAAGGCCAGCAGCATGCCATGCAAAGGCCAAGGTAGCTCAGCTAAAGCCTACAGTATAGATGCCAAGGGCAAGGCCAGCAGCATGGCATGCCACGACCAAGGCAGCCCAGCCAAAGCCAGGAGCATGCCATGCCAAGGCCAAGGCCAGGAGCATGCCATACCAAGGCCAAGGCACCCCAGCCAAAGCCAGTAGCATGCCATGCCAAGGCCAAGGCCAGCAACATGCCATGCCAAGGCCAAGGTAGCCCAGCCAAAGCCAGCAGCATGCCATGCCATGGCCAAGGCCTGCAGCATGCCATGCCAAGGCCAAGGCCAGCAGCATGCCATGCCAAGGCCAAGGCAGCCCAGCCAAAGCCTGCAGCATGCCATGCCAAGGCCAAGGACCGCAACATGCCATGCCACGGCGAAGGCAGCACCGCCAAAGCAAGCAGCATGCCATGCCAAGGCCAAGGCCAGCAGCATGACATGCCCCGGCCAAGGCAGCCCAGCCAAAGCCAGCGTCATGCCATGCCAATGCCAAGGCCAGCAGCATGCCAAGCCTAGCCATGGCCAACCGCAAGCCATGCCAAGGCCAAGGCCAGCAGCATGCCATGCCAAGGCCAAGGCAGCCCGGCCAAAGACAGCAGCATGACATGGCCAAGGCCAAGGCCAGTAGCATGCCATGCCAAGGCCAAGGCAGCCGAGCCAAAGCCAGCAGCATGCCATGCCAAGGCCAAGGCAGCCGAGCCAAAGCTAGCAGCATGCCATGCCAAGGCGAAGGCCAACAACATGCCATGCCAAGGTGTCACGGGCCAACTCTTTTAGAGGCGCAGCGGATCAATTTTTGCCCGTGTGGCGCTCAAACTCCACCAAGTTTAAGCCCGCCATAGCTCGTTAACAAATCGAGTGTTGATGATCTCACCCGTTTGAACATTAGGTCCCAATGCTTTGTCAAACAAAACAACTCCACAAGGAAGCCCCGTCTTCACCCGGATGCCACAAGTAGGCCTGACGCCTCAAGTGTACCAAGCACGGCATAAGTCGCTTCATAGCGCCAAGCTTACTTCAAGCAAGGTGCTCGCCCAACTTAGGTTCATGTCATCAAGGCGCCTAGCGAAGGTCCTCAACTTAGCTGACAAGCCAACATTACACGTTGGGTCTTTAGTAGCGTCTCGAAGTGTCGCAGGGTCTAGCATGCCTCAATAGATGCATATTGGATGGCCGCTTGGTCATGCGAAGCCCACAAGCCACCGAGGGCCAATCTCGTGCCCACGGCGTAGTCCTCGTGCCAACACGCGTGCTAGATTCCGCCTAAGGGCATTGCGCACCTTAGCGTTGCACCAACGCGTAGCATGAGTAAGGCGACGTCTCAATCCGTAGCTTGCTCGTAGCATAATGTAGTCCCTCAATGGACGTAGTCGTTGCATAGCTTGATGCCTTCATTCGATAGCCCACATATGCGGTGTCGCCTTCCAACCGCTTAGCTTAAGCCACGGGATCCCCTCGTGCAAGGTCGAACCCAAACCAAGCACTAGAGTTGGCACACGAGGCCTCTAGTGGTGCCTCGATAGCCCATTCGGTCCAAAACGAGTCCCAAAGATACCATGTTGCGTGGCATAGTGGAAACAACATAGTGGACCTCTCACTCGGGAGAGACGCGCAGTGCCTACATCTTCGCACCGTCCACGGGGCTCCCAAACCCACATGGAGACTCTAGACACCCCTCTGGATGCCTATAGCCCGCCCTTGAGTTGCCCCAAGGTTGCTCACTTCAAGTCCAGTTTGGACGGGGAGGTTGGTAGGCAGCACACCATACCCCCTTATAGTAGCTTGTTAAGCCCTTCTTCATCTGGAAGGAGGAAACATCATACATGTCTGAGGAGTCATAATGACTTATATGGGCTACGGCTTTGTCTTGTGTTGGCTATTGGTGGCATACATGCCTTGGGCTACTTGGGGCCAATGTTAGGCCACGTTGGGGCACTTCCAATGGCCACTCTTGAGCACTCAAATGGCCACACCACCGCGAGCGAAACGTCACGGAGTTAGCCTTGCAAGGCAACCCGTGACACTCTCCTCCACTTCAACAATCAACGTCCTCGTTGATGCAGCACAAAGCTGATGCTGCAGTGCGTGTACCGGCTCCTCTAATGAGTCCAACACCTCTGTGTTGATGGCCTACCTTCAACGACTAACTCCTTAGCCAAGCTCCCCACATTGTTCTCTACTCATACCCAGCTGAACTGCACTCCACTTGTTGCACCCTCTGCTGGTGACTTCTCTCAAATGGCCTCTGCCAAAGCTCCTCTGAGCGTCTCTAAACTCTGCCCTTTGCCAATACGCTTGAAATGCCAAGCCCTCTTCTCCAATGGCCTCTGCCAATGCTCCTCTGAGCAAACTCCTCTGCAAACTCAAGCTCCTCTAAGCTAACTCATGCTCCTCTGAGCTGACTCCACTAGACGATGTTCCTCTAAACTCAAGCTCCTCTGAGCTAACTGAAAATGGTCTCTCTGCTAATGCTCCTCTTGAGCCCTCTTCTCGAATGGCCTCTCTGCCAATGCTCCTCCGAGCAATCTCAAAATGGCCTCTATGCCAATGCTCCTCCGAGCAAACTCGCAATGGGTTGTCGCCTCGCGACTTCCTCCTCCACTCGAGTTGTCGACGCCCTCGTCGACTCCATGCAAATCAACAGTTGCTCCTCAACAATGCCCTCAGGCAAGAATGAAGCCCTCTGGCTGATATCTTCAACAAATTGAAGTATCTCTATACTGTGCCCTCTGGCAAGCTCAAAGCCCTCTGGCTGCTACTCATTAGCAAGCTCATGTCTCTGAAGCCTTCTGGCTGATGCCCTCTGGCAAACTCAGTCTCTAAAGCCCTCTTGGCTGTTGCCCTCTGGCAAACTCAAACTTCGAAGCCCTCTGGCTATTGCTCTCTAGCAAACTCAAACTCTGAAGCCCTCTTGGCTGTTGCCCTCTGGCAAACTGAAGCCCTCTGGCTGAACTCAAACTCATGCCCTCTGGCAATGGGTAGCTCTCTTGCTCCCAACTTATCACTTCTGGCTAGAATTAGCTCGTGCTGCCCAGTTCCTCGGCCACTGCCTTCACCCGAGTCAGCTATCTCCTCAAGCTCAAAGATTTCGCCTTTCAAAGGCTCTCCGCTCCTGCCACCCACAAAACTAGCCATTTCAGCAAAGCTGCTCAAAACGGTGCGCTGATCCTGGCACCAACTCATGTCTCGACTTTCCAATCCCGCTACATGGTTGTCCTCCAACAACGATGATTTCATCCATCACCCTGCTCTCTAGCAAGCATGTACACTCGGTGCCTCTGCACACGGGAGTCAAGATCTCAAATTTTGTCTTGAAAATTTTCCGAACAAACCCTCTAAGAGTCAACAACCATGCGTCTGAAGATGCAAAACCACTGACAAGCACATGTTGCGAATGCCACCACGAACGGTTGAAACATAGGCCCCCTGAAGCAAACCAGTGATAATGCCATAGCACGTGCACGGCTGCCAACGAAAATCCGTCTCTAAGGCTCAATAGCTGAAGATCACCTGCCCACAATCTGATACAAGCATTCCACAAGTCCAAACTGCGGTAGAAATCCCCATGTAGCCAACAAAGTAACACAATCATGCCAACCCTGCTGGTTAGGAAGCAACCCGTCCACATATGTAGCTTACTCGCGCCACAGTGTGCCCACAGTGTAGAAATGCTCACCAAGTCCACAAAGTGAGAGGGAGACACCAAGTTAGCAAGGAAACACTAGATACCACAATGCTGCTCAATTCGCACCCTCGAGAACAGTTGCTGCGTTCAAGGCATCGCTGAAGAATAGCACAATAAGCACGGATACCCCAAGACATCACCAATCAGCTCCCACAGTTCAAACATGACTAGAAAACCAACGGCGGTCTTGTTTAGAGTCTAGGATGTCAAGCACGTCCCCCAGGATGAGTTTCATGCGTACTCCTTCAAACAGCTGCATCGGGGTCCACGGAAGAATGATATCACAAAATAGCTGCATGTCCGCTCTAGATCGAACTCACCCCAAATGAGTGATCCAGCTCTGATACCAACTGTCACGGGCCGACTCTTTTAGAGGCGCAGCGGATCAATTTTTGCCCGTGTGGCGCTCAAACTCCACCAAGTTTAAGCCCGCCATAGCTCGTTGACAAATCGAGTGTTGATGATCTCACCCGTTTGAACATTAGGTCCCAATGCTTTGTCAAGCAAAACAACTTCACAAGGAAGCTCCGTCTTCACCTGGATGCCACAAGTAAGCCTAACGCCTCAAGTGTACCAAGCACGGCATAAGTCGCTTCATAGCGCCAAGCTTACTTCAAGCAAGGTGCTCGCCCAACTTAGGTTCATGCCACGTCCTCGGCCCGCATGCCAAGCCAGGAATGCCATGCCACGGCCTCGGCCCGCATGCCTTGCCAAATCGTTGCCCAACATGCCATGCCGCGGCCTCGACCCACATGCCTTAGCTTTGGCCAACATGCCATGCCACGCCCTCGGCCCGCATGCCTTGCCATCATGCGAAGCCCACAAGCCACCGAGGGCCAATCTCGTGCCCACGACGTAGTCCTCGTGCCAACACGCGTGCTAGATTCCGCCTAAGGCCATTGCGCACCTTAGCGTTGCACCAACGTGTAGCATGAGTAAGGCGATGTCTCAATCCGTAGCTTGCTCGTAGCATAATGTAGTCCCTCAATGGACGTAGTCGTTGCATAGCTTGATGCGTTCATTCGATAGCCCACATATGCGGTGTCGCCTTCCAACCGCTTAGCTTAAGCCACGGGATCCCCTCGTGCAAGGTCGAACCCAAACCAAGCACTAGAGTTGGCACACGAGGCCTCTAGTGGTGCCTCGATAGCCCATTCGGTCCAAAACGAGTCCCAAAGATACCATGTTGCGTGGCATAGTGGAAACAACATAGTGGACCTCTCACTCGGGAGAGACGCACAGTGCCTACATCTTCGCACCGTCCACGGGGCTCCCAAACCCACATGGAGACTCTAGACACCCCTCTGGATGCCTATAGCCCGCCCTTGAGTTGCCCCAAGGTTGCTCACTTCAAGTTCAGTTTGGACGGGGAGGTTGGTAGGCAGCACACCATACCCCCTTATAGTAGCTTGTTAAGCCCTTCTTCATCTGGAAGGAGGAAACATCATACATGTCTGAGGAGTCATAATGACTTATATGGGCTACGGCTTTGTCTTGTGTTGGCTATTGGTGGCATACATGCCTTGGGCTACTTGGGGCCAATGTTAGGCCACGCTGGGGCACTTCCAATGGCCACTCTTGAGCACTCAAATGGCCACACCACCGCGAGCGAAACGTCACGGAGTTAGCCTTGCAAGGCAACCCGTGACACAAGGCCAAGGCGGCCCAGCCCAAGCCAGCAGCATGCCATGCCAAGGCCAAGGCGAGCAGCATGCCATGCCACGGCCAAGGCAGCCCATCCAAAGGTAGCAGCATGCCATGCCAAGGCCAAGGCTAGCAGCATGCCATGCAAAGGCCAAGGCAACCCAGCCAAAGCCAGCAGCATGCCATGCCATGGCCAAGGCCAGTATCAGGCCGGGCCAAGGCCAACGCGGCCCAGCCAAAGCCAACAACATGCCTTGCCAAGGCCAAGGCCAGCAGCATGCCTTGCCAAGGCCAAGGCAGCCCAGCCAAAGCTAGCAGCATGCCATGCCATGGCTAAGGCCAGCAACATGCCATGCAAAGGCCAAGGCCAGCAGCATGGCATGCCAAGGCCAAGGCAGCCCAGCAAAAGCTAGCAGCATGCCATGCCATGGCTAAGGCCAGCAACATGCCATGCAAAGGCCAAGGCCAGCAACATGCCATGGCTAAGGCGAGCAACATACATGCCATGGCCAAGGCCTGTAGCATGCCATGCCACGGCCAAGGCAGGCCAGCCAAAGCCAGCAGCATGCCATGCCAAGGCCAAGGACAGGAGCATGCCACGCCAAGGCCAAGGTAGCCCAGCCAAAGCCAGCAGCATGACATGCCAAGGCCAAGGCCAAGGCAGCCCAGCCAAAGCCAGCAGCATGCCATGCCATGGCCAAGGCCAGCAGCATGCCATGCAAAGGCCAAGGCAGCTCAGCCAAAGACTGCAGCATGCCATGCCTAGGCCAAGGCCAGCAGCATGCCATGCCAAGGGCAAGGCAGCACAGCCAAAGCCAGCAGCATGCCTTGCCAAGGCCAAGGCCAGCTGCATGCCATGCCACGGTCAAGGTAGCCCACCCAAAGCCAGCAGCATGCCATGCCAAGGCCAAGGCCAAGGCCAGTCGCATGCCATGCCACGGCAAAAGGAGCCTAGCCAAAGCCAGCAGCATGCCATGGCCAAGGCCAGCAGCATGCCATGCCATGGCCAAGGCAGCCCAGCCAAAGCCAGCAGTATGCCATGCCAAGGCCAAGGCCAGCAGCATGTCATGCAAAGGCCAAGGCAGCTCAGCCAAAGCCAACAACATGCCATGGCCAAGGCCAGCAGCATGCCATGCCACGGCCAAGGTAGCCCTGCCAAAGCCAGCAGCATGCCATGCTAAGGCCAAGGCAGCCCAGCCAAAGCAAGCAGCATGCCATGCCAAGGCCAAGGCAGCCTTGCCAATGCCAGCAGCATGCCATGCCAAGGCCAAGGCCAACATCATGCCATGCCACGGCCAAGGCAGCCCAGCCAAAGCCAGCAGCATGCCATGCCAAGGCCAAGGCCAGCAGCATGGTATGCCACGGGCAAGGGAGCCCAGCAAAAGCCAGCAGCATGCCATGTCGAGGCCAAGGCCAGCAGCATGCCATGCCACGACCAAGGCAACCCAGCCAAAGGCAGCAGCATGCCATGCCAAGGCCAAGGCTTGCAGCATGCCATGCAAAGGCCAAGGCAGCCCAGCCAAAGCCAGCCGCATGCCTTGCCAAGGCCAAGGCCAGCAGCATGCCATCCAAAGGCCAAGGTAGCCCAGCTAAAGCCAGCAGCATGCCATGCTAGGGCCAAGGCCAGCAGCATGAGATGCCAAGGCCAAGGCAGCCCAGCCAAAGCCAGCAGCATGCCATGCCAAGGCCAAGGCCGGCAGCATTCCATACCAAGGCCAAGGCTGCCCAACCAAAGCCAGCAGCATGCCATGCCATGGCCAAGGCCAGCAGCATGCCATGCAAAGACCAAGCCAGCTCAGCCGAAGCCTGCAGCATGCCATGCCAAGGCCAAGGCCAGCAGCATGCCATGCCAAGGCCAAGGCCAGCAGCATGCCATGCTAAGGCGAAGGCTGCCCAGCCCAAGCCAGCTGCATGCCATGCCAAGGCCAAGGCCAGCAGCATGCCATGCCATGGCAAAGGCAGCCCAGCCGAAGGCAGCAGCATGTCATGCCAAGGCCAAGGCTAGCAGCATGCCATGCAAAGGCCAAGCCAGCCCAGCCAACGCCGGCAGTAGGAGCATGGCAAGGCCAAGGCCAGCAGCATGCCATGCCAAGGCCAAGGCAGCCTTGCCGATGCCAGCAGCATGCCATGCCAAGGCCAAGGCAGCCCAGTCAAAGCCACCAGCATGCCATGCCATGGCCCAGGCCAACAGCAAGCCATGCAAAGGCCAAGGCAGCTCAGCCAAGGCCTGCAGCATGCCATGCTAAGGCCAAGGCCAACTGCATGCCATGCGACGGTCAAGGCAGCCCAGCCAAAGCCAACACCATGCCATGCCATGACCAAGGCTAGCAGCATGCCATGCTAAGGCCAAGGCAGCCC
>NW_021025047.1:2019045-2050861 GCF_004153795.1 Camellia sinensis | reverse complement strand
AAAAAAAAAAAAAAATTCCTTAGTGTATTTTTTCCAAACGTAACACTTTAATCTGTGTAATCTCAAACGTAACACTCCAATGTAACACACAAAAACACTAAAAAAAAAACTTCTTAGTGTACTTTTTTCAAACGTAACGCTCACAGTTTGAAATTATACATTTGTTAAAAACTTACTAAGGAATATTTGTACTCTTTTTGGAATGGTTTGAAGAATCTCACATTTTTTTTTTCTTTTTTTTTTAGTGTTGCATTGGAGTATTATGTTTAGGAAAAATACACTAAGATTTTTTTTTTGGTGTGTGTTACATTAAAGCGTTACATTTGGGATAAGTACACCAAATAATTTTTTTTGTGTTACATTAAAGTGTTACACTAAATTTTTTTTTTTGGAGTGTTATATTGAAATGTTATGTTTGGAAAAAGTACACTAAGGAGTTTTTTTGTGTGTTACATTAGAATGTTACACTAAGGAGTTTTTGTGTGTTACATTACAGTGTTACATTGAGGAATTTTTTTAGAATATTATATCAAAGTATTGCATTTGAAAAAACTATATCAAGAAGTTTTTTTGTATGTTACATTAGAGTGTTACACTAAGGAATTTTTGTGTGTGTTGTATTAGAGTGTTGCTTTAAGGAGTTTTTTTGTTATATTAGAGTTTTACATTTGGAAAAAATATACTTAATGAGTTTTTTTGTGTTTTACATTAGAGTGTTACAATAAGAAAATTTTTTTTGTGTATTACTTTAGAGTGTTATACTAAAGAGTTTGTTTTTAGTGTTATATTGGAGTGTTACGTTTGGGAAAGTACAGTAACGAGTTTTTTTATGTGTTACATTAGTATTACGTTTGAATGTTAATTAATGCCAATGTTACAATAAGGACGAACACCATACCAATAACACCACAAATGGGGTAACATCATTCACCTACAAATCACTCCACTAAATCTCTACAAAATATATATATATATATATAAACGTAAAATCTTACCTTACCCACACACACCCAACATTAGGAAAAAAATCTAAACAAAATCACACATAAGGGCAAACAAGTAAACTTTCAAACCCCTAAATCAAGGAAATACAACATACTCTAAATAAAAAGGACTAATTGATTTGAAAGAAAATTTCTAGGACTAAATAAAATAACTTTTCTCCAAATGAGATTTATGAGTAATTTTTCTAAAAATATATATATATATATATATTAGATCTCTATTATTATCTAAAGTTGAAGAAGATGCTTCACTCATTTTTCCTTTTTTTTTTTTGAAATATTTGTGTAATTACCTTTTTTTTTAAAAAAAAGAAAAATATTATAATTTTAGATAAATTATCAAATTTTTTACCAAACCTCTTACCGTGTAACCCACACAAATTTAGTAGATAATTTGATAATTTAATTAGGTCCTAGCATAACTCTTAAAAAAATGGTCCTGGTGAGTCAAAGGCAAGTCAAAAGAGTGAACTATGGGAGAGAAATCAAATGTACCAATGGTGGCCGGAGTATCATAGAACACAGTCGACGCCTATACAACTGTGGCCCTCATAACAGTCCTCTTCCCACACCCAGCATTCCCATTCGGATAACCTGACTCCAAACCTGACTTCTGGTGGATCCTGGTCCTGAAGCTGGGTTGCTTGGGTCGGACGAGTTCGGGTCGGATCTGTTGGAGGAGCCACTAGACTGTCTCTCCCTCGCACCGGATCCCTAATTCTCGTGTCAGGTGGAATATACCGGCCGCATAGGTCGCTGGTACCCTCAACCGCTGGTGACGTCCCTCCACCTTCAGGTGACGGTCCACGGATCTTCACGGTTTATGGAGTGGCTTTCATGTGCGATCATGATCTTCTTTGGGTTGGACCTCCATTGGTTTTGATGGATCGACAGAGTTCTTCAACTTTTTTCTCTAGCTCGCCACAATAGACACCCTAAGCTGTGTGTTAGTGTCAGGTGCCAAGTTTTGGCTAGCTGAGGGTATTGTTTGGGGCTGCAATGGAGTTGTTAACGTGTGTATTAATGTCAGATGTTAATATGTGTGTTAACTGCAGTGAGCGTTTTAGCTAACGAAAGAGAGAGCGAATGTGCTTGGGGGACGTCCCCCGGATATTCGACCGGAAGTCCTCCTGGACGTCCGGCTCCGAATCCTTCAAGAAAAGAAAAAAAAAATTTTGGTCTTACCTTTTGACCGGCTGGACGTCCGGCCGGTTGACCGGTCAACGACAATATAATTTTTTTTTTCACTTGTTGAGATCTTTTTTTGGACTTGAAATTTAATTTTAGGCTTGAAATTTTTTATTAAACTAAATTTTTTATTTTATTTATTTATTATATACACATATATATATTTTTAACATACCCCTTAACACATCCATTGTATCACCAGTCATTCACTATTCACTCACTAAATTAACAAACTCTTAATATATATTTTTAGGTCCCATTTTTAATATTTTTTGTCATATAACACATTTTAACACATAATTTTAACACATTCATTATGGATGCCCTTAGATTTTGAGGGTCGATTGTCTAAGCATAAGCCACTACACCGCCATAACATAAATAAATAATTGTCCAATCCAATAATAATGGTAAAATTTCACTTTCTGAATACAGATTTGAAAATTTAAAAAAAAATGATAATTATGTGAAAAAAAGGTTTGAAATATTATGGGTCCGTTTGAGAAGATCACTTGGGTTAAAATAGTTATATAAAACAAAATAAATCATTTTAGCTAAATAAGGCAAAATATCATATCGAATGCATAATTATTTCATTTTTTCTCTCATAAAAGTCAAAAAAATCAAAAAATCTATCACAAACGAAACTTTTTAACCTCATGCTAAAATAGTTAAACAACCAACACACATCCCAAACAAAGGTTATGTATCGTATATACCTTATAATTAAAAAAGATAATATAATTTTATTCTTTCTGAGTCATAACTAGAATAAAAAAAAATAGAAAGTCATAACGAAATAATACATGATATATAATTAAAGATCTCATTAGTCATAATTAAAGAAGAAAATTGGTCATAACTAAATAATAAAATGACATAACTTATGAGGAATTTTTTTTTTTTAGTTATGACTTATAAAAGAAGAAATTATGTCATTTTTTTTCTTTAATTATAAATTATATATGGTACATACCCTCTAAGAGAGGGTGTATTATAGTATTTCCCCATAATTTTTAGACTTGCCATGGAATTGAAAATATATGATTTTCAAGTAAAATAATAAAATTCTAAAAATTCCATACTTACAATAAATTTATTTTATTTATTTTTAAGTCTAGTAGAATCACTAAAATATGAAAGCGTCTTCAATGGTTGTTGCTATAATACCATTGCCATTGTTATAATTTGGCAATGAATAGTAGTAATTTGTCAAATTATAACAATGGTGCTCCAATGGTGCACATGCTATTTTGACAAATCTCAACCAACTTTCCCTCCAAGTTTGTAAATATTGTTTGGATATAGGTTTTTTAATTTTTTTTTTTGTTTATTTTTTGTCTTTTGTGACCTTTTTTTATCTGTTTGTAAAAAAAAATTATATATTCATATTATACTCGACTAGACAAATATAAAAAATGAAAAAGAAATTGAAAATTTGAAAAAATAAATTTAAATACTCAAAATTACATTGGAACATAAAAATGACATTTTAAATAAAGACTAAAAATTACATTAAAATTACATCAAAATTACTTTTTTTACAATTTTGTTATTTCTTTTAGGAACAAAAAGAGCCGTTGTCCAACCGTTGGATGAAAAATTAATCCACGGCTGAGATGAGAGCCTGGAATCTTCTCACTGATAATATCTATCAGACCCACTGTGCTCATTCTTATCAACTCACTCTCTCTCATTTCGATCCATTGTCTTTCTCTTTCTCTCTATCTTCATCCCTCTCTTCTTCATTTGTTCCCACCGCTAGCGATCTCTTCATCGATTCCTTCAATGCTATGACTCACTGTCCGTCTCTCTCTCTCACACACAATTCCGAACTCTAGGCGAAGAAGAAGACACAGCAGAGATGGTGGTGGTATGTAGCTCTCACAGACAATGGAGAAGATGAAATGGTCACAAAGAAGATGAAGATGAAGACAAAGAAAAAGAAGTTGATTGCTGAAATTGTTGGAATATGAACAACAAATAGCAAATCCAGGTATTTATGAAATTTGTTGAAATTGTTGATTATGTAAAAAAAAAAACTGTCATGAAATTGTTGAAATTGCTGAAAAACTGTCTTGAAATTGCTAAAATTGCTGATTTAGTTTTGTTTATATTCTGAAATTGCTGATTTGAAGTTATGAAATTGCTAATTCGAAGCTATGAAATTCTTCATTCTGAAAAAATTTGCTGATTTTGGGTAAATTAAAAAAAAATATTGATTTTTTTTTTTTTTTGTAGTGAATTCTGGAAAAAAATAATGGTGAATCAGTTGGTTTTGGCTGGGAAAGAGGGAGGAAGAGAGGGAAACAGTTAATTTTGGCTGAGTTAGCACAAATAGCAGCTGCCATATTCAACCATTGGAGCATTATTTTTCAACACAGCTGTTATATTATAGCAATGGGGCCATTGGAGATGTTCTAAGATAGTTTATGCATGAAGTGAAATCATGTATTTAAAATTCAATTTTGTCAAAAAGAATAAAGTAAGCTATTTGTTACTTATGGAGAAAGCGCAAGTAAAATCTGCAATTTCAACATCATCGTGTGTCTTCTTTGGAAGTTGGGTTGTACAATGGGCCGAGATAAGAGCTGGTGTAGCTCGGTCTTGGGCTAAAAAGACATTAGCCCGGTCAGAGATAGGTTGCTAGGGCCGGGACCTAGCTATTTGAAGGTAATCCTTTATTGGATCGAGATGTTGTCAATAGAGACAGCCGAGCTATGTGTGGAAAATTCTATTAATTTATTTATTGATTAATTTTCTCAATCCACACACTAAAAATTACAATTATATCTTTCACTCATAACTATTGTATACACACCACTTAACCCTCATTTCCACACTTTTGATTTACCCAATTTCCATATTTGCAACACTGCTGAAACTAGTAGTGCCCCTGTTCCGACTAGTGTTTATTTCAGTAATTTGATAATTGGTTGGACCTAGAGGAATAAAGAGTCATAAGCAATTTATGTTCTCTGTTTGTGTGTGTATTACAATGTATTGTTGTAACCAATTGGTATGTAATCTATTCTCCACTGAGAGATATAGTATCAGTTTATTTGTTGATCTACAATATTACAAATTTGATGAATCTTGTTCATTTATTAGTACCTTATATAAGCCCAACAATCTGTCACGAACCAGTATCTGCAAGAAAGACATTGTAAGTTATCAATAGAAATTAGGGTTTATTTTTTTTAACTTAAAAGGTATACATAGAGATTTTTTTATTCTCAAAAGATGTATACAGAGAATTTTTTCATATAATATTATGGGTGTTGGTAGATATCTATTATGGTCATTTTAATTTTGGATATAATTGTCATTACATTAAAATTTCATTAAGTGTATGTCCTGAGTTAATTAGGTGTGTGGGAATAGAATTTTTCGCTATGTGTAGCTCGACAGGGTGCCATTCGGTAGATCAGCTTCCGATTACACGGCTTGAACGGTAAGGGACTGAGATAAGGTAGCTCGATCAGGAATGTATATCCAAGCATAAGGGTGTGGCTATCTCACTTGGCTTGCAGTGAGGATGGTGTTCGAAGGATAAGCATTATCCTTGGGCATGAGACTCTTAGGACTCTACTAAGGAGAGTTAGAGTTCTACTTTGATTGTGTTAACCATCTCACTTGGTTGGTAGTGAGTAGGGTGTTATCAGGATAGACATTATCCTTGGGAGTGTAATTTTTGCAAGGACTCTACTAAGGAGAGTTAGAGTCCTACTAGGATTGTGCCAGACAGATTCTATAAAAGCTCATGACAGGACCTATGGACAGGTATTACAATTCCTACTCTCAAATACATAGAACTTTTGTGTCTATTGTCTATTTTGCTAACTTAGGCATCAGAGAGGTTTCCAGCATACACCCGCCGGCTAACTCACATTTGTGTTTTCAGGTAGCAAAGCGACGACATTTGCAGGAGTGCAAACTTGGTTAACAGGATTATACGATAAAATTATTTCATGCTCGTACAATTGGCGCCGTCTATGGGAAAGATCACAAAAAACAAATTTTTTTGATTGAGTTTTTCTTCAACTGATTTCAATGGCACATAACGAAGACTTGCCTCAATCTACTGTTGATGGACAAACTCTAGAAGAGGACAAGAGACGTAAGGATTTGCCTTTTGTTCCGCCCATGGTAGATTTAGACCCTCGGGGACGGAACTCTCAGAGGGGTGCACTAGAAAAGCGTGGTTTAAGCCCTCGTCGCTCTCAAAGTCCAGAGGGACAGAAGTGGAGAATGGACGCCCAGGTTCTAAAGGATCGCATAAAAGAGTAAGATGAATTGATAAGGCAAATGGCATCAGACATAGAGGCCATGAAACGCCAAATAAAGGGCAAAGGCATGGTAGGGGTGGAACTTCGCGAAGAAAGAACACATTCTCATCACTCAGGAGATCACGACAGGCAAGCCACGCCTTCGCATTCTAAAAGCAGAAGCCTCGGAGCAGACGACACTCAATCAAGAACGTCCAGGACTCATTGCTCCAAGTCTGAGAGAATGAGGACTAAGAGGTCTCACATGGAAGGAAGCAATTATCGACTCTCATATACACACCAAACCACCTTTCAGCACACTGAGCTACCTAGATCGATGGATCTGTGAACTATTCTAGAAGAAAAGACGCGAAGGAGAAAAGAAGCCCAAGCCCATGACCCTCAGAGGATCTCGACTTTACAATGGCTGGCACCTAGACCGCATGAAAGCGTTGAGGTTGGAATTCCAATACCGCACCTTGCCTACAAACTAATCGATAAGGCATTAGCAAGGTCGCAAAGCTCTGGCAATATAAAACGCACCATTGCCCTTGGACTTCAACCAGCCTACGTTCACAATCTATGAGGGGAAGTCAGACCCCTACATGCACTTGAGCCACTTTTGCAAAGTTATGGCCATACATCGGCGGAACGAAACTCTAATGTGTATCTTGTTTCCGTCAAGCTTGGGCGACCTGGGCTTAACTTGGTTTGAAAAGTTGTCAGAAGGTAGCATCGCTTCATGGGCACAACTTGCAGAGATGTTTGTCACCAGGTTTAAGACGAACACCAAGACACTGGTCGAGGTAAATCAGTTGCTTGCCATTGACATGGGTGATAAAGAAACGTTGAAATCTTACAATAGCAGGTATTGGGAGACCTTCATCTCGATAGAAGATTGTCCTACTAACCTAGCTATTACACAGTACAAATGGGGTCTACCAGTGGGTTATAAGTTGAGGGATTCAATGACAATGACGCCACCCTTTACTATGGAAGCCCTGACGGAGAGAGTGCACCAACACATTCGGATAAAAGAAGATAGGGAGCGCACCAAGACAGAGTCCGACACAACATCGATGCCGAACAAAAAGCCTTCGGCGAAAGTTAACACGGTCGACAAGAAGGACCAACCACGCAAAAATCTTTGCCCAACTGGGGGCAAAGTGGGTTAGCAGGTTTGACCAACTCTTTCTAACAAATCTTTGTCCAATAGGGGGCAAAGTGGATTGGCAGGTTTGACCAAACTCTTTCTAACAACTTTTTGCACTCTTTAACCAACATGACAATTACCTCGGCCAAAGAATGTTGGCAAGTTTGACCAACAAAATTTTTGCACTCTTTGACCGAGATGCTTATTTTGACCAATGATGGTTGACAGGTTTGACCAACAAATTTTCGCACTCTTTGACCAACTAGGGGGCAATGAAGGTTGGCAGGTTTGACCAACAAAATTTTTGCACTCTTTGACCGATATGCTTATCTTAGCCAACGAAGGTTGGCAAGTTTGACCAACAAAATTTTTGCACTCTTTGCCCGAGATAACAGTTATCTCGGCTAATAAAGGTTGGCAGGTTTGACCAACAAATTTTTTGCATTATTTGACCGAGATGCTTATCACGGCCAATGAAAATTGGCAAGTTTGACCAAAAAAATTTTTGAACTCTTGGACCGAGATGGTTATCTCAGCCAAATAAGGTTAGTAGGGTTAATGTTAAAGTCTGCTTGGCAAGGCACAGAAAGAACGCTTCCTCGTACGATTGTGAACTTGAAGGATATATACGTTGAAGGCAAAACGGCGAGGCTGTTCAAATTTTTGAGAGGTGCATGGCGACTGTAATAGGAGAATAGGGGCACGCCACGTATCCTAGGAATGATGTCGTGTTAGACATGCCAGATTAGTGGAAAGACGTGCTGAGCAACTGACAAGACTTATTGGGGCCGAACAAGTTATGAAACCGAACAACCTTTCTAGCTCAGCAGAGTTGGGCGTTCTTAGCTCGGTTGGAGGGAAATAATCTCCATCATGCTATGCAGATGGAATTAAGGGGCAATTGAGAGGGTTATTTGTGAACAAATTGGATCGAGCTAGGAAAAGTCTTCTTTGGCAGTTGGGCTGAGATAAGAGCTGGTGTAACTCGATCTTGGGCTAAGAAGACACTAGACCGGTCAAAGATAGGTTACTAGGGTCTAGACCAAGCTATTTGAAGGTAATCCTTTATCGGACCGAGATGTTATCAATAGAGACGGTCGAGCTATGTGTAGCTCGACAGGGTGCCATTTGGTAGATTGGCTTCTGATTACACAACCCAAACGGCAAGGGGCTGAGATAAGGCAACTTGGTCAGGAATGTATATCCGAGCATAAAGATGTGGCTATCTCACTTAGCTTGTAGTGATGAGAGTGTTCTAAGGATATGCATTATCCTTGGGCATGAGACTCCTAGGACTCTACTAAGGAGAGTTAGAGTCCTATTGGGATTGTGCTAACCATCTTATTTGGTTAGTGAGTAGAATGTTATTAGCATAGGCATTATCCTTGGGAGTGTGATTCTTGGGAGGACTCTGCTAAGAAGAGTCAAAGTCCTACTAGGATTGTGCCTGGCAGATTCTATAAAAGTTCATGACATGACCTATGGATAGGTATTGCAATTCCTACTCTCAAATACATAGAGCTTTTGTGTCTATTGTCTATTTTGCTAACTTAGGCATTGGAGAGGTTTCCAGCACACACCCGCCAACTAGCTCACGTTTGTATTTTCAGGTAGCAAAGCGACAACGTTTGAAGAAGTGTAAACTTGGTCAATAGGATTATACGATAAGATTATTTTGTGCTCGTACAAACACAAAATCACAAAATTATTAAGATGGTATTTGGCCAATTTAACACACAATTTGAAGTTTGCAACCTCAAATGAAGCTATAATTTAATTAATCTTTTTTAAAAAATATTAATTTGTTTTGTCATTAATAAGGGGTTAATTTAGTGGTAAGGCATTTGAATTCATCATTCAAAACCTAGATTTGATTCTCCATAATCTCTTGTTGGGGTTAAATAGACTTCGTAGTGCCTAGAGTGGGCGAAGGGCCTTAGTTTCAATCCCGACGTAGGTGCGGTAAAGTGGGCACGAGCAATACACTCTACCGAGTATATAGAGTAGTCTATGTATATATGTCACGACCCAACCTCGGTAATCAAGGGTTAGGCGTCGCAACAATGACAATAAAAATAAAATAATTCTAAAATTTCTATATTAGTAGTGCAAACGGATAAAGTAAAATAAAATAAATAGGTACCAAAAAGTTTATTTAAAAGGAAAATAGTCATTTGGGCTTTATTTTATTACAAGAGTCCAATCAGAATTACAACTAGTAAAATAAAAATTAAAAAAAAAACTGCGAGTTATTCCCAATCTCGATCCTGCTAAATCTCATCACCTGAAAAGGGATAACAGTTATAAACACATGGCAGAGTGATAAAAATTATACAGTGAGCGTGAGGGTACAAAAATTACCATGGATAATTATTCGGCCAAACAGAGATTTGTTTGGTAACCGATATACATAGCTAATTTCAAATAATCGCAACAGAATACGGAAATCATATAAGCAAATAATCATAACCACGGTACAAAACAGAGGTCACGGGAGTGACAATCAGAATAGAGGTCAGTGGATCTATGACAAACCGATGGCCACAAAGTGACCAATCAGAAGCGATGTGGTGTTTGAAGAGGTTTTTGTCTTCTTGTTGCTTTGGTTTGTTGTTGTCTGTATCTTGTATAGTTGATTAGCTCTTAAGGTATGCCTCTTGTAGTTTGTATTTATTTGTCCTTTTTAATTTATGACTTATTCACCCCAAAAAAAAGTCCCTTAAGGCATATGACTCCCGTGATGGTACTTACAAAAATAAATATTTATAAAATTATTGTCAAATAATTTATAAAATTTAAACAATCATATCCATGGGTTTCACTTTAAGAAAATAGAGTTTCAAAAAAATAATTAACGCACTTGAAATCTAAATATAAGTATAAAACATAACTTGTATAAAATCAATTATGGTAACTTAAAACATACGTAAAATATGTTATGGTAACTCAAGGTAAAAAATATAACTCAATTTAGCGTTAATTCCAACTTTTTACTCCGTTTATTGCAACCCACTAAATACTCCCAACTAAACTCAAAATTTTATAAAAACAACTAGAAAGTAGAGAGAGAATAAGAGAGTTTGGGGAAATGGTGAGGATGCATTAGATGATTGCCATCTATATATAGGGAAGAGGCGTGGGTAGCAAGACATGTGGTAGCAAGATAACTTGGGGCGCACGTATTTTCGTCGTATAGAAAATGTTATATTCTAGTGTATTTTGATCTAGGAAAAATATAATAAAAATACCATAATACTCAAAAAATAATATCAAATAATAATATAAAGTTAAAATTATTTTTTTGAAATAATTTTCAGTATAAAAATGTACTATTTTTATTTATAATTTGTTTTTTTTAATATTCTAAAATTTAATAACATCTAACTCTTTAAATCACATGCTTCCAAAATTTAATATTAATATGGTGTTAAATTAATTGAACATTTGGGGTGTCATATTTCTCCCCTCCTAAATAGAAGTTTATCCCCAAACTTGTTGTACCTTGGTTTTCGAAGAGGTGTAGGTATTTGACCCGTATTTCATTTTTCGTTTTCCACATAGCTTCTTCAACACGGTGATTTCGCCATAAAACTTTTACAAGAGATATAGTCTTGTTTCAAAGAACTTGATCACGACGATCGAGAATCAGCACTGGTTGTTCTTCATAAGAGATCCTCTTGAACTTCCAGGTCCTCCTAATTAACAACACGCTCTGAATCTCGAAGATACCGCCGAAGCATTGAAACGTGAAACACATTGTAGACATTGGACAGTCTAGGTGGCAGTGCAAGACAATATGCCACAGAACCAATTCTTTCTAGTATCTCGAATGGCCTGATATAACATGAGTTTAACTTTCCTCGCTTCCCAAATCGGATAACCCCTCTTGTTGGTGAGATCTTTAGAAACACGTGATCTCCTATTTGAAATTCCAAATCCCGTCTCCATGTATCTGCATAGCTTTATGGCGACTCTGGATAGTGTGAATTCGCTGTTGGATGAGTTGAATTCTATTACTCGTTATTTGCACGATTTCAAGGCCTATCAACCTCCTGTCTCTGACTTCTGCCCAACACAGAGATGATCGATACCTCCTTCCATACAGTGCTTCGTATGGTACCATTCCAATGCTTGCTTGGTAACTGTTGTTCTAGGCGAATTCCACTAAAGGTAGGTGTTCATCCCAGTTACCTTTAAGGTCTAACAAGCACACGTAACATATCTTCCAAAGTCTAGATTGTTCTTTTGGATTGTCCATCAGTTTGTGGGTGAGAAGCAATACTAAACTTCAGTGTTGTTCCCAAAACTTTTTGCAATTTGTTCCAAAAATGAGATACGAAGCGGGGATCTTGATTAGACATGATCGACACTAGGGATGACAATTTGAACCCGACCCAGCGAGGACTCGATCCCCTGACCCTGAATTGAGCGGTTTTTTCTTGAAAAATACTCCTGATGGGCCGGGGATGATGATAAAAAATAAATCCCTGATGCTATTCGGGCCGAGGACGGTGATACATTTTTTAGCCCCGTCCCCGCCCTGTTTAGCCCTCAATTTATATATATGTGTGTGTGTTTAGGTTTGGTGACCATTCTATCAAACACAAACAGCCTCTCCTCTCTCTCTATCACCTTCCTCTCTCTATTTCCTCTCTACCGCCTCCTCACACACACACACACACACACACACACACACGATCACTGCTCCTCTCTCTCGGCGTCGGCAGAGTCTCTCACACACAACCACCGCTCCTCTCTTTGCTCCCTCACTGCCGCTCCTCTCTCTCGTCGGCGTCGATGTCGGCTCCTCCATGTTTTTAGGGTTTGTTCTTCAGATCTGAAAATGCTGAAGATGAAGATGTTGTTGATGAAGATGATGATATTGATGTTGTTGTTGATGAAGGTTTTTTGCTTTTGTGCTTGATGATGTTGTTGTTGTTGTTGCTGATGATGATGTTGATATTGTTGTTGATAAATGGTTATATTTTCTGCAGATAATTTTTTTTTTTTATAGCCGGGGAATGTTTAGGGTCAGGGAAACCCGATCCTCATTAGGGTACGGGGGTAGGGATGTTAGATCAATTTTTTTCTGTGTGTGTGAGTGATCAGATCTGATCTGTGTCTGTGTTAGATCAATTTTTTTTTTTTTAAGTTTAAATCTGTAATTTTTTTTATCTGATCTGATCTGATCTGTAATGATTTTCTGCAGATAATTTTTTTTTTTTTTATAGCCGGGGAATGTTTAGGGTCAGGGAAACCCGATCCTCATTAGGGTACGGGGGTAGGGGCGGTGATAGGTTCCCTGTCGGGGATCAGGACCGGGGACGGGGGAAATTTGACCATCGAGGATCGGGGACGGGGAGTGTGATCCCCACCCCCACCCCCGCCCCATTGTCATTCCTAATCGAAACTGGGGTACCATACAATCGAATGATTTCCTTGATGTATAAAGTGGCAAACTTATTAAGGGAATACGTGATTTTGATTGGCAGAAAATACGCCGACTTCGTTAATCAGTCTATTATAACCCATATTGCTTCATTCTTCGAGACTGATTGTGGTAGCCCGACCACGAAGTCCATAGTAATGTGCTCCCATTTTCATTTAAAAATAGGGAGTGGTTGCAACCCTCTTGCAAGTCTCCGTTGTTCTGCTTTAACACGTTGACAATGTAGGCATTTGGAGATGTGGCTGGCTATGTCTCTTTTCATTCCTATCTACCGATAGTGTTCCCTCAAATTGTGATACATCTTTGTATTGCCAGGGTGAGCCGCAAACCTCGAGTTATGGGCGTCTACCAATATATTCTTCTTGAGTTTTGGAATGTTGGGTACGCAAATTCGATTTTGAAATTTTAGCATCCCATTGCTTATAGTGAAGTCAGGATCAGGCGTACTTCTTTGCTCCTCATATTTTTTCTTTAAAAGTTTATCTTTACATTGGCATGCTCTAATTTCTTCAACCAACGTGGGTTCCACAATCATGTTGACGGGCAGTCCATTGATCTTGCGAAGAACGAGGGTACATGCCAAACTTCTGGTAGTCTTTCGACTCAACGTGTCTACTACCACGTTAGCTTTGCCTAGATGGTGATGGATCTCTACATTGTAGTCTTTCATAAATTCTAGCCATTGTCGTTGCCTCATTTTCAATTCTTTCTGTGTAAACAGATATTTAAGACTCTTATGATCTTTGTAAATTTCGCAGGTTACCCCGTAGAGATAATGACGCCAGATTTTGAGGACGAAGATTACGGCGGCCAATCCCAGATCGTGGGTCAGGTAGTTCTTCTCGTGAGTCCTTAGTTAACGCGAGGCATATGCAATGACTTTTTATTTTGCATAAGGACACAACCTAAACTATTGTATGAGACATCACTATACATTACGAATCCATCTGTTCCTATAGGGAGTGTGCGTATAGGAGCTATCACAAGTTTGTTTTTCAACTCTTGGAAGCAACGTTCCTGCTTGTCAGTCTATTCAAAGGTGTGTTTTTCTGAGTTAGTTAAGTCAAGGGTGATGTTATTTTTGAAAAATCTTGAACGAAGCGCTGATAATAGCTGGTTAGACCCAAGAAGCTTTGAATCTCGAACACATTAGTAAATCTTGGTCAATCCATGACTATTGCAACTTTTTGGGAGCCAACCGAGATGCCATCGTTAATGACGTGACCGAGGAAGTGTACACTAATGATCCAAAATTTGTATTTCTTCAATTTGACATAAAGTTTGTGATCACGTAGTGTTTATAGAATCGTTCTTAAATGTTGCTCATGGTCCACTAGTGACTTGGAGTATATGAGAATGTCGTCAATGAAGACGATGACGAACTCATTAAGATAGGGTTTGAACACTCCGTTCATGAGGTCTATGAAGGCCGCTGGAGCATTTGTGATGCCAAACAGCATAACGAGGACCTCAAAGTGTCGTAACGTGTTCTGAAGGCAGTCTTTTCGATGCTTTCCATTTTGAATTTTAGTTGATGGTAGCTAGAATGCAAATCGATTTTCGAAAATACTTGGGCACCTTGGAATTGATCAAACAAGTCATCGATTTGAGGTAGGGGGTATCAATTTTTTATGGTGACTTTGTTCAGCTCCCTATAATTGATGCATAGCCTCATCGTGCCATCTTTTTTCTTTACAAACAGTACTGGAGCTCCCCATGGTGAGGTACTTGGTCGGATGAAGCCTTTGTCCAAGAGTTCTTGAAGTTGGGTTTTTAGTTCTTTCAATTCTGTTATTTACATGTGATAAAGAACTTTTGATATTGGTTGTATACTAGGTTAGGTTTCAATGGTGAATTCGATTTCCCGGTCAACTGGGGTACCAGGTAGGTCTTCAGGAAAAACATTTGGAAATTCTATAACCCCAGGGATTGTATCAAGTGTAGGGGTCTCTTATTGAGTATCGATCACATAACAAATATAACTACAACAACCATTTCTTAGAAGTCGTTTGGCTATCATTAAGGATATAACATATGGAGAGGTGGAAACTCTAGTTCCATCAAAGACAAGCTTGAGTTGATTTGGTAATCAGAGGGAGACCTTTTTGGCCTTGTAATTAATAAAGGCTTGATTGGCAGCTAGCCAATCTATTTCTAAGATCACATCAAAGTTACCGATACGGAGGGGAATCAAGTCTACGTATAAGGCTTCACCTTTTAAGGATATAGTGCAAGAATTATATACATCAGTACCAAGGGTAGAATTACCATAAGGAAAAGACACAAACAGTGTATATCCTAAGGGTTCGGGGGTTGCTGCTAACTTGGAAGCAAAGTGTGGTGCAATAAAAGAATAAGTTGAACCAGAGTCAATGAGGACATGAGCTAAACGACCACAAACAGAAAGTGTACATGACACAACGTTTTCAATAACCTCTAGGTTTTCAGGCACCAAGATGAAAGCTCTTTCTTGGCATTTTTGGTCCTTCCTCACCAAGATGAAAGCTCTTTCAGAGGGACCGGATGTAAGATTGGTAAACTTTAGACAATCTCTCAACAAGTGACCAATTTGCAAGCTTTTAAAGCATGCTCCCGTATCTTAGTGGCATCGTCCCCAATGAATCCTTCTACAAGTAGGGCAAGTTAGAATGGTGTCACCTCTGGGATTAGTAGGACCTTGATTGCCTGAACTAGTTGTGCCCATATTTACCTTCTTGGGAGGCACAACACTGGATCTTCTATTGTCTCTTTTCCAAAATCGATTCTTCTAGCTTGTTTCCCCAAAACTTGAGACTTTAATCCATTTTTCCGCAATGTGCGCTCGATTTACCACTTCCACATAAGTTGGCATTTTTAGAACCTCAATCTTGTTCATGATGTCATCATCTAAACCAACTTCGAACTTGCGAGTTTTCTAGGCTTCGGTGGGAATGACATATGTCACAAATCGAGCCAGTTGCGTGAACTTGTTCTCGTATTCAGCCACTGTCATTGTAGCACTTGTATCTTTTAAAAGTTTTGGGAAGTGTATTTGAATCCTTTATTTTATTTTGGGAATCTTTGTTGTTGTTGTATTTTGGTTTTGGAGGAGTACAAATCGATTTAAACTTGTTGGGACTGTTCATTCACGTTTGTTTATGTTGAAAAGTTGTTTAGGAACTTAGAATTATTGTTCTGGGGTCGACACCAATCTTGGTTGTAACGCCCACAAAATAAAGAGGATAATCCAACCCAAGAGATTCATAAATATAATAGAAAATGTTATACTTTCATTCATCAGAGTTTATATTACAAAAGGGGTATTACATGCATTATACATTCATAAATGTTCATCTTGAATCTATAGCATGCAATAGTAGATTAACAACAACAAAATAAATGCCCTACAGGTTTACATCTTTCCAAGTTATTACTTAGTTACAACAAAAGGAAGAGTCCTAAGCTCTATACATGTAAATCCCTCGGCTTGAATAAACATTTAAACATATCATAACAAAAATAAAGCCTTCAGCCCCTAGTCCTCCCAAGCTACGTCCTTGGAGGAGGCATGTCACCTGTACCTGAAAATGGTTTCCCAAGTAGGGTGAGCCAAAGCCTAGTAGAGATAAAATAACACAATATATGAGATTTAACTAAGATATAAATGCCAAGTATAATTATATTCAATGTTCATGACCAACTTATACTCTTTCCAAGACCATTCAACGTAGATTTTCACATCTCAATCCGTTTCCATCCATCTATTTCAATTCAATTTATGAGTCAAGTTCATTGTCATCTAAACACACCAAATGAAATTACAATTCATTGGTTCACACATTAACAACATCTATTATTCAAAACACTTCAACATGCTATTTTACGGAATTCACATCCGAGGGAATCGACACCTATAATTATAAGATTTCGGGACTTTCACCCTGGACACTTCGGCCAACTTAGTTTTAAAATGGAGTCCATCCCCTATCTTCTCCCAAACAATGGAGTACATCCCTTATCTCCTCCCAAACAAAGATATATATACAATGTATTAAAAGTATCATCATATACAATGACTATCCACAACACGTTTTTAATATCTCGATCATACCATCATATTCAATAAGGTAAATTAAAAGATAGGTTTCCATTCACCTAAGCCACATGCAGTTTTTACAACAATCATAGCTATCCTCTACCGATAGTCCAAAATAGATATTTTTAAACAGATATACAATCTTTTAAACAGATAATTTATCAAATTCCCATAGGTGAGTGATTTAACAAATCCAACTACACCATTCATTCATGCATCCTCCCAATTTCATGTTTCCCATATCAATCTCATCATTTATACAAAATAATTTATTTAACTCGAATTAAGGCAAATTTCCCCCTTTTCCAAATATTAACCAAAAGGCCAAATTTCACCATTTTATCATTAAAGGACTTCATACACAAGGTCCCTTAGTCATTTTAGGATCCAAAATAGAAAACCCCTCTTAAATTTTTTGAGATTAAACCCTAACTTTACCCAAACCTTACCAAATCCCTCTATTTATACAAAATGACAAATACCTAGGTTAAAAATCATAACAAGGTGTAGAATATCCCTACTTCAAGAGTAGAAGCTTAAAGGAGATGATGAAGAACTTCAAAAATGCTCCAAATTCAATTTTGTTTGGATCAAGAGGAAACCCACAAGATGCTCTAACTCTTTAACAAAGGGGCTAGGGTTGAGAGATTCTTGGATCTTGACCTATTTGTAGAGAGAGAGAGACAACTTTAGAGAGAGAGTGTGTCGGATTAGGGTTTGGGGCAAAAGATGTAAAATTTTTGTGTAAGAATGAGCTGCTGTGAACTGATATACGCTCGAGTGAAGAAGTTGTCGCTCGAGAAACCAGACACAACAAGTGACCTTGCTCGAGCGCAAGAAGTGTCACTAGAGCGTAGAATGCATACCTTTAGGTATTTCACAGATGCACACCCTCGCACGAGCGCAAGAAGCCTCGCTTAAGCGAAGAACTTCATCTTCCCAAAAATGTTGCGTCTGGAAGGAAACTTGAGAACTCTCAAAACTCGTTCGAGCGTAAGAAACCTCGCTCAAGCGAAGAAGCAAATATCACAAGGCTCGATTGAGCGCAAAAAGCCTCGCTCGAGCGAAGAAGCCAAAATCTGGGCAGCAACAATCTAGACCAACTGCCCAACATATTCCAAAACTCAAATTCAAAAAGTTAAAGGAGGCAAACAAGACATGAATACGATACTAAGTCACGAAACCCGAATCCAGAATATAACAAAGGTTGGGTCAAAACCAGGATCGCTATGGTGTCAACACTTGCCTTTTGTTGTTGGCCTCAAGGGTCGACACCAGTCTGGGAAGGGTCACCCCTTGTCCCGAAAATGCTTGCTGAAATTTGGTGTCGACACCAGCCTGGGAGGTGTCGACACCTAGCCTGTAGCACACTTTGTTTTTCTGTCTGAAGGGTTGACACCTTTGTCTAAAAGGTCGATACTTGCGTGTAAATTTCAGCTTTTTGGGTCAGTTTGGGCCCTGCTTTTTTAGGGTTTTTGACTAGTTCTTTTCATTTGACTTTGGGGCTATTATTCTATTATTACATTACTACTATAAATAGGCTCCAAACACTTATTCATTTCATTTTTCCTTTTATTTTCCTTCTTTACCTCGTGAGTTCTCTTCTCTCTCTCTAAACTCAAGCTTTTTCACCCAAGATCTTTAGATCTAATCACCTAGAGTGATCTTTCCATCTTGGTCCTTTGAGAAAGATTATAGATCTCGTCAAGGGCTTTCTTTTGATCCAAATAGTTCGTGGTTTCGTCGCCGGTGATTTTTGGATTGTTTTCTCTTCGCTTCGAGAGATAGGAATTTCTTTACTCCTTTTCAATACCTCATCCATAGATAGATATGTGGTAGATTTTATTGCATAAAAACCATATTCATTATGAATTTTCTTGAAAGCCATGAAAGGGGATCTAAGGTTTGATATTTGCAATTAGAGTTGCTAAGTTGTTTGTTATTTGAGTTAATTGGGGAAATGATTTAATATGTTTGTGAAGAGAGGGAGGAAAACTCTAATTTAATATTATTGATTTAATGGATTTAAAAGGGAGAAAGTTGAATAATAGTTGTGTTTTGCTAATATGGGTTGTATAATTGTGTTTATATCAAAAGAAAATAAAAAGAGAAGTAACCATGGTGTTGGTATTGTTTTAGACTAAACATGTGTAGTTGAGTTGAGTTATAGTTTTGATACCAATGGAATTAGTTTTGTAAAATAAAGAGAATGGACTTGGTTTTGGTTTTGGTTTTGTAAAATGACGAGAATGAATTTTTAGAAATTGATTGGATTTGGGAAAAAATGGGATTTTGCCCTAATAATGTTTCACACTATTATTTTGTATAAATAATGAAATTGGTATGGGAAATGTGAGATTGGATAGATATGTATGCAAATGGTGGAGTTGGAGATTTGTTATCTCTCATCTATGAAAATATGGTTAGTTTATCTATTTTGGAGATTGTATATCTATTTTGAAGTAACTGTATTGGGCTATCGGTGGAGGATAACTATGATTGTTATGGAAATTGCTTGAGAATTAGGTGAATTAAAACTAATCTATTGTTGGTTGTCATTGAATATGACTATGTTTTAAATACATTGTATATGTATGATTGTTTGGGAGGAGAAAGGGGATGCACTCTATGTTTGGGAGGAGATAGGGGATAGACTCCATTGAAATTAAGTTGGCTGGAGTATCTTGGGTGAAAGTCCCAAAACAACAAGTATATATGGGTGTCAATCCCACGGACGAAATTTTTGTAAAATGGCAGATTGAAGTGTTTGTGTGGTAATTATGTTGATTGGAGAACCATTGAGTTGTAGTCTCAGTTGGATTGTTGAAAGATAATGAAATTAGCTCATGAATTGAAATGAATTGTCATGAAATGAAGTGAGACTAAAATGGCTTGAGGTGTATCCGTGGCTTGGCATTTCGTTATGGAAAGGTGTATCATTGGCTTAAAGTGCTTAATGCAGGTATAGCAGAACTTATTTATTATTATTGTCTCAGCGTATCTATGTATATTATGGGTTATGATGGTTATGGTTATGGAAGGCCGAGTTGCCTTATTCGTTGAGTAGATAGTTGTTGGTTGCTTGTTGTTTTCCTTTTGTACTAAATGTATATATGTATAGATATGAATGTGTTAGAAACGGATATAAGTACTATATTGAGATTGTAAATGATGTGAAGAACATCGAATAGATATGAACATGTTTCAAAGAGACAAATCAGGTATACATCCGGAAAGTGGGAGAAAACGTAATGGGCTTTGTGAAATTGTTTTTAGGAACTTGTTATTGTCATATGCATTTTGGAAAAAGGTAACAAGAAGAAAGAAAAGTAAATTGCTTATGTTGTTGAATGAAATGAATGATTTTGAGAAAAGTTCTTATATAAGTATATTTCTATATAATTGTCACATTATGTATATGTGTAGACTGCCCGAAGCTCCGCTCCGCGCGCAAAGGCGTAAATTGTGTTCTAGCTACTACAGTTCGGACTCCTATCACGGTTTTGAATCTAATCCTACAAAGTGCAATGTAAGACTGATAAATCACCAAAGAGTCCAAATCCGGCAAATTGTTTTGAAAAATCGATTTTAATCAAAAAGCGCCAAACATGGACTACTTTGCCAGATTTAAGAGTCGCCACCTAAATGTTTTATTTTTAGAAAATTTAGGAAATCCTGACTCGTGCCAAAGGCCACGTGTCCGTCATCACCAAAGTTGCCTCGCCTCGGGAACTTGGGTACGAAGGGGGAAGGTCATGAAATGAGCACCCCCCGCTCGCCCGATCAAAGGATCGGCCTCTACTAATCATGATATGCTGTTTTGAAAACACATGTGTTCTTATTCTGATTATTAATCTATCATTACTACGTGATGTGCGCAGCACACAAGCATAGACTAAATCACTCGATTTGGAACAAAACATCTCATGTTTGTTTTTCGAAAGTGGTTTGAAGGTGCTACTCGCAAGTAGGCTAAAACGCGGATTTGCCACCAAACAAGGTGGACTTAAAATATGATGATTTGCCACTTCAAGTGAACTTAAAACTCACATTTTGATGAATTGTTCCAATTCAAGTAATAAAGCATTCATCCACAAGCATTCATGCAGTTATATCAAATAAGCACATAGCCTCATGGCAAGCATGTTGTCATGGAAACACTCAAACTCATGCAAGGATGCTAAAGCATAAACACTTACAGTGTACTCCAAGCCAAAACAGAAGCTAGTTAGTAATCATGCATGATCCTAGCTATGTTGAGATGCCTAATGTAACACATGCAAAAATGCAACTAAAATAGGCTCGGTTATCTAGAATGGCATATGAATGTAACACTTGATAACATGTATTCAAGTAAGTATTGAAATACAATGCAGTTTGTATGATGCGCCGAGCCCGGTGCATACAATACGAATGAATGATGCATGCATGCCAAGCATAAGTATGCTAATTGAAACATGCCCTAATCTAACCACCGAAAGCGGGTAAATAAAAAAGAGAAAGATGTGGGGTTAGAAGACATTCACACACACACGCACACTTATTACAACATTGTGCCCTCTCGATGGAGGGTTCGAAAAATATGAAAGCTAACTAGCTACGCTAATTAAGCTAACTATTACAAACCAACTAATTAACTAACTATTCCAACTAATTAATTATTACAAACCAAATTGAATTGAATAACCAGCTAATCTAAGCTAATTAATTAAACTAATTAATTACAACACATGTAATTAATTTCAACTAGCTAGTAAAGCTGTAAAATGGCCTCGCGGGCGAGGGAGGCATGCATGCTCGGTCGCGTCCTCCCGAAAATCCACCGCCTTGCCTCAAGATGCCTCTGTTTGCACACCTTTAGACCTTTAAAAATTGTGCCAACTTCCAGATTGATTCTAACCCATCTCAGGAACATGCTGAGGGATGATCGGCTAGAGATGGTGGCCATCGGCCAGTAATTATGGCCGGTCGGCAGGCTTTGATGGCCGGTCGGCTGTTGATTCCCTGAATTTCCTCCTTTTGCTGCAACAGAGCACAAATAGAGGCATGGCAGTGTATTTGCAAGGAAATGTGTGTACCACCACACTCCTTATCATATCTCAAGCTTAAAGGAGTATGGTACTCAATTCTCGGGCCACCAACCGAGCATCACAATGCACGATGGCCGAGAAGCCAAATGTGTACAAGTCAATGAATGCACAAATAGACTCAATGAAACTTCCATCCTATCATGCACGATCAAGGGTGTCGGTGACTAAGAAATGAGGCACGTTTCATCACTTCAAGTATGAAACGCCTCTCATTTCTTATGTTTGGATTAACGTCCGATCCAAACACATGCAATGCAACACAAACATGTTATCTTGGCATGTTTTACTTTGATTCATTTTACTCATTTTAGATTACCGATAAGTCCTTTAACCAGTTAAGTCCAAAAGTGAGAAGTCCTCTAATTTGAAAGATGGACCAAGCCACAAGCTTCTTGAGCATGAAAGAAGCATCATGCCATTGGGCATGAACGCCTTAATTTCGTGCTCAAACCAACAAAGGGCTTAAGTCCACTTTCAAAGCACATGAAAGAGTGAATTAATGGAGTGCAATGGTATACATTCCAGCATTGAAATGACATGCTAAACAACATTAAATCATGCAAACAATGCATGCAAGACATGCTAGAAGACTTAGGCATCAAAGCTACTGAGGTACACAACATTAGGACTATGAAATACATTGCTCAATGGACTAAACCAGGCCTAAACAGACCTCATGCATGCCAAGACAGTGGCCAAAATCATCTGAAATGATAGCATGAAAGGCAAGATAAAGATGCTCATGCATTGGCTCATCAACAATGCATAAGGGCACAACTCTTAAACATGATTAAAGAGTGATAAACATGAGAGTATAACAGAAGTTTATACTTTAAAATCACATGAGAAATGATGTCATATCACACAAATAACACAAGTATGGCATGCTAGGAGGCCTAAAGCACAAGGCTAATAAAGGGCACTACACAAGAGACATGCAATACATAGCACAAATGTCCAAACCAGCTCTGGACAGAGCTTAATTAGGCCAAAACAAATACCAAAACATGCTGAAATGGTAGCCCAAAAGCCTAGACAAGCGTGCATACGTATTGGCTCATAAACGAGGCATAAGGCACAACTTCTCAAAAGCATTGAAAGAGTGATTTAAGTGGAAGTATGGCAAAGATATAAGCTCTGAAATTACATACCAAATGATGCCATATCATGCACACATCACAAATATAGCATGCTAAGTGCCTCAAAACTTAAGACTAGTGAAGGCACTTGCACTATAACTATATAAAGCATGGCTCATATGACCAAGACCACTCAAAACAGTCCTAAAGCGTGTCAAAACATTATCAAAAATGTGCTGGAATGGAGCCAATACATGCTAAAATAATAGGCTACAACATCAAGCATGTTAAGCTAGTAAGCACGATTTGCACTACAAGTACAAAATGCAAGCAAGAAGTGACCAAACCAGCCAAAATTAGAGTTAAATCATGCCCAAAAAGTCACAAAAACATGCTCAAGAGGAGGGGGGACCACCCCCTCCTATTTTGAGCCTCAAAACAAGTTTTCTAACATTGAAATTCCTCTGGAATTCAGTGGTTTTAAGGCCAAAAAGAAGTGGTTTGAAAAGCTTGAAAGATAACTCAAAAGGCCTTACAAGCCAAGGAGCAAAAGGGAGGAAACACAACCTAGCCAAACAAGGCTTAAACCAACATTTTTAGGACTGAAAATCAGACCTTTTTGTAGTTCAACAGCACCCCCAAAAAACAGCCCAAAACAATGGAAAAATGATGGTGAAGCAAGTGTGCAAAACAAATACAAAAGAGGAGAGTTATACCTCTTGATGCACAACAGCAAAACAGCCTCTTTCTTAGCTCAAATGACCCTTCAACAGCCTAAAATAAGTCCCATGAGGCCTCAGCTCTGTCACGACCCAAACCCGGCCCTATGGGTTTAGCACCATAACCGGCCAGTAATCCGAGATTACCGAAGGCCTGCAGAACAGTAATACAGTAATACAGAGTACAAGGCCTGGCGGAAGCTAGTACAGTAAATAAATAATGTCCATTGAGCTGTGACAGTCTGTATGCCAAAAAGATTTTTCATGCATTCATACATACAAACAGTACAATCTATACAAAATTTATAGTCACACAGTACAGGGACCTAATCCCTTGATAACAGTACAGTTAGTAGCTGACAGTCTATACAGTAATCCAAACAGTATGGAGACAGACGGGGGAAAAACAAAACACCCCAAAGCCATAGCATGGCAACTCGGAACCTCGCAGTGAGGCACAAAGGCTGGCTTGACAAAACTGGAGTCTAACCCACGCTCCTAGCTCCGATCTGGTGGCTGAATTTCGGTAAACAGCCACGTGGTAAAATTGAGCAACTAATTCGTATAGGTCGAGTCCGTTATTCCAGATTGCGACAACAGCGTGGACACATGGGAATCCATTGATTTGCCACTTGAAACAGGAACATGTACATCTGTCAACGTCAACCATGACGGATGGGAAAGAGTGGACCTCAAACACTGTTTCGGTGGATTGGCTTACAAGCCATGATCTGCCTTTGTTGTACGCTTTGACCAAACAAGCTTCCATTTTTGGGCAAATAACACCGGGCCACGCTTGTGCTTTGATTCTGCGTTTCGCCATTTGACGCATAATCTTAATACGGAAGATGGGACGTGGAAACATTACAATCCGATGAGGCAGCGTGGAGAAAGAGCTGACGTGCATCACAACATAGCAACACTGCTGGTATGGTTTGTGACATTATTTTCTTGTATTTGTTTTGTGATTATGTGATTGTTTTCTGGGTCAGGATTTTGAAGATTGTGTAATTGGTATTTGTGAATTATGGCAGAAAGAACTTATGACAGATGTGATGAAGCAGACTTTGCATGAGTTCGGGTTAGATGAGCAAAGCATACTGGGGAATTTCAGCAGCTTGCTAGAAGCTGTGACCAAGTGTCCGCAACAAAAACCCGGGACGTAAGTAACTTGTGTTTGCATGTTGTTTGGGGGGACTAGGTTATTTAAGGTTGTGGGTACCGTGCGTTTGGCTGCTGACATGTAATAATTTTGTTTGTGCAGGCTTGATTGTGGGGTCATTGTGTGCACTATTATGCGACAATATGTTCATCGTTGTGACGTGGAACGTATGCTGCAAGGAAGTAATTGCATCATACTATGTGCAAATATGGTTAAGGCCTATGTGAATAATCCAGCACGTGGTTTGAAGAAGTAGAATCATGGTAATTAGGATGTAGTTTTTTTTATTGTTTTGGACATCATTGGTAGAGAAGCGTGATGACTTATTACCTGGCTACGAAGACTGGTCTATGATACATTGTTTTTTGGGTCGTTTTTTTGGGCTGACATCAGTATGGTAAATGTTGGAGTGTGGGTTTTTGAAATCTAATTAAAATGGTGATGTAGAAATATTTTTTTTGTTGGAAAACTATGGTTTTATTTGACACATGAAAATGTTTTGGTTTGGAATGGTACTTTTCCAGCTTATTTTTGTGTGGTGGTGCATGTTATGTGTGATGTTGATTAGGAAAGTAACTGGTGACTGTATGGCAATGCTGATGGGTAATGTTTATTTGTGGTGTGGGAGGTGAATGGTAGGTGAAAGTAGGTTTGCATACTGTGGGTGTGCGACTAATGTGATGGAAACCGTGTACTGTTGCCAACGCGGTCGTTGTTGAAGGCGTGCCGGTGAAATGTTTACGTATGACATGTTAACTATTTGAACATGTTAACAGCATCCACAAAATAAAGTATGATAAAAGAAGACAATACTTTTGCAACAAAATGAATGTAACAAGTTCAAATATTATTAATGGTAACGGGGTGTAAATTGTTCACCTGGTACTTATAAACTGGAAGATGTAGATTGTTGCCTGTAAACTCGTCTGTCACACAGGTATAGGTTATGACTGTGGCATACCCAATTATTTAGATAGAAAACAATTGCAATGAAGCTAAAGTATGAAATTTGGAGAGCTGTGTGTGTGTGTGAAGTTAAATTAGTTCCTTGCACGTTGTGCGGTTGTGGTGACCCATGCGTTGACACCGGCCGCATCGAATTTGTTGCACGTCTTCACCTTGGGAAAGAATTATAGTTGGAATGGTTTGTATGTTTTGTTGGTATGAGTTGCGGTAAGCAGTGACGTGGTAAAATTCAGCCATTAAATTGTATAGGTCGAGCCCGCTATTTCGGATAGAAACAACTGCGTGAGAGCATGGAAATCTATTTATTTGCCACTTGAAACAGGAACATGTACGTTTGTCAACGTCAACCATGACGGATGGAAAAGAGTGGACCTCGAACACTGTGCGTACGAATGTGTCTGCTGCGAGCGATTGTAGGTTCATCCATTTCCCAATGTGTCACGATGGACATTGGACACTTGTAGTGTACAATACGGAAGATGGGACGTGGAAACATTACAATCCGATGAGGCAGCGTGGAGAAAGAGCTGACGTGCATCACAACATAGCAACACTGCTGGTATGGTTTGTGACATTATTTTCTTGTATTTGTTTTGTGATTATGTGATTGTTTTCTGGGTCAGGATTTTGAAGATTGTGTAATTGGTATTTGTGAATTATGGCAGAAAGAACTTATGACAGATGTGATGAAGCAGACTTTGCATGAGTTCGGGTTAGATGAGCAAAGCATACTGGGGAATTTCAGCAGCTTGCTAGAAGCTGTGACCAAGTGTCCGCAACAAAAACCCGGGACGTAAGTAACTTGTGTTTGCATGTTGTTTGGGGGGACTAGGTTATTTAAGGTTGTGGGTACCGTGCGTTTGGCTGCTGACATGTAATAATTTTGTTTGTGCAGGCTTGATTGTGGGGTCATTGTGTGCACTATTATGCGACAATATGTTCATCGTTGTGACGTGGAACGTATGCTGCAAGGAAGTAATTGCATCATACTATGTGCAAATATGGTTAAGGCCTATGTGAATAATCCAGCACGTGGTTTGAAGAAGTAGAATCATGGTAATTAGGATGTAGTTTTTTTATTGTTTTGGACATCGTTGGTACAAAAGCGTGATGATTTATTACCTGGCTACGAAGACTGGTCTATGATACATTGTTTTTTGGGTCGTTTTTTTGGGCTGACATCAGTATGGTAAATGTTGGAGTGTGGGTTTTTGAAATCTAATTAAAATGGTGATGTAGAAATATTTTTTTTGTTGGAAAACTATGGTTTTATTTGACACATGAAAATGTTTTGGTTTGGAATGGTACTTTTCCAGCTTATTTTTGTGTGGTGGTGCATGTTATGTGTGATGTTGATTAGGAAAGTAACTGGTGACTGTATGGCAATGCTGATGGGTAATGTTTATTTGTGGTGTGGGAGGTGAATGGTAGGTGAAAGTAGGTTTGCATACTGTGGGTGTGCGACTAATGTGATGGAAACCGTGTACTGTTGACAACATACGCAGACGTTGTTGAAGTCGTGCTGGTGAAATGTTTACGTATGACATGTTAACTATTTGAACATGTTAACAGCATCCACAAAATAAAGTATGGTAAAAGAAGATAATACTTTGCAACAAAATGAATTTAACAAGTTCAAATATTATTAATGGTAACGGGGTGTAAATTGTTCACCTGGTACTTATAAACTGGAAGATGTAGATTGTTGCCTGTAAACTCGTCTGTCACACAGGTATAGGTTATGACTGTGGCATACCCAATTATTTAGATAGAAAACAATTGCAATGAAGCTAAAGTATGAAATTTGGAGAGCTGTGTGTGTGTGTGAAGTTAAATTAGTTCCTTGCACGTTGTGCGGTTGTGGTGACCCATGCGTTGACACCGGCCGCATCGAATTTGTTGCACGTCTTCACCTTGGGAAAGAATTATAGTTGGAATGGTTTGTATGTTTTGTTGGTATGAGTTGCGGTAAGCAGTGACGTGGTAAAATTCAGCCATTAAATTGTATAGGTCGAGCCCGCTATTTCGGATAGAAACAACTGCGTGAGAGCATGGAAATCTATTTATTTGCCACTTGAAACAGGAACATGTACGTTTGTCAACGTCAACCATGACGGATGGAAAAGAGTGGACCTCGAACACTGTATCGGTGGATTGGCTGACAAGCCAGGCTCTGCCTTTATTGTACGCTTTGACCAAATGAGCTTCCATTTTTGGGCAAATAACACCGGGCCACGCTTGTGATTTTGTTCTGCGTTTCGCCATTTGACGCATAATCTTAACTCGAATACTGTCAACCAGTTGAGTTATTGGTCGGTGGCGTGCTTTCCGTATCCATGAGTTAAACGATTCAACGGCATTGGAACTCATCTCACCGTACCGTGAACCGCTAGCATTGGAAAAGTATGATATTATTGAGGACATAGGCAAATGGCATGGAAATGTGAAAAACATAAAAATGTGACATGCATTATGAACAGAGAAGAAAAAGAAAGACTAAAATACATACCGAAAGTAAGCGTTAGCCCAAAATTGAAGGGGTAAGTCGTTTAAGAACGCTGGAACAACCTTCCGTCCACATTTGGTAAATTCCTCAACGCATTGGTTGAATGAAGCCACAGTGGGTGCGTAAGCACAAGCCCGAAATTTAGTCAACATTCCAGCTCTATATGAACTGTTGACATATCGCAACTTATGTTGCAAGTTACGTTGCAAATGTTGTAGGCAGAATGCGTGATGGGCTATGGGAAATATGATGGGTATTGATTCTAATAAGCATGCATGTCGGTCAGATACGAACGTAAGGGTCCGGTGACTGTTGACAACATTTGCGAGATGTTCCAAGAACCATGCCCAGTTTGCGGTGTTTTCTGAATCAACAATCGCGATGGCTACAGGGAAGAGACCTAGAAAGGGTTGTTGTCAGTCAAGTTTGCAAATATGTTGGTGGTGTGTTGGCGAGACAAATTAACATGTGAGTGAGTGAATGTGCACGGAAACATTGTGTCAGCAATAATAATGATATTATTATTATACAACGAAAATGATTTGTGTCAACATTATAACAGTACCTTGATTGTCATCCTTCGCAGTAGCAGCTAGCAAGTGCCCCTTGAATTTTCCCTTCAGAAAAGTCCCATCCAAGAATAGTAATGGCCGGCAATGATTGAACCCATCGATACATGCTTTGAATGATATGAAATACCTTAGGAAACGGTTGTTGTGTTCATCACACTCAATATTGACGTAACTTCCAGGGTTGTTTTCAATGACAACGGAACTATACCACCGCAATTGGTCGAAAGAAATGGAGTGTGCACCAAACATCTCCCCCCCGAGCTTTTTCAACACCTAACCACGCAACCCGGTAGCTAACCTCTAATCCATAATCTTTTTTCAGGTCGTAGACCACATCTGTGGGTCGCGTAAGTGGCTTGTCACGTACCCGATCAAAAATGACATCGGACACCAAATCTGAACCAGCCCTGGGGTTTTTCGGGGTCCGAACAGCTATGCCACAGATGTGCTCCTTATTCCACTTGCGCAGGTAGAAAAATCCATTAGCATGCAAAACGCGTGCGTATACCGACCACATGCATCCCTTCGATTCCCTCATCATGCACACAGCTGTGATCCGCACAAAATCGTTTTTGACATATTTAAAACGGAAGCCACATTCTACAGCATACTTGCGAAGAACACTCCGGAATTCATCCGCTCCACCTTCAAAACTTTGGCCAATACGTTGAATCCCATTAGCCCATTGGGTAGACAGAAACACCTTGTCAACATGAGGGCAGCACTTTTCCAATAAATCATCTTCGTCATCCAAGTCCGACTCGTCGAACACATCGGTCGGCTGACAATGAGCTGTCTGTAATTGGCTGTTTGCATTGTGATCGTCTTGTGCACGTTGTACTTCAATTAGTACATCAATGCATTGCAAATGAAAAGACCGTGCAAGACACACCATGTTCGCCACATCAACATCATTCTGCAATATGAAATTGTTATAACCGGGCATCTTGAAGTAAAAACATGCGTCGGCAGGTGTGAGACCTTCAAACTATTCACACACACCACGGACCACGTCGTCAAATCGAAATGGAACTTGCAAATTAATAGCAACATTCACATTGTCGTAACAACATATTAGCATAATTCCATTGTCCATCCTCCTGCGAATGTGAACATATGATTCATGAGGGGGTGAGGAACAATAGATAAAAACAAAAAACACTACAAAACGGGGCAAGACACACAGTTGAAAGTATGACTCCCCACCCAAAGCAAAACACATGTCCTTACGTTACCCAAACAGAGCACATCCCATCATGAAAACGTGGCACGTCAGAACCAGGGTTAACACCACTAGCACACCACACACCATTAATAACGACGCCTATAAAACGCATGTCCCTCTATTCCCCATACAGAGCGAAGTCCCACACACACCCAAAACACCAGTCAGACTGACGAACCATGATCGGACAACATACAGAAACAACCCACAGACGTGAAAGATGAAAAAAACACAGACCATATTGTTAATACGTATAACCCATATCAAATTTGAATGACACAAGGAGAAATAAGCATACCAGGTAGAGAATGGCGTATACACGGCAATTTTCTGAATCTCTGCAGGAGTGCCACACAGCCGTCAGCAACGAAGAAACAAAATCAAAATCGAAAACCCTACCTTCAAATGTATTTGAATGTATCATCAAAATTAGCCAAAACAAAAGGAGCAACGTTTCCAAAAAATGAATTGACCCGGCAAAGACATTACCACAACGACCCAAGGGCACGCTCGTCCACACAGTCCTACCAAAAAAGGAAAAAAAAATAAAAAGGACCAACTCAACCCACCAGCAGGACTAACTAGTATAATAGAATAAAAGTGGGACTATTTGATATAACAGTTTGTGAAGTAGGATTTATTGGTAAATAATCCAAAAATGAATCATAAAAAGACATTCACTTAAATTCAAATAGAACCAAATCAAATAAATACAACTTTTCAAAACAAAAAAAAGACTAATTAGTTCATAAGAAAACTTTTAGAACTAAAAATTGATCAACATTACTTTATATGAGATTTATAAGTAAATTTTTCTAAATTATTTTTAATCATAACTAATAAAAATAATGAGTCATAATCAGATACCAAATAAATCATAATTTTTTTTTTTGATTCATAACTAAAATAATAATTATAATAAGTCATAATTAATATCAATTATAACTAATACCACAATAAATAATAATCATAAAACACAAATGTCATAATTGAAGTACCTAGTACATGCTCCAAAATGATGTTTAGGTTATAGAATTTTCCTAAATTTAAATCTACACCACTAATTTTATTTTTAGAATAATTTTTGTAAGTACGCAACTTTTTCTATCTAAATATATTTAATTCAGTGCATATGTTGTCTTGCCGTACCCTTTTGAATGCATATCATATGTCATTTTGGAACCTAATCAATATCGGTTATCGGAAATGAGCTGTAACTCGAATCCAATGGCTCGAATTGGCTCGAAAGAGGGAGAGAAGAGAGGAGGAAGAAGCAGAGGAGAAAGAGGAAGAAAAGAGAGGAAAAAGAGAGGAGGAAGAACAGAGGAGAAAGAGGGAGAGAGGATCGTCGCTGCTCGCC
>NW_021025047.1:1791474-1996651 GCF_004153795.1 Camellia sinensis | reverse complement strand
GAGATCACCATTTTTATTTCATCTTACTGCCTCTCGTCGACCTTTTTTGACTATGCCATCTGTTAGGATTTTATAGGACATGCTCCTCGATAGCCTATTTACGCTCATATCTCGTCTATTGCTAATGTCTAGTTTCAGTGCGTTGTGTCGCATCATTCATATAGCACAACTCAGTTATTTTTGCAACATGGCACCGGGGACATCTCAGATCACGAGGGTGGTTTCAACATGCTCATGCTATAAAATAGTCTTCAATATTGCGTATTCTCTGCAACAGGGATACAATTTCTAACTGTACATTAGGTATGTTATGCATTGTGTAACTACATCGCTCGCCTACTTGCCGCATGCGCTGTAACCATTGTCCGATAATTGTTAGCATGAATTGTCTCAAACGAGGTTTAGCCCCATTGTATACCTTAGAGGTCTGTCAATTCTGCTTTAATGTCGATTATAACTGCATTTAGTTGGAATCGCACATGTGGTCATGAACAGGTCGACGTGAACATAGTTGAAGTCACGTGTAACAGATTGTTTTGACTAATCAATGTCAGTTATTATATGTCTGTGTAGTTTTGCAACGAGGAGCCTCACTAGCCATTGTAAGTATATTATGTGGCGGTTCTAAGACTCTATCTTGCTTCTAAAAACTCCGGGCGACTTCGAGTGTGGAAATTGTTAAGAGATCATAGTGTCGTGCAGACCTGCATTTTGACGTTTCTACTCACTGTAGGCTCGCTGCTTATTGTGTTTGATAGTAGCTATACAACTGCACCATCTTTCAATTAACAATGACACTGTGGCAATGTTTTAGTGTGCAACGAGATTCTATTGGCTGTATAGTTGGTTGAGTAGATACGCTATTAACATTAAGCGTGTTCGTGAAGTTTTGAAAGCTGCTCCCCACTTACGGACTATAGAATGCATGCAAAAAACGCTACAGTTTCTGTGCTAATAATATGGTGTAACTAAAAAAGAAGAGACAGGCACCCTAACGATTTCTCAAATACCGTGAGATGGTGATCAGTGCAAGAATTACAGTTCAGTTGCATTTTAAAGCCTACTTGACGAGGAGGCCGTATAGCATCTCAACGAACCAGTCATCTACAGAGCGAAACGAACGAGGGTGGGCTCGCATCAATGTTATTGTCCCACATTGTTACACGCTGCCGGACCCTCTTAGAGTTCCGTCTCAATCCAATATGTATGACCCTCTCGGAGCTTTTGATTTGCGCGCGACTTAACTTTCAAGGTTAAGATGAATCCATCGCATTCTAGGCGGCTGAAGCTCAAATTTATAGGCCCGAGCGCGCAAACATATGTATCAGTCAGTGTTCTTCAACATACAATTTTCCCTCAAATAACAAATACTTAGTGAACAGATATGCATGGTGGCTAGTACGAGGCTCGTATCTTCGGATATTGGCTCGAGCCGAGATCACGAGAGTGTTTGCTGCATATCTGTTTTGTGGATCAACTTTAACACTCTCGAATTCGTTCTATACCCAAGAGTTCACCGCGAGCCGATTGCCGTATTGTTCAGAAGCGTACTTCTCTGTGGTGAGTTCTGGACTATGACACGGTAACGGCCGTTGTTACAGCCAACACGAGTCTTGAGGGTTCTCTCCCTAAAATTTTCCCAAACATGTATAAGCAAAAACGAATAATTTAAGGCCTCACGCGGGCGCGTCTTACAGGTGTGGTCTGGCACTCGGTAACGCTATATGGTCTATAGAACTAGAGCTCTGGTGGAATCCATTATGGAATTGATGGTTCGACTACTCTTCTGAATCTCCAATAGAATATATCTGCTTTTGATTTTTCATTAAAATACGTAGTTTTGTTCTGCATTGACATGTGTGGTGCACTCTGATTTGGGTTCAGGCGATTCACTAGGAACACAGTTCGCGATGCTTCAAATCTGTCGCAGTGTCTCCTCATATTACTTTTGTGGCTCAATTAGCACTGTCAACTGAGGCCTCCAACCGGCTTTGGCAGAGGCGCCTGTGATCTACATGTTCACATAAGAGTGTCAACGTCCATAAATTGCGTGACGGCGTGAGATATTCCAAAGAGGTTGTATGTACTCGAAGGCTCTGACACGTATCATGAGGTATAATCACTAAATTTCCGAATCGTGTCATTTTTATTTTTACGCTGGTCTGGTCTTCCTGCTTATTTTCGACCATATGTGTCCGACCATTGGCTTTAGGTGCCTAGGGATATATTCGGCAAACACTCCACTGACGTGACCATTGCCATATTTGCCACCATCTTAGCAGCAGTTTCTTGCTCTAGCACCCGATAGCGTAGCGTGGTGATAATCCCTGTTCGTGCGCGAGCAAATGCGACAGCCTTCGTACGTCTCTTGATCAAGAAAAGTACGGAATCTGCGCGAGATAACAACGGGCGACCTGACCAACATAGGGGTGCCGTGGTTGGCCTCACGTTTTTATCTCTATCGTGCTTCAGAGTGTTATCTCTGGCAAGGTTAATGCATTGTGGCTCTGTACTTAATCGACAGATGTTGCCAAGTTTGATATATTCGAGGCTCGAACAAACAAACCGCGGACCATCGGTTTTTTACCGGTGGGCACCCTTTCGAACCATTCGGACCTAGTTGACATGTATTCGGAAAAAATCCATAGTGACCATTCCCAAAACTTAGGAACAGGGTTTGCTACCCGATAGGTTGTTTTTTGAAACCGCTGCGTGCATTAAGCGCGGAAGCCCTAGCTCTCCTTGACCAAAACTTTTAGGGAACAGGCGGAAAAACCCTTTACCCCCAACAATTAGGTGGTGGTTTGAGCTCTCACTTATCTGCTATTGTGCTTCAGGAAAGAGTATTCTCTGCAAGGGAATGCACTATATGTTATCAGTGTTTATTTTATCCAGTTTTTGGGGCAAATCAGTAAGTTTTGATAAATCTGTAGAGTCTCCTGAGGCAGGTATCAGATGGTCAGTGTTCTGCAGTATGACATGTGCTCATATGGATTGTTTGTTTAAGTTGCAGTGATACTCAGTTGTATTTGCAGCGAAGGAATTCAAAGACAGTCTCTAAGTGTTTTCAGCTTTGTGCCCTCTGGTGCTCATATGATCTATGTGTTTTGGGGAGCTATGTTAAGCATCAGTGGTAAGAAACAAATAATAGGCTACTAGGTTTTATTCAGTTTCTTCTGCCTATCTCTGCTTTGCCGTGGCTTCAGTTTTTGCCTCCTGTCACTACAACAGCGCTTTGCAGTTGTTTTTGCTTTGTTTTGCTACTGCTCTATGTTCCTGCCTTCCATTCCTTAAATTTGATATGATTAGAGAGAGACAAGTACTGCGTTTCAGCCATCGACCGACACAAAGGCAAGCTGAATAACTGTATTTTTACCACTGATCACCTGTCCTTAAAATCATTGCCGAAAACACTGATCTGATACCTGCAGAACAACGATTCCCCAAACACTGTACTGATGCCTCGAGCCTGATTATCAAACTTGCAACTGGTATAGTGCATTCGCCTTTGCAGAGATACACTCTGAAGCACATAGCAGATAAGTGAGAGCCAACACCCCTATGTTGGGGTAGGGTTCCCTGTCCTATTTTGTTCCAGGAGCTAGGGCTTCGCTATGCACGCAGCGGTATAACAACCTTCGGGTAAGCAACCTGGTCCTAGTTTTGGAATGGTCCACTATGATTCCGAATATGCACTAGGTCGAATGGTCGAAATAGGGTGCCGGTTAAAACCGTGGTTTGTGTTCCCATACTGTCAGAGCCACAACCGGTCAGCCTTATGGCATGCTTTTGACAAAGTCAAGCCTCTGGCAAACCTTCAGGAATGGCAGATGGCAAACACGGTGTTCCTAGGCGCACAATGCACATGCAATGCAAAAAGACCATAAATGAAATCAAAACAGAATACTCATGAGGTTCGAGCCAACCTCTTTTAAATTCGTAGCCAGAGTGCCAGAAAACTGTAGACGCGCCGCCGTGTAGGCCTTCGTGCTAAGTTTGACTCATTTGTGTCACGGTTCTTAATCTGAGACCAAAGAGTCCAAATACGGCAAATCGTTTGAGAAACGATTTTTTGAAAACGACAGATGCAAAATGGCGCTTTGCAATACAGAGTCGCCACCTAATATTTTATTTTGGGAAATTTTAGGAAACCCTGACTCGGGCCAAAGGCCACTGTCTTCATCACCAAAGTGCCTGCTTCGGCTCGGGAGCTTGGGTACGATTGGGGAAGGTCAGCTATGAGCACCCCCTCTCGCCCGATCCGAAGATCGGCCTCTACTAACCGTGATATCCGTTTTTGAAAACGTTATGTGCTCTTATTCCCTTTATTATCCTAGAATTACTATGTTATGCGCGCAGCAAACAAGTATAGACCAAATCGCCTAAATTGGAACAAAACATTGCATGTTCGTTTTGAAGATGGTTTGCTACTCGCAAGTAGGCTAAAATGCAAGTTTGGCCACCCTTGAGTGGGCTTTTAGAAAAGATCGTTTTGCCACTATCTAGTGGGCTTAAAACTCACAGTTTTAATGCGTTATCCCAACTTAAGCAATTCGACCTTCATCCACAGGCATTCAAGCAGTTATATCACATAAGCAGCTAGCCTCATGGTAATCGTGCAATTATGTTAACATTCACACGCATGGGAGATGCTAAAGCATAGCTACTTACAATGTACTCCGTGCCAAAACAATAAACTAGTTAGCAAACATGCGTGATCCTAGTTCATGTTAAAGTGGCTAATGCAATGCATACAGAATGCAATTAGGATAGGCTCGGTTAATCCTAAAATGGCATGTAAAGTGCGGCAAGTAGCATGTACTCAAGTTAGATTTGGAATACGATGCAGTTAGCATGATGTGCCAAGCCCGGTGCATGCAATACTGATGAATGATGCACGAATGCATAGCATAAGGTATGCTAAAGTAAACATGTCCTAATACTAACCAACAAAGCAGGTAAGTAAAAGGGAGAAAGAAGCGGGGGTTGGAAGACATGCACACACGCACCCACACTATTACACAATTGCCCTCGCTCGGGGGGGTCCGAAAGAATAATACAGTCCGAATAACAAACCAACTATCCTAGCTAATTATTTATTACCGACCAACTAAATTAGTTAAGCAAATCAACTAATCTAAGAAAGCGATAAATGGCCTCGGGAAAAGAGCCCAATGAAATGCATGCTCGGTCTTGCTCGGAAGTCCACTGCCATGCGCAAGCTACCTCTGTTTTCCCTACTACACTCCTTTGAAAACTGCTAAAGTCTCAGGATATTCTGACTGGATGCTGGGGAATGCCACTGGCCAAAGAAGATCATCACCGACTGTGATTTAGTGGTCATCGGCTAAAGATGAATCCATCGGCCACCGATGGATGGCCGGTCGGCACTCTGTGTAGTTGATTGGCCAAAAATTCCTGCAGGACCTGTTTGACAGCAGCAGAGGGCAAAGCTTTGCATGGCAATGCAATTCAAGCGAATGTGTGCACCGACACATCCCTTGTCATGTTTGTGACTCAAAGGGATACGGCCCTTGGTTCTCGGGCCACCAATCGCGCAAATGCGTGATGGCCCAAGGGACCAAGTTGTGCATTTTCATTTCAAATGTCATGCAATGCACATAAGCAAACAAATTGAACTCAACCTCTATCACAAGCAATTCAAGAGGCCAAGCATGCATGCTAGTACAATGCAACCTAAGCATGTGAGCCTAAGTGTGTAACATGGAGATGCAATGCACAATGCTCACTAGGCATGCAATCCATGCAAGCTAATCAAGTATGCAATGTGCAACTCAACCATGCAAACATGCAAGTCATACAAATATGCTAACAACTTGACCAAGAGGATGCATACCCAATGCAAGTGATTTTAAGCATGCAACACATGCAACCAAAGCATGCAACCATGGAATAATGTAATGGCATTTGAATGGCATGCAAGGAAGGGACTTACACTAATTGGACAGCCCTAAACTAGGTCCAAAACAGTAGCCAATGCTATGGAAATGAGGGCCAACACACACACACATGCACACGCTAATGGGCCAACACTCAAGCGTCAAACATGCAACCTTTAAGCACACTTAAAAGTGACAAAACATGGATTAATGGCATGCACATAAAGCTCTAAAAAAAATGTTATAAAGGTGCCAAACCAAGTAAATAAATCAAGCCTAACATGCAACAATGGTACAAGACTTAAGGCAAGCCAAAGGGGAGGTAAACCAAGGCTAGGTCAACCAAGCCTTACAAGGTCAAAGGGACTTAAAATAGGTCTAATGCAGACCTAAACAAAGCTAACGATGTACTTAGATGGCATCTAAGTGGTCTAAAAATGCAAGCATACTCCAAGGCCTAAACAAGGGGCATAAGGCAACAACCTTTAAACACATTGAAGGGGGATCAAATGCAAGCATATGGGCACATCATGAGGTCTGAAATAACATGTCAAGTGGTTCCAAACCACTGAAACAAAGCAAGGATGGCATGCTAGAAGGGCCAAAGCTTAAGCCATACAAGAGGGATTACATGGTAGCTATACAAAGCAAGGCATGGATGACTCAAATGACTTAAAATAGTCCCTTAGCACATCAAAATATGCATATAAGCTTCACAAAACTTGACCAAAACACAAAAGCATGGTAGTCTAAATGCTATGCATGTATTGAGGCAAATCATGGCATTACAAGGTACGTATGCTAGACAAGCATGGTGTACCAAAACCAACATACAACAATGCTATATTATGACATAATAAGCTTGAAAATCAGTCAAGTCATGGTCAATACATACTCAAACTATATGCTCCCTCAAGAGGCTAAAAATGGCCCTTTTTAAGGACAACAAGGAGAGGGGGTACCCTCTCCTTCTTGGGACCTCAAGGCACCATCCTCACCACTGAAATCCCTCAAGATTTCAGTGGTGAGGAGGCCCAAACAGTATGGTCCCGAAGCTCACCAAAAAAGGCACAAAATGGTGCTAAACAAGCCTTAAGAGGGGTCAAACAACCTCAAACACCAAAACACTCTTAAACAACTATTTAAAGTAAGCGAAAACAAAACTTTTATATGTTATACACCAAGTCCAAAAATAGCTTTAAGGTAGTCAAAAGAGCTATGCAAAAATGGGGTAAAAAGGGACAAGTTTCTTACCCTTGTAGACCCTCTTCACAAATGAAGCTCCAGCAGCTTCTTTGGCTCCAAACCAGCTCCAAGAACTCCAAGAACACTTCTCTGACCCTCAGCAACCAAGAAAAGGTGTGATACTATGTGTTTGTGTGCAATAAGAAGACTAAACACACACTTAGAGCTAAAGAGAGGGAGAAATAGAGATAGGATGGATACAACACTCAAACCCTAAAACTCAAAGCTCTCTAAAAATATTGTCTAACCTAGAGGAGGGAGAAGAGCCTCCCTCTTATAGGAGTTCCCTCTTGTAAGGGTTCCAAAACAAGCCATCCAAGAGAGAAATCCCTCCATACACAGAGTGGGTGCCAGCTATCACAGCTGGCATAAAAAATATCTGCAAAAGCAGATGAATAGTGGTCGGCCAGCCAAAAATGCAATTGACCAAAAAAAGATAGCCGGCCGGCCATCCAGAGTGCCGGTCGGCCGAATATTTGGCCGGTGGCAACAAAACACAGCCGGTGGCTTCAAGCCATGGCCGGTGGAGTGTGGGGATGACCAACAAGCCATTCCCTGCCCTCCAAAGCAAAAACACAAGTGTTTGGTGCAAAACCAGACACAAAACAGTCGAGTCGAGAGATTCTGAGGCAAGGCATGCAGCCGAGACCTCTGAGAACTCAAGACGAACACAAACATGGATGATCACCGAGTGTTCACGCGGTGACGTCCAAGTCTTGAGGACGGTCAAAAATGGGGTTTCTACACTAGCAGAATGCTAGGGGCAAGAGCCTGCCACTTCTTGTTTATCCATCAACCACCCAGGGGAGGGATAAAAAATGAGAGATTAAAGAATAAAGAGATGTGCGCTGAAAGAAAAAGTGAGAAAATGGATTTTCAGAAAAATAGAGCCTGAGGGCCGAGTGATGTGAGAATTATAAATAAGAAAGGGTGGGAAACAATGCCCAGAGAAACAAGCTCTCTGTGCACGTCTAAGTGTCATGTCTTTTTGTTTTATCGCGATTCTTGTTTTGAGTCATTTTGGGTGTTACTCGATGTATTTAGGTTGTTTACCTTTTGTTTTCCATTGTTGAGTCATAGTGCGCTGTGTTTAGTTATAAGCTCGATACCCCGGTCAAGAACTCATCTCTCAATTTCAAAAATAAAATCGTTTTGCTCTTCGATTGCCGTGCCGTTCTCCACATCTGTGCAAAACAAGATTCGGTCTTTCGTAAAATCGCAGGGTTCGACCCAGGTCATGCAAAAACAGTAAAACCAAGACCTATCTGAAGCTATATAGGTTCCAGACTGCAAAGCAGAAGAAAAGAGGAAAAATGTCGGGTATCTGAGTTTGTTTCAACTTCAGTAAGTTCCGAGATTGCATTCCGCGTGTACCTCTTCAGGTCTTGCCAATGCTCCGAAGTATGAGTGTGCCTCTACCTCAAGCTCAAAATCAAGTCTGCTTCAAGCCGGAATGGTGACCAAAAGTGCTCTCCCTGAGTACCATTCCCTGCCAGAGGCATCTTGGCTGTGTTCACAATGAGTTCCTAGGAGACCAACTGCGACAGTGGAAATTAGAGTTTGAATGGCTGTTGCCTAGAACGCAAAGGTTCAAGATTTTTGAGACTAAAGTCTGGTTTAAATACCCAGAGGCGTGTCCTCGACTTGAAATCTGTGTGGAAGCCCCATAGGTTGAGATAGTGTGTACGCACCTCAATTCTGGATACTGAACCAACCTAGTTTGTCACCCCGTTGGAGAATAGGGAAAGTTGTGAATATGATCAGGAAGAAAGGCAGCATCCAAAGTGTTCTACGTGAAGAACCCTTGTCAGTATTTTAGAGCCTTCGTGCTGTAAATTGAAGGTAAGTGTTCGAAGAGCACGAGGGGAGATCCCCGTCAGAGTAGAGCAGTTCATCGCCACTCACCCCATGAGGTGCTTTCTAAAGTGCCGCTAGGTTTGTTTATTGCATTCCTTAAACATCATGCATTGTATTGCATTATACCTATCAAGTTTCTTTCTCATTCATGCACGATATTGTATGTACAGTTCATTTGAAACTGGCCCAACCAGGCGATATTGTATGTACGGTTCATTCAAAGAAGTTCCGTTTAAGGTCATTCACCTTAGTGTATCCATCACACTTCATTTACTTTTGTGTATCCATCACACTTGTTCACTTAGTGCATCTATCACACTTCGTGTTCACCTTTAGTGTATCTATCAACACTTGTTCACTTAGTGCATCTATCACACTTCGTGTTCACCTTTTGTGTATCCATCACACTTGTTCACTTAGTGCATCTATCACATTTTGTGTTCACCTTTTGTGTATTGATCACACTTTGTTCACTAAGTGCATCTATCACACTTTGTGTTCACCTTTAGTGTATCTATCATACTTTGTTCACTAAGTGCATCTGTCACACTTTGTGTTCACCTTTTGTGTATCCATCACACTTTGTTCACTAAGTGCATCCATCACACTTTGTGTTCACCCTTTGTGTATCTATCACACACTCACATTGTGTATCCATCACACGTTTACTTTGTATATCTATCACACGCTCGTTTTGTGTATCCATCGCACGTTCACTTTGGTGTATCTATCACACGCTTGTTTAATGTATCTATCACACTCCGTTTGCTTCGTGTATCCATCACATGTTCACTTTAGTGTATCTATCACTACACTCGCTTTGTGTATCTATTGCACATACTTACTCACTCTGTGTATCTATCACACTTTGTTCACTTTTGTGTATCTATCGCACATGCTTGCTAAGATTGCATAATCTTCTTACATCCCTTCTGCATGTAATGTAGTTTATTTTTCTCCATTTGCTTAAAACTGTTGCATTTATTGTGTATAATTGCTTCATTACACCTTTTCTTCGCATGATCATGAGTAATGTTTAGCTTCGTGCATGTCCCTTGCATTTTTCCCTTGCCTACGGGCACATCTCTTTGATTATCTCGTCTATTTGTCTAAGTTTTCGGCCTTGTCAAAAATGAGTCGTCTCTGGGCTTTGACATTCACTCCCGTCACTTATGACTTTCGAGTTCTGTCAAAGAGGGGCAACTGTAGACACCCCATTTTTGACCGACCTTAAGACTCAGACTTCATCAATTGAGCACTTGGTGATTGCGTAAGTTGTGCTCGTTTCGAGGTTTCGGAGTTCTTGGCAGAGAGCCTCATCTCTGGACCTCGGGACTCTTTGTGCTTTGACACAGTCCGCAGACAAAGTCTTGTTTTCTCTTCCCAAAGGGAGGGAGAGGTCTTGTAGACCATATCTTAGTGGTCGTAGGCTACTTTTCGTGATCGAAGACAACTATTCCCATTTGGAGACTAGTTTTCGATTTTCGGAGCCGTTGGTCGTGCGCCTCGGCTCGGGACCGCTTAACATTCTCCGTTTGGCATGGTTTTTGGAACACACCTTGTTTCCTCTGTCTAGAGGGACACTGTTGTTTGGGAGACCACTTTTGTGGTTGTACACCACTTTTTGTGATCAACAGCCAGTTTTCGAGGCCCCCGGCCGCGCGTCTTGCCTCCTGAACTCTCGTTTTGCATCCGTGTTGGTTCATTTTTGGCATGAACCTTGTTTTCCTTGTTTGGGAGGTGGTACAAGGGTGGGAGACCACCTTTTCTCCTTGGAGACCACTTTTTCCCACCGGCCGGTTTTCTTGTCGGGAAACTAGTTTTCTTGGTCTTTGGGCCACATTTTCTGGTTTTCCACCACACCATTGGCTTGCTTTCAGTGTGGAGACCACCAATACCCTTGGCCGGCCACTTTTTATCTAGGAAACCACTTGCCCTGGTCGGCCGACCAGGGAAAGTGGTCGACCGACCACCTTTTCTGGTCAGCTAGTTTCCTCTTGTTTTGTCAGATTGTGTAGATGCCAGCTGTGCCAACTAGAAGGCACAGACTGTATCCTCCATACACGTGTATGGAGGATTTGCATCCAAGCTTTTAACTTCTTGAGGAAGCTTTCGCTTCAAACCTCTATAAGAGAGGCCCTCCCTCTCCTTTGCACAGGTTCTGAAAGTTTGCTAAGGCAAAATACATATCTCTTTCTTTATCTCTATATTTTAGGTTCAAAAGTGTGTTGTTCTTAACCTATTGCATCACACCTCATAGCCAAACACCTCCACCGTTGACCTGAGGTTCTTGGAAGGTATTTTCGGAGGTTGAAGAGTTGTTTTTTGGTCCCAAAACTTGTTGGTTTTGCTGAGCTTCAAGGGTAACTCCTTTTCCTACTTTTTAAGCTCTATCTTGATCATTCTCTTAGCCATTCTTGCATGCATATTTAGGCTTTGTTGCCAACTGAAAAAAGCTTCATATTTAAGTGTTTTTGATGTTTGTTTAATGCTCTTTTGCTGTTGAGGGTCATCTACCCTCTTGCATGCTCTTTTTACCCTTATTTTGTGCCATGCCATGAGACCTTTGTGTTGATCTTTGCTTGTCCTTTTAGCCATTGAAATCTAGCGGATTTTTAGTGGTTGGCATTGGTTTTGAAGGCCTAAATCAGAGAAGGGAGACCCTCTCTCTTTTGGCCTTGTTTGTTTACATTTTTGGCCTTTCAAAGGAGCACATACTTTCATACTTCCAAGGCTTGGTTCAGGCCTTTTTTGGTGACATTTGGGACCTGCCTAGACTCTGTCTATAGCTGGTTTGGTCACCATGTGTCTGCCTCTTGCATGTGTAGAATAATCCCATTCATGGCTTATCAAAGTAGCACCTCATTCTTGCATGTATTGGTCATGTCTCAGTGGGTTTTTGGCCATCATTTGGCATGCCATGATTCTATTTTTGGCTGGTTTGGTAGCCTCTCATATGCTTCATATGCTTGTAGTGTAAATCATATTTACTAGCTTGAAATGTATGATGTTTTGGCCCTCTATTCTAGCATATTTCGGCCATGATCCAAACTGATTTTGTTCATATTTTGGGCTGCCTTAGCTCTGTTTTAAGGCCTCTTGGTTGAATGATGCTTGCCTTGCATGCCTATAGTGTAATACACTTCACTAGTTTCGGTGCTTGAGCCATTCAACATGCATTGTGTGAGTTGTTTACATCATTTGGAGTCATTTTGTATGCCATTTCAGAGTTGGAACATGTGTCCTTGCACTCTATATTTCATCCTTTTCAATGTGTTTGGAAAGTTATGTTTTATGCCTTAGGCTTGGGGCCATTGCATTGGGCATGTTTGCATGAGTTTTGGAGCCTTGCTTTCATCATCTTTGGCCACTGATTTGGGTGTGGCTGAGGCCCATCCATTTTGGTTTAAGTCCATTCTGCATCGAGTATGCCATCGTAGTTCATAGCATTGAGTATACCACGTTGTCGCATGATTGATCATTGCATTGCGAATGCCTTGTTCATCTTATTGTGTATATTAGTTTCATGTGCATTGTGTATGCTAGTGTCATGAGCATTGTGCATGACATGTAGCTTATAGCATTGTGTATGCAAGTTGCATGTTTGCATCACTTAGTTGCATTGCATTAGGATTGCATGCTAGAGTTGCATTTGTGCATGCCATATTTGTTGCATTGTGTTCGGGATAGAAGTTAGTCCGAACACGAGAAACGAGGGATTTCTCGTACTCAAAGTGACGAAACGTGCCTCGATTCCCGGTCGCCGACATTCTTGACCACCCATGATGGAGTTAGTTGGCTTTAGGTACTTTTATGTGCATTCATTTCACGTTGAGTCGTGCAATTCGGCTCCTCAGCCATCATGCATCGAAATGCGTGATTGGTGGCCCGAGGGTCAAGGACTACACTCCCGTAAGCTTATGCAATGATGGGGAGAGTGGTCGCGCACACATGTGTTGCAAATACTTTGCCGTGCCTCTCTCTTTCCTTTTGTTGCAGAAAACCAGAAACCAGGAGAGGAAACTAGTCGGCCGACCAGATTTACTGGCAGGCCGACCACTTTTTTTGGTTTCCACCATAAAAGGTGGTCGGTAGTTGGTCTCCCATGCCTACTGGCAGGCCAACCACTATTTTTGTTTCCACCACAAAAGGTGGTCGGTAGGTGGTCTCCTATGCCTATAAGCTGGTCGGCAGCCTTCCCATAGATTCCTAGGGTGGAGTTTCATCTCCCTGGAGCTTTGTGCAAGTTTCTGAGATCAATTGCAAACAAAGGCGAGTTGGGGCATTGCGAGGGACTTTTGAACAAGGAAACTCAAGCATGCATGCGTCCTTTGTCATTCAAGGTAGAGCTAAGGTAGCTCACATTCATATAGTTTGTATGCTCATTTAGATTGCTTACTAGGTTAATGTTGTGTGATAGTTAGCTGTAGTTTATTATTCGTTTCGTTGTGTAATAACTAGTTTAATTAGATTAGCTTAGGTTAGCTAGTTGGTTTTGTATTATTTATTTGGACCCTCCGTCGAGAGGGCGAATCTTGTAATAAGTGTGCGTGTGTGTGCTGCATGTCTTCCAACCTCACGTCTTTCTCCCTTTTATATACCAGCTTACGATGGTTAGTTTTAGGGCATGTTTCAATTAGCATCCTTATGCTTCGCATGTTTGCATTCATTCATCTGTCTTGCTTGCACCGGGCTCGGCGCATCATACTAACTGCATTGTATTTCAATTCCTGTTTGAATACATGTATCAAATTGCATTTCACATGACATCTAAGAATAGCTGAGCCTGTCTTAGTTGCATTTTGTATGTGTTGTATTAGGCATTCTTGACATAGCTAGGATCATGCATTGATTTCTAACATAGCTTTTGTTTTGGCTCGGAGTACTCGGTAAGTGTTTATGATTTAGCATCCTTGCATGTGTGTGAGTGATTGTCATGATAGCATGCTTGCTATGAGGCTAATTGCTTATGTGATACAATTGCCTGAATGCCTGTGGGTGAAGGTTGGATCACTTGAATTGGAACGATTCATTGATTGCTAGTTTTCAAGCTCACTTGAGAGTAGCAAATCACCATGTTTTCTAAGCCCACTTGAGGGTGGCAAAATCCACATTTTAGCCTACTTGCGAGTAGCAAACCGTTTAAAAAAAACAAACATGAGATGTTTTGTTCCAACTAAGGCGATCCAGTCTATATGTATATACTGTGCGCATCACATAGTAATTCTAGGTTAATAACCGAAAATAAGAGCACATGCGTTTTCAAAAATAAGATATCATGCTTAGTACAGGCCGATCTTTGGTCGGGCGAGCGGGGGTGCTCATTGCATGACCTTCCCCTTTCGTACCCAAGTTCTCGAGCCGAGGCAACTTTGGTGATGACGGACACGTGGCCTTAGGCACGAGTCAGGGTTTCCTAAATTCCCCCAAAATAAAATATTTGGGTGGCGACTCTGTATCTGGCAAAGCAGTCCATGTTTGGCACTTCTTTCTAAAAACTAGTTTTTCAAAACGATTTACCGGATTTGGACTCTTTGGTGATTTATCAATCTCGCATTGCACTTTGCAAGATTAGATTAAGAACCGTGACATTTTGTCCGAACTGTAGTGAGCCCAATGAACAAAACAGGATTCTCCCGGGACGTTCGGGCGCATCTACAACCTTCCCGTGCCATGTTAGGGTTCACAACTCACTCGTGCAAGACTCTAAATCGGGTTCATCCCATCATTTTTAACTTTTAGTGCATCGGTTCAAGCTTGTGTTTCTTTACTTCGTCAAATTCACATTTTGATACATGTGCGAGTTTTAATTTGAAAACCACAGTGAAATAAGCCTAATATAGCACGAGACAACCACGTATGGCAACCAAAATGAATATTACAAAAATGTCTTAGGAGTCATCACAAAATTATTGGACTAAAAATAATGAAACCCATACCAAGCGAAGTTCAATTATTCCAATATTTTAAATGGTGATCGTTCATTGAGTTAGAAAAGTATTTAGAGAAGAATTCCAAGGCTAAAAACGATTTTAAGATGGAGAAATAAAATTTGGAAGAAAACTGATTTCTGGGATAGTGAACTACAACAACTTCCAGCACAGGTAATATGTGTTTGAAAAATAAAAAGAGGCCTCAAACGATGTCAAAAATAGGTAAGATCTGAATTTTTTTGCTAGATATTTGAGTTCAGAGCACATTTACAGAAGAGCTTGAAGACTGAAAACTAATGGAAGATAGTCATATACATTTTGCTAAGAAAATTGGACAGATTTTGTCACATTTTTATAAAATTGCAATTTCTCCTCTTATACTTATCTATTTTCTGTGAAATTAGCGGAAAATGAAAGATAACTCATATATCTAACTATCCCAAGTGATCATGTAGAAAAATACCCTTTGCGGAGAAAATGGGACCTGTTTGAATTCACTGTTTCTACAATGTTGTAAACAACACTTAGGACAAATATTTATTTCAGTAAGAAAATGGTGTCCAGTGATTTTATAAAAAATTTACACGTGTATAGAACACCTATACAGTCCCAGTACAAGCAGATTTTAAACAAAAGTTATTTTCAATTTATTAGAGAATTTTTCAACCAATAAAATCTGAAACAACAAAGAAAATATAAGTTTCAAGTAAAAGTGAACTAACATTATCTCATTTCACCCTCATGCAATTTCAAAACAATGGAGAATATTTGAACACATAAGAAGATAAAATTAGTAGCTAAATCATCTGATCTATGCATGCAAAGAAGGAATAGAAATCATATAGTCATGAAATTCTCATCCTATCAAAATGTTAAAATGCATTGAGCTATTCTAGTCACACTTGTTATGTATGTATTAATAATGCATGTTCTTGTATATATATATATATTATATAATCAGTTAAGAATATCTAAGGAAGGTTAGAGGTAGAGTATTTCTACCTCAAGAGTTTTTACAAACTATCCTCAAGATTTAGCTTCAAAATGGTGACCACCAAGCACCCTCTCCTCTCTCCCTCTTTTTCTTTTCTTTTCTCCTCTTTCTTTTTCCCTTACTCAGCTGTTTATATCTGAAGGTGGTTGAAGATGGCGTCTTTATGTAGGCAATGTTGGAAAATAATGGTTATTTGGTAACTTTAATTGGAAATTAAAGTGGAAGCCAACCGCTAGTTGAGGTAGCTCTGAGTGGTTTTGTATTCTCTCAAGTGAGAAGATTATAATATAAAAATGATGGGACGAAACTATTGAGTTGTGAATGAGAATTGTCTCATAAAGTGGGCATCAATAGAAGCTAGGCTTGGGCCTAGGCTTGGTTTTAGTCTTGTTCTAGACTGGCCTAGGCTTGTGTATGTGCATGTGTTAGTAGTCTTGGGCATGGGCTAGATTGTGCTATGCTAGACTGGGCTGGTCTTATGCATATGTTTTAGACTAGGTTCGAATCGGGTTATGACCCAACATGTAACAACCCTAAAACCCGTATTTGAAATTACCCTTATGCCCTTGTGGGTTAATGTCTTTTAATTTAATGATATTTGTTTGAATGGAAGCATTATCTGTTGAGGCACGACTTTAAAATTGAAATTACCGACCTTTACAGGTTCAAAAATCAAAATCAAGTACTTGGGTATGTTAATGGGAATTTTTAGAACTATTTGGGAAAATTAATTGGAAATCTAATTTGTCTAATTTGTTAATGCACATTTAAGTGGTTAACTTTATACTGCAAATTGAAGGCCTTAGAGGCTCGATAATCTGAAATTAATTCTATATTTGAGATCAGCATAATTTTTAGGTCATACTATGATTTTCTGTGAAATTTTGACTTGGAATAATTAAACTGGTTGATTTTCGTCTTTATTCACATTTGAGATATATATGTCCTTTACCTATTTGATCTAGAGCCACTATTCAAAATATCTCCTGAGGGAGAATTAGAAGAGGAGAATTTTAGAGGGAAGGAGAAGTTCAACATGGAAGGAAATTGAGAGGGTTTAGAGATTGAAGCTCAAGGTGAGTTTAACCTACCTAGTTCAACCTCTTTCTTGGATTTGAGTAAGAATTCCCTTTCATTTGTGAGATTTAGGGTGGTAATTGGAGTTGTGTGTGTCTTAATTGTTGAATTGGGAAGATGTTCTTATCACTTGGTTGTTTGGAAGTAATTGAGTTGTATGGAAGGAATACACCTTATCCTTTGATTTCTTATGTTGAATACACATGGTTGTCCTTACATCTTATGTATATATGTATCAAATATAAGGGAATTAAATTGTTATATGGAATTAAAGGGAGATTGCCCTTGTTTGTGTGTTTGGGAATTGAGTGGTAGTTTGAGATTATGATGTTTAATGGAAGCTAATAATGTGAAATTTAGCATGTATTAAAGGGTTTTGGGCTTTGATTTACATGAATTTGAAGTTTGAATTTGAAAATGAGAAGATCCTAATCAAAACACCATTTTCGGACCAAAAAATCACCCATCGCCACACGTGCGGCGGGTCTTCCGACACGTGCGGCAGTTCAGCCCCAAAACCAATTTTGATTCTGCTAAAAAGGCACGTCGTGCCGCACGTGCGGCCCTGTCTCTTGCACGTGCAGGAGACAGCTCTACTCCGTCAACTTTGAACAAGCATATCTTTTGCATCCGGACTCCGTTTTGAGTGATTCGTAAGCCTAAAATCAAGCCCCGGAAGTCTAGTTTCCAATGGTGGTGGTCTCACTCCCAAATTCTAAATACAAAAATAGTTATGCCTGATTTAGTGACGACTGTCCACTTTCTGTTTACCGGTTTGTACTGTTTCTTCGTCTGAGCCATTTTTCTATCGATTCCTCTTATCTTCTGTGACATGGATTATGACTTATTAAAGACTAATGAGTTTAGTACCGATATGACTACTGAGTAAAAACTGAAGTAAGGAATTCGGTATGTTCTTATAATGCTTTGCGCATTGTGTTGTAGGTCCAGACGAGGACATTGTCCCATTACTACTGGGAGCCGGTCTCTGTGAGTAATAGTAGTGTAATGTTACGTTTCACTTACTTCTATGATTATGATTATGTATTGTTGTTTGTGAATGGCCTATTCCATCGATATTGTGCTTTGATTAAATTAATAGATATGTTTGAATAATGGCATTGATGTGTACCAAAGGTCATTCTGTCCCTATTCATAGAAGTGGGCCGAGGCCATTATGATGTGAATGGTTCTGTCTCTATCGATAGTACTATAGTGATGCATGTGCCTTCTGGTAATAGTTATTAGTAATGTTATGTTATTCTCAAGACAACTGTGTTAATTTGTAACTAAACCATGAGAAGCTTATGTGCACTATTGTATAATGGTATTCTTCCGAAACTGAGATTATTCTGTTTCTGTTTATCCGTTCCGGTTATGCTATGTTATGACATGATATGGATTGTTCGGTCTTTAAGGCCAAATGATTTCTGATATGGAACAAAGTGCTGTACGGAACTAAGTGCTGCCATGCGAGTCACCTCTAGAATCCGTATGAGCCACCTCTTGAGTCCATATATTTGTGAACTGAGGCTTATGGCCGTTTTGTGAAAATTATGAGGCTTATGGCCGTTCTGTGACATATGTAAGGCCTATGGCCAATCTGTGATATCTGGGCCCATGGCCATTCTGTATGATCTGTTAGTATAAAGCAAAGTGCTGCACGGAGCTAAGTGCTGCCATGCGAGTCACTTCTAGAATCCGTACGAGACACCTCTGGAGTTCATACATTCTAATAAGGGCTCAATGCCATTCTGATAAGGGCTATATGCCATTCTGATAAGGGCTTAACGCCACTTGGTTTAAGGGCTCAATGCCACTCTGTTCAAGGGCTTAAAGCCATTCTGTTTAAAGACTGGGCCTATGGCCGTTCTGTATCTGTTAGGCCTATGACCGTTCTGTATCTGTTAGACCTATGACCGTTCTGTATTATCTGTGGGCCAGAGGTCGTTCTGTAAGCTCTGTGGGCTTAAAGTTGTTCTGTATTATGTATGGGCCCGAGGCCGTTCTGTATTATACGTGAACCTGAGACCATATTACAATATAGTTATGGATAAGACCTGTATATGGTTGGTATCTGTCTATTTATTTTATCCAAAGTTTTTCTTATTCAATTAACCTTCTTAAGTTGCTATTATTCACTGAGCCTTGCTCATTCTGTTTTATGTATATTTCTGTAGGTGAGCTGCCGGGGATTGACACTAGAGTTGTACTGAGGTTCGCTTGTCTGCCAAGTCACTTGGGGTATGTCTCCACGTGGAGGCCTTAAATTTATTGTTGGGTGTCTTATAAATTACTAAGTCTTATGTAAAAGTGTGTGAGATCTATATAAAATCTGTGATTGTATAGGTATATTGGGAATGTATTTAAATGCTTAAATCCAATTAAACCATCATGTATGCACAAGCTCAATGGATATTGTCTTTTATTGATTTTGCTTCCGCTTAAGGCCCCGAATGTGGTTAAATATTATTTTACAATTCTGTTTTGAGGCCTATGTACAGGCCGGTCATGGACCAAACCTTAGGGGCAGGTTTGGGTCGTGACACAACACCTGTATCCATGTTGCGACCCATCTAGTTGGATTATTTAGATAGCATTATGTATATATATATATTTATTTATTCAACCTTTGTAACTCTCATCTTTTGATGATAGAGTTGATGATCACATTATGCACATGGGAGTTTTACACTTTTGTAACTTTAGCCCTAATGGCTAGAGTTGATGGCCATTGATGCTAGGTTTTATGGCAGCCTTCTTGGCTAAGACCCATTCCCTACAAGTATAAAAAGGGCCTTTCCTCTCCAACTTAGAAGAAGAGTTTTTGAGAGATTTTTTTATGGAAAATAGAGATGGCGTTTTGAGATTAAAAAAAAAAAGAAGAAGAAGAAGAAGAAGAAGTTAGAGATGATTTTTTACACCAAAGAAAATTTTCCTATCTTTTTTTGTTAGCCCCTTATTTGGTTCTTGTTAGAGAGAGTGCATCCATTGTCAAGTTCGCTGAAACTATTCAAAAGGTGCTTCCGCATTAGCTGGTTTCAACCGTCCTATCCTGGGAGACAGACACTGGCGTACCTCCAGCATCCATCGGGAGGCGGTGAATCTGTTTTAAGGAAACTATCTGGTGCAAGCTTCGGTTTGTTTCTTTTCTTACCATTTGTTCTTAAATTTTTCAATACTTAGTTTACAAAGATGAGTTCTAATATTTAGTTATCCATGTTAATAATTTGTTTAATTAGTAATGTAATCTAATTCATTTCTGTAGTTTTAGTGGTGTAGTTTATTTTGTATTTCATTGTTGAAATTTTAAAAAAATGTTTTGTTATTTCTATTTAATTTATTTTATATATTTTTCCTGTATTATTATGACAAAATACCAACAATCTTCAAAATAATATTTATAAATAGGTTTTGATAAAAAAAAAAAATTAGTTTTTATTATAATTTTATTCTAGTGACTCTTGGAATTAAAATTAATTCAATTGCCTAAAGTTATTGAAATTTGAGTTGTTTGTTTCAAGTAATTTATTCATGCAATTTAGTTTATGTTGATTAGTTGTTATTGCATGAGTTATTTGATGGTTAGTGCTTAAGTTGCGAGGAGTTTATAAAACTAAAATAAGAATTTTATTTCTTAAGATTCTTACTAATTTATTTGGTTTGTTCGTTATTTATTTTATGTTGTCGTTAACTTTCTCTACAGGTTTACCTAAACACGAAAGTATGATATATAATACAAACAAATATAATAAATTGGAATTAGTAAATTGGACTACTAATTTTTTATTTGAACAGGATTACATTTGCGTAGAATAAGGAATAATATAGGACCTTCAGAATTTTAGTGAATTTAATTATTCACTTTATAGCTTAGTTTTATTTTGGGTTTATTCTGTTTGTTGTTTTGAAAGTTTGGTAACAATTTCGATTTAATTTGATTAATTAAATTATGGAAAAAAAAAGTGTTGGATTTTGAGAATGTTAAGAGATTCGGCTAGTCGAGAGGTTTCCGATGGTATAATCTCTAAATAGGTTTGTTTTAGGAGAAAATTTAGTATAACAGTTTTGGTTTTTTCTATATAATGGTCTTATTTTTGAGTTTGCTTATGATTTTGTGTAGCTTGCTTTTCGTGCTCCTTTCAGATACGGTAGCCCTACAGTTTGGACTCCCATGATTCTGAATCTGATCTCATAAGTGCGATGTGAAATAGATAAACACAAAAGAGTCCAAATCCGATAAATCTTTTGGAAAATCGATTTTGAATCAAAATTCCAAAAATTGACTGCTTTGCCAGATTACAGAGTCGCCACGTAAATATTTTTAGGAAACTTAGGAAACGCGAGACTCGTGCCAAAGGCCACTTATCCATCATCACCAAAGTGTCTCAGATAGGGAACCTAGGTACGAGAGGGGAAAGTCATGAATTGAGCACCCCACTTGCCCGATCAAAGATCGGCCTCTACTAAGCATGTTGTGATTCTTATTTACATTATATGCTCTTGTTCTGATTATTAGGCTAACATTACCATGTGTTGTAAACAAGTATAGACTAATTTGCAAAAATTGGAACACTTTGATTTCATGTTTGTTTTGAAAAGTGTTTGAATATATACCACTTGAGAAAGTGAGCTCACATGTACATTTGATCAAATTATCATAATTCAAGCAATTAGCCTTCATCCACAGGCATTCAAGAAAGTATATCAATTAAGCACTTAGCCTCATGGTATCATGCTTTGTCAACGCAACAATCACACGCATGCGATATGCTAAAGCAAATAAAAGCTTACCCCAATTCCCGAGGTGAGCCAAAAGAGAAACTAGCTAGGAAAATGCATGATCCTAACAAATGAAAGATGCCTAATGCAACATATGCAAAAATGCAATTAATAGGCTTGGCCGCTAATTATGACATGTGAATCAATTTGATAGCATGCGATTTTAAACACGTATTCAACGATGTAATAAACGACTATGTTTGTTAGAATGATGAATCGAGCCTCGATTCATGTAAGACAAATGGATGCAAACATGGGAAATGCTAAAAGAAACATGATGTTCTAAACTTCCCATTATAAGCATATAAATAAAAGGGAGAAAGACGTGGGGTTGGAAGACATACACGTAGTATTACATATTTGCCCTCGCGTAGGAGGGTCCGAATAAATGAACTAGCTAATTACTACGAATTAACTAACTATTACAAACCAAATGAAATAAATTAACTACACTAGCTAATTATTACAAATTGGGAATTGAATTAAATAAGTGATTAATTACAAGTTCACCACTTTAAGTACAATATACTACTAAGAACAAATGTAACGGGTCCTGAGCCGAGATATGAGGGATGGCTCATGCATGAACGTGGATTTCCACCCGAAAATGCCTCCGTTTGGCTGGCAAAATGCTTATGTTTTGCAGTTAGGGAATTGCACTATTTTTTTACCTCTGTCTCCTCTCTGTTTTGCAGAAAAAGGGAACTGTCTGACCGAAAAACAAAAGTGGCCGGCAGGCCAGAAGTGGTGGCCGGCTGCCCACTAATAGTGGCCTGCCACCCAGTAAAGGTGGTCTGCCGGCCACTAATGTTGGGTTTCTCCTACTGGAACAGACAACAAATAGAGACAAACAAAGCATCCTTAGGGGATGTTTGTCCATCCTACCTCTCTTTACCATCAAACAGCTCAAAGGAGTGGTAGGCCTAATTCACAAGCCATCAATCAGTGCAAATTCATTACATGATGACTTATGATCCAAGGGATACAATTTGAATAAATGAACAATGAAAGACTCATGAACCTCCTCCATATCATGATATTGATCACGGGAAGCAGTTAACGTTGAAACTTGAACCATTTTCATCACCAACAAGTATGAAATGCTTCAAGACTCAACAGGTTCAATGAACGTCCGATTGAACCCAAACCATTTTATTATCTTGCTTTGTTTCACTCCATTGATTACCCCTTTTAATTACCTTTCCATTCATGAGTCATTTTAGTCCAAAATGAGCATTAAGTCCACTAAAAGAGAGAAGTGTCAAATAAAGGGTTGTTTTGGGCATGAGAGAGATGTCATGCCGTTGGTAAAGAATCTTCGAAGAGTTTAAACTATTAAGTACAACAATCTCGATCTCAAGCTCAAACAAACAATCGGTTTGAAACAACTCACAAAGAAAAGGAAAAAGCCAATAAAATGAGAGAGGTGCAGAGATGATTAGAGATGAACATAAGCATGGAAAGCTTGAAATAAATGCTATCAACTCAAATATGTTGGTGTCTAGTGCCTAAAACACCAAACCTATGAGAACCACTACACTACAAGCATACTAAACCCAAATGAAATTCATTGCCTAAAACAGTCAAAAATAATTTTGAAATTCATATGGAAAGGCGTGAAAAAGTTAGCTACAACAATGGAGAAATTAAGCTAGTAAATAAGCATAAGGAGGGGTGGCTAACCCCTCCATTTTTGGGACTTCAAAACCACTTTTTTAGCCTCTAAAAATCAGTGATAAAAAGCTCAAAAAAAGTTGATGACAATTTAGGAAACACAAGGGCAAAGACCTAAAAAGCAAGGGTCAAAGAGGGGTGGTCCACTCCTCTACCCTTATTGGCCTTAAACCACAAGTTTCAGCCCATAAATACAGGTAAAAAATAGTACAAAAACAACAATAAATGGTGGTTAATGAATAAGGGAAAGAAGCTTGGAGTTATACCTCTTGAAGAGGAATGACCCTTTTAATCACAAACCACTAAATTCACACACTCAAGGACTTAAAATGGAAGATTAAACACCTCAGCAAAGAACCCTCAAGGTTTGGTTTGGAGTGTCTAGGCAAAGGGTAAAGAAGTTGCAAGAGACAGAGAGAAATATTTTCCAAAACTTTTGCTCCTCAAATTTTTCTAACCCTCAAAATATGAGAGGGAGTCATCTATATATAGAAATATATCAGACCATCTCGGAAACATCTATACAGACACAGCTGGTGCAGTACATGCATCTGCATAGACAGTTGGTACAGCTGGCAAAAAGATTTTAAATTTTACACAAGTGGGTGGCCGGCCACTAATAGGGAGCGGCAGGCCACTAGGATGGTCAGGCTTTAAAAACTACTGTTTTGGTCCAAAAACAAGGCACAAGGTTTGTACATTTTTTAGGCTCAAAACTGAGGTTTCCTGCTCTGCTGAGGAATTCGAGCATCTGGACAAGCGTGTACATTCATCATTGGGTGATCAAATGGTGGTGCCTAAGTCTTAAGGGCGGTCAAAAATGGAGTGTCTACATTATGTTGTATTATAAGGTGGATGGATCCTAAGAGAGAATTAGTACATGGTGGAATAATTTTGCATTATAATTCTATTAATTAATTGTTGTTTCGGTTGTGAGTTTTTCCATGTCTTGATGTGTATAATCAAGTGAGTTATTTCAAACATTATTGTGTATTGTTGGAGTTTAACTCAATTTTTTATAAGATTATTTGCTCATAGTTAGATGGTTGGAATGCCAATGTTGTGACCATAATAGTCTTATGTATGTAGCTATTTCATAACCATGAAACTCATGACATTCTTGTAACTGCAATGTATCTATAGCCTTTGAATTACACATTGTGAGTTATAACTGAAATTAGTTGTGTAATATTCGCTTTATTGGTTCATTAACTCATCTTGTATCCAAGTATGTATATGAAAAGTGAGCATGGAGATTTAGCGGCAATGAGGATAGAGTTTTCTAATGTATTTTATACAAAGAAAAGCAATACAAGTGAAGAAGTGTGGATTCAGCTAAACAGATGATTTCGGATGCAACTATGAACTCTGTTTTGTAGATTTAGACAATTTGTAATTGTAACATTTGCATTTCTATTTCCATTTGTATTGGTTTTTTATTTCTAATTTATAATAGTTTCACCATAGTGAAAGGAAAGGGGGAAAGAAAGAAATTATAAACCTTCGGGTTTAGAGAAGTCTTTTGGATTAATTTTATTATTTCCAAAGTGTTTTGGTTTTCTGTAATAGAAACCAAAGTTTAGCCTTGGCTAAAGAGTATTTTTGATTTGTTCAAAAATGAAAACTAAGATGGATTTGGTTTCAAACATTTGTGATTAGAGGAAGTCTTTGGGATTAATCTTTTTATTCCCAAAGTGGTAAGAAACCAAGTTTTGAGAAAGTCTTTGGTTATAATTTGATTATTTCCAAAGTATTTTGTTTTGGAAAAAAAATAAAATGTTAGCATTAGCTAAAATATTTCGGATTTTTATTCAGAAATAATGGGCTCAATTCTAGGATTACAAGTTAACTTTTATGAGTGGTGTAATTTTGATAGCAATTTTTAATTGTTTATTAATTCTGTAAACTTGGTTTGTTTTAACCTAGTTTATCCCCTGAAAAATTTAATTCTAAATTTCTTTCTCGTGGCCTAGGACTAGGAGTCAACATACACTTGAAAGTTTTGTCTAAGGTTAATTGGTTCATAAGTGGGATCGATGTGACCCCTTTAGTCTTTCTGGAAACTTTCCTAACCATGTTCGATTCTAAGGTAAGTGGTGAGATCAATTTTGAATTAAGTTTTAGGCTTTGGGATTTTCTAGTGTTAAATTTAGTTTCTGGAAAAACAGAATAGTGAAATTCTGCTGTGATTTATTAGAAATGGCTTCAAGAGATGACAACAAGAAATGTGTTCCACCTGACAACCTTAAACCTTGCGAGGTTCTTATAGGAAGATCTAGAGAGATCAAGTGTGATTAAAGGAAATCATAAGATTGCATGATGATATCTCTGAATTTATTAGAGGCAATTAGTATGTTATCCTTGTGTCAATTATAGCACGTATGATTGTTGTGTGGCTTTTCTTAAGAGCAAAGATTAGACAATCCGTTAGGGTGGGTGAATGTATTTTTTAAATTTTTATAATTTTGAATATATTCTTGATTTGGTGGCTCCTTGTGAGTGCAAGATCACTGATCACAGAGATAGAAAACTGGTGGTTCCTAGGAGGTATTAGACCACTGGCTACACAATTATGAGATTATGGTTTCTAGTAGTAAATAGATTACTAATCATATATTAAGACATGATAGTTCCTAGTAGTAAAAGAGTCTACTAATCATATTTCAAGATATGATGATTCCTAGTAATTAAATGGTCTACTGATCCTATGTCAAGACGTTGTGATTCCTAGTAGTAGAGTGATTATTGATCACATGTCAAAACATTGTGATTCCTAGTAGTTAAAAGTCTACTGACCACATGCTATGAAATTAGTGATTCCTAGTGACAAGACTACTAGCCATGTTATGAAGTTCCGAATAGTAGACTATTGAACACTAGATCTGTGTTTCGTATAGTAAGGCTATTGGCTTCAGAGTGACAGGTTGGACTAAATTTGTTTGGTGTCTTGTATTCGGGAAAACCCTAATTCGGTTGATGACAGTCTGGAAATGTGGTTTCTGTGATATGATTATGAGAGTTTCATAATCATTGTGACATAAGAAATTGTTTAAAGACCCTGCATGAATTTTTGGAAAGGCTGAAAGCCTTTGTATAAATTCTACAAATGTGGGGGTGTCATGTAAAAGGATACCTAAACCCAAGTGGGTAAGATAGCCTTAAAAATCTGTTGACTTTGTGTTCAATGGTTATGCACAATATAGTAGTGCATATTGGTTTTCTTGTGGACAAATCTGATATTCAAATTTACACAAGAATGCCATCATGGAATTGAAGAAATGATTTTCATGAGAAAAAAGATGAGACTAAAAGATGTCAAACGACTAGGACTTTAAAGTTCCTCTATCCAATCTTCTTAAACCTATATGGTGGCTAGTGAGGCTAAAAGCTTTTTTGAAGTTGTAATTTCTCTAGAAAGATTTTATTAATTTAACTTTGTCTTGCATAGGTAGTAAGCCGTAGAATGCAAGTAAATAAAAGCCGATGAGATAGTCTTGTTATCAAAGGATACATGGATTACTTTGATGCATGATCATCAGTTGTGGTGAGTGTGATTACAATTGTGCGAAGTCTAGAGATACTTCAAGATGGATAGTCAGATAGCTTTCCTATATAAAGATTTAGTTGAATAAATCTTTATGGAATAACCTGAAGGGTTTGTCGGTTCCAAGATAAGAAAAGTCTATAAGCTTGGGAAATCTTTATATGATTTGAAACAAGCACCATAACACTGGCATGAGAAATTTGACAACACAATGTTGTCAAGAGAGTTTTAAGTAAACAAGGATTAACAAATATATGTATGTCAAAGACACTGACAAACAGATATGTCAGTTTGTATCTGTACGATTGGTAATTATGAGAAGATGTTCAAAATTACCAGGAAGTTGTTAAATTCTAAGTTTGACATGGGCCTTACAGATATGATTACTAGAACATCTGGTAGTATTGTACTTTCTCAGTCTCATTATGTTGATAAGATACTTGAGAAATTTAGTAAATCAGATACATGTGTGTCGAGGACACCAGTAGACTTGAGTCTACATTTGGCCGAGAATAATGGTGAGAGTGTATTTCAACTAGAATGTTCTCGGGTGATTGGAAGTTTAAAGTATCTAATGATGTGTACAAGGTCATGTATAGCCTACTCAGTAGACTGGCTAAATAGATACACAAGTAATCCCAATGCCTATCTTTAGTGGGCGCTTGTGCATGTATTAAGGTACTTACAATGAAGTCAAGATTATGAGTTGCAATATCCCAGATATCCAGTTGTACTAGAAGGGTACAGTGACATCACCTGGATATTGATATAAAGACTAGAAATCCATTAGTGGATTTGTTTTCACTATTAGAGGTGCAGCTGTGTCTTGGAAATCTTCCAAGAAGATATGTATCACGAGATCAATGATGGAATTGGAGTTTAGTGATTTAGATAAAACTATCGAAGTAGCTGAATGGCTTTGCCAATTTCTTGAGGATATTCCATGTTGATCGAAACTTGTGCTAGCAATTTTGTGTACTTTGCGACAACCAATCAAGTATTGGTAGGGCATAGAGTAATACGTATAATAGAAGGTCTAGACATTTTCGTCAAAGGTAGAATTCCATACGACAACTACTCTCTTGTGTTGTCACTATAGACTACGTAAAGTCTAAGGACAATATTGCGGATCTGCTAACCAAAGTGTTAAATTGAGAGTTAGTAAGAACTCGTTAAGAGGAATGGGGTTAAGGCCTTTAACAAATGTTATTGGAACAGAAAACCCAACCTAGTTGACTAGAGATCCCATGATCTAGGTTCAAATGGCCAACCTAATTGCATGTAGTAGGTGAGTCATTGAAGAGGTAAATCCTCTTGCCTATTCCTTTATACAGTAATACCGTGTGGGGTGGATGGTTAACCTGATGTTTTTAATGACCTAAGTACTGAGAATAGTCAACTATGGTATAATGAGATACCTTGTATAGGTCACCTATATGAGTGTGAGTGGGGCTATTTCGTTAAGAATTGACGAGGCCAAATTCTTTAAAAACACTCACTAAACCAAGCTAGTGTTCCAGGGCCAAACCGAACGCACTAGTGAGGACAAGAACAATAGTTAGAATGACTCCTGTGTGAAGTCTATTATCTTGGTTAACACAAACGGCCTAACAGTTCAAGACATAGTCTATTATCTTGGTTTACACAAGCTAGTGTTCCATCGACTCTAGTCTATTATCTGATAGTCTTCACTACGAAAGGATCAAGTGGGCATCAATAGAAGTTAGGCTTAGGCCTAGGCTTGGACTTGGACTTGGATTTAGCTTTAGTCTTGGTCTGGACTGATCTAAGCTTGTGTATGTGCATGTGTTGGACTTAGTCTTGGGCATGGGCTAGATTGTGCTATGCTGGACTGGGCTTGTCTTGTGCATATGTTTTAGACTGGGTTTGGATCGGGTTGTGACCCAACACCTGTATCCATTTCTCAACCTATCTAGTTGGATTATTTAAATAGCATTATATATATATATATATAATTTATTTATTCAACTTTTGTAACTCTCATCTTTTGATGATAGTGTTGATGATCATATTATGCACATGAGATTTTTGCACTTTTGTAACTTTAGCCCTAATGGCTAGAGTCGATGGCCAATGATGCTAGGTTTCATTACAACAAAAACACATTTTAGTGACACCATACTAGTTGCATGTTCTTAAAAAATGTCACAAAAAGAATATTTGGTGGCATTTTTTAGAAAAATGTCATAGAGCCACAAATATACAAGGCTTTAGTGGCATTTCAATTAAAAAAAGTGTCACTTCACTACAAGTATAAAAAGGGCCTTTCCCCTCCAACTTAGAAGAAGAGTTTTTGAGAGATTTTTGATGGAAAATGGAGATAGTGTTTTGAGAAAAAAAAAAGAAAAAAAGTTGGAGATGATTTTTTACACCAAAGAAAATTTTCCAATCTTCTTTTGTTAGCCCTTCTTTGGTTTTTGTTAGAGAGAGTGCATCCATTGTCAAGTTTGCCGAAACTATTCAGAAACTATTTCTGCATTAGCTAGTTTTGACCATCGTATCCTAGGAGACAGACGCCGGCGTACCTCCAGCATCCAGCGGTAGGCAGTGAATCTATTTTAAAGAAACTGTCTGGTGCAGGCTTCGGTTTGTTTCTTTTCTTATCATTTGTTCTTAAATTTTTCAATACTTAGTTTACAAAGATGAGTTCTAATATTTAGTTATCCATGTTAATAATTTGTTTAACTAGTAATGTAATCTAATTTATTTTTGTAATTTTAGTGGTGTAGTTGATTCTGTATTTCATTCTTTAAATTAAAAAAAAAAATTTGTTTTGTCATTTTTATTTAATTTATTTTATATATTTTTCTTGTATTGCTATGAAAAAATACCAACAGGCATTGTGGAAGAGATATGGGTGTTTAAATTGTATTTGTTTATTTTATTATTTTACTTTATTTTATATCTAGCAAAATTTCTTATTGGTTTGAATTGCCATCATATAGGCATGCTTGTACACCTTTGATGAGGCTGTGTGTGTTGTTGGAGAAGCATGCTCTTACATATACATGCACAACAAAGCCCAACCAAAGACCTTGGGAAGAGGCAACCAGCCATTCTCTCAATTTCCTTTGTTTTGTTTTTGTTTTTTTTTTTTTGTGGGTATATATATGATTTTGAGTCACTTTAATATTATAATATTATTATATGTAACAAAAAGACTTGAGATTCAACAAATTAATCTGCACGGGTTAATTTTCTTGTGCACAAATTATTAATGCAAAACTTTATACAGAACAATTATACAGAACAATATTGATTAAGAATTAGATTTGTGTAATCATAATAGTGACGACGACGATGACAATGACAACAGCGACAATAATAATAATATGAAGATAAAAATTGCACTAATTAAATAATTAAAAGTTAATTACAGAATTTTGTCACAAAATGTTGTTATGGAATTGGATCATGGATGTTGATTACAAAATTGGGAGATTAACCAATAAGTCCCATATTTTGGATTTTTGATCTATATAGTCCCATATTTTTTCTTATATTCCATTTAGTTCTTTTGGATATGTAATGACTTATTTACCCGCCACATTAGAGTGTCACATTTAAAAAAAAATGCACTAAGGATTTTGAGTCACTTTAATATTATAATATTATTATATGTAACAAAAAGACTTGAGATTGAACAAATTATTCTGCACGGGTTAATTTTCTTGTGCACAAATTATTAATGCAAAACTTTATACAGAACAATTATACAGAACAATATTTATTAAGAATTAGATTTGTGTAATCATAATAGTGACGACGACGATGACAATGACAACAGCGACAATAATAATAATATGAAGATAAAAATTGCACTAATTAAATAATTAAAAGTTAATTACAGAATTTTGTCACAAAATGTTGTTATGGAATTGGATCATGGATGTTGATTACAAAATTGGGAGATTAACCAATAAGTCCCATATTTTGGATTTTTGATCTATATAGTCCCATATTTTTTCTTATATTCCATTTAGTTCTTTTGGATATGTAATGACTTATTTACCCGCCACATTAGAGTGTCACATTTTAAAAAAAATGCACTAAGAAGTTTTAATTTTGTTGGAGTGTCACATGTTACATTTGGGAAAAGTACACTATAAGGAGTTTGTAATTTTTTTAGAGTGTCACATCACACCTGCTAGGACTATGCAAAATACTACCAAATCTGCTAAAACTACACCGATCTGCATCAATCTGTACCACTCTAACCGCTAACTGCGATTTAAACTTTAAAATTTATAATGTGTCTTCCAAACCACTTCGCTCCTCTATAGTTAATACATATATATTTTTTAACCTCCAATGAAATATCAAAGTAAAAATGAAAGTGAGAGACATTTAAAATATGAAATTTATTATAAATTAGTAGTTATATATATAAAACATACTTGTAAAATTATTTTGTATCATATATATAAAAAATATTATAAAAATTAGTGTTAAATATGTTGCAAATGTATGATAATTAGTTAGAATACTCTTTAATTATCCAATCTGCCAAAAATCGTCCAAACCGTAATTTGTCAATCCGCTAATCTGCCAATCCACCATTCGGTTTGTAATTTTACTCTTAAACCGCCCAAACTGCACCGCGCACACCTGTAGACGCGCCCCTCGGGCCTCATGCTACAGTTCGGACTCAAATTGTCACGGTTCTTAATCTGATCTCACAATGTGCAATGTGAGATTGATAAATCACCAAAGAGTCCAAATCTGGCAAATCGTTTTGGAAAACTAATTTTTAAGAAAGAAGTGCCAAACATGGACTGCTTTGCCAGATATAGAGTCGCCACCTAAATATTTCATTTTGGGAGAATTTAGGAAACCCTGACTCATTGCCTAAGGCCACGTGTCCGTCATCATCAAAGTTGCCTCGGCTCGGAAACTTGGGTACGAGAGGGGAAGGTCATGCAATGAGCAGCCCCACTCGCCTGATCAAAGATCGGCCTTTACTAACATTATATCTTGTTTTGAATACATATGTGCTCTTATTCCGGTTATTAACCTAGAATTACTATGTGATGCGCACAGCATACAAGTATAGACTGGATCGCCTAAGTTGGCACAAAACATCTCATGTTTGTTTTTGAAAATGGTTTGCTACTCGCAAGTAGGCTAAAATGAGGATTTTGCCACCCTCAAGTGGGCATAGAAAACATGGTGATTTGCCACTCTTAAGTGGGCTTAAAACTTGCAATCAATGAATTGTTCCAATTCAAGTAAGTGGGCTTAAAACTCGCAATCAATGAATTGTTCCAATTCAAGTAATCCAACCTTCACCCACAGGCATTCAGGCAGTTATATCACATAAGCAGTTAGCCTCATGGCAAGCATGCTATCATGACAGTCACTTACACACATGCAAGGATGCTAAAGCATAAACACTTACCGAGTACTCCGAGCTAAAACAAAAGATAGTTAGTAATCATGCATGATCCTAGCTATGCCAAGAATGTCTAATGCAACACATGCAAAATGCAACTAAGATAGGCTCGGCTATTCTAAAATGTCATGTGAAATGCAACTTGATACATGTATTCAAACAGGAATTGAAATACAATGCAGTTAGTATGATGTGCTGAGCTCAGTGCATGCAATACAGATGAATGATGCAAACATGCGAGCATAAGGATGCTAATTGAAACATGTCCTAAAACTAACTATCGTAAGCTGGTAAATAAAAAGGAGAAAGAAATGGGGGTTGGAAGACATGCATCACACACACGCATACTTATTACAAAATTCGCCATCTCAATGGAGGGTCCGAATAAATAATACAGAACTGACTAATTAACTAACTATTCTAGCTAATTAATTATTACACAACCAAACTTGAAACATATAACTATTCTAAGTTTACAAAGCACTGAAATGGCCTTATGACGATGGATGCATGCATGCTCGAATCACCTAGCTCGGAAATCCATCGCGATCCCTTGACTTACCTCTGTTTGCAATTGATCTCAGAACACTGCACAAAGCTCCAGAAGGCTGAAACTTCACCAAGGGAACCTGTGGGAAGGCCTTGATGCACAGCTACAAAACCAGCCCAAAATCTAAGCCAAGACCAGCTTTTGAAGCTCAAAATGATCCTCAAAGAACCTCAGCCCAATGGCGGTTAACTTTGATGAACGATGCCTAGGCAAACTAGAAGCATTTCTTTACTTTCAAGCACTTCTATCCACAAAATGGGCAAGGGAGTGGAGTACATAGAGAGAGGGGCAGAGATTCAGCCCTAGAAGTTGTAGAGAGAGAGAGAGAGAGACTTTTTAGAGTGAGAAGCTCCCAAGCTTCTCCAAGAAGGTTGTTCCTTGAAAATGAGAGATATAGCCTCATATATAGCAAAAATGAGAGTTGGCTCGAAAATATCTGTCTATGGAACAACTGGAGGTTGTGGAAGACAGCTGGAGAGAAAATATCTTCAAAGAATCTGAGTTTGGGACCTACCAGCCACTTTTTTGGTCGGCTGACCACTTTTCTAGTCGGCCAGCTAGTTTTTCTGGTCGATAGGGAAATTTTGTTTTCCAGGTCCAACTTCAAATGGCCATAACTCCTTCATATGAACTCCTTTTCAGGTCATTCTTGTCTCCAAATTGAAGCCCCAGAAGTAAGCTTTCCAATGGTGACAGTCTTGCATCAAAATTCTAACTGTGAAAAACGTTATGCCTGTTTTGGTGAAGCCACGCAGTTTTGGTCCTACCCAGATTCATGCCGAATTTCTCTCAAACTAGTTTTCTTCTCTCCTTTCCTCTTTTCTTCAACTCCAAACCCCTAAACAAAGTGTTTTGAAAAAAATTTCAAAGATTTCATCTCTCTTTCATTCATTTCCACTTTGTCCTTGCTCAGTTTATCGAAAAGCGCAACATTTAACAAAATGCGAGTGTCGGAACATCGTAGAAACTTTATTTTCAAAACATTTTGAAAGAGAGGGTTTCAAGGTCTAAAATCTTTTGATCAAGATTGTTTTGATCCAAAAGGGTTATGAAGTTGAGATTTGTCTCTCCTCGCCGATGAAACTGAACTTTAGCCCTACATACATTTCTCCACCAAGTAAACCATCAGTAGTGCCCAAGTCTTAAGGGCAGTCAAAAATGGGGTGTCTACAACACCCCTAATATCCGCTACGTTATCATATTTGGAAAAAATATGTTAACGAATTTTTATTTTGGAATATCACACCATAACCACTACGCTGTCATATTTGAAAAACATAAACTAAAGAATTTTTAATTATTTTGGAGTATCACATCATGCCCGCCACATAGTGACATTTGGAAAAAAATATACTAAGGAGTTTTTAGTGGTCACATCATACCCACCATATTGGAGTGTCACATGTTACATTTAAGAAAAGTATACTAAAGAGTTTTTAATTTTTTTTGGAGTGTCACAATATACTCGTCACGTTGTCACATTTGAAAAAAATATACTAAATAATTTTTAGTAAAGCTCAAAAAAAAAAGGAAGGAATTTTTAGTTTTTTTAGAGTGTCACATCATACCCACCGCGTTGGAGTGTCACATTAATACCTGTCACATTGGAGTGTCACATCATACCTGCCACATTAATAAAAAGGTATAGCTGTCCACCAAAACATTACCAAAATTGAAAATAGGACTACACAGTAAGAAACTCTCTGTTAATAGGACTTAATAGATTAATAGAAAAAACTTGAAATTAATTGGAGAATTTGTTTGTAAGATGAGATTTATTGATAAATATTCCTACAAAATTTAAGTAACTACATATAATTACCAAAATAATTTAATATACAAAAACACGGATTTTCACAAGTCTTGTATACATGCATAATTTCTTTAACAATCAAGTTTAAAATATGAGTATAACAACGAACATGAAATAAATTGCTATCAACAAGTAATTGTAAAGTTGATTTCAAATGGGTTATAGTCAGATTGTAATATGTTCCATTATCTAAACTAATGGTAAATAGCCACCCATATAATTCATTTCTTATTTCTACACCTAGCGAATGACCAGTGTATGAAATTTTAACTAATCTAAATGAAATAATTCTTTCATTTGATTTCCAATCATTATTACTAAAATGTGTAGTGATATATTGATATTCTAAACCATTATTTGACTACAACTCAGATGTTAAACAAACTCTTCAATTCAAAATTTTGAATATGTCAAATAATTCACTTTTAATATCCTCAAATTTTTTTAAAATTCTATTTTAAGTAGTATTTCTTGAAAAACCTTAATATTACAGTGCAAAACTTCTGTGAATCCGTTCTTAAAAAATTGAAACATTCACTAGTCGTAAAATGCTGTTCTTTTTTAATAATATAATTAACTACAGAATTTTGTGCACATATAGGATCATATGAAAATGTTCGTATATGACTAGTTGATGAAATCTTTAATTATGTTTAACTTCTAATATTAGGTTGTTCACTTTGTAAATGTCTATTAGCATGCCTTTTTAGATGACTAATACCCCCTGCAGATACAACACCAAGTAAATGTGCACAATATTTATATTTGGATAAATTATGGAAATGGTTCCTGTAGTTTACACGATGTGTCAATTTGGTCTCTGTTGTTTCAATTTGCTTGATTTTGCTCATTAATTTAACGGATTATGTCATTTTAGTCCAATAAATAACGGTTGTTAAGTTTGGTGGACGGAAAGTCTACGCAATGTGTCAATTTAGTCCCTGTTATTTTAATTTGCTCGATTTTCATAGAGACCAAATTGACACATTGTGTAAACTACAATGACCAAATTGACACATAGTTTGACTTTCTGTCTACCAAAATTAAAAATCGTTATTTATTGGACTAACATGACTCAATTCGTTAAATTCAGGGACAAAATCTAGCAAATTGAAACAACATGAACCAAATTGACACATCGTGTAAACTACAAGGACTATTGTATAATTTACATTTTATATTTTACTTTAATTGTAATTGTACCATCAGGATTATATACAAATATTAACTCAAAATGCTCCCAAACACTATTAGTCATGCCCCTAGATGATGATCCAGCAATTAGAAGAGGGATATTAGGTACATTAGAAAAAGAATCAACATATTCATATTGTGTAGTATATGCATCAATATCGACATAAACATTAGAAAATTAGAATCTATAGTAATGTAAGTAAATAATATATAAGAACTAACAATTAATTTAAATAATGAGTAAACAATAATAACTAATATATGTTAAGAAATAATTAATTTAAAAAACTGAGTAACTAATAAATTTAATTCAAATAATTAATGTTTCAGACTGACGAATGCGATACACAAATTAGCTTATTATGATATAAATTTCTTCTTACACAATTACAATTGCCACTTAGGTATTAGACTTCAAAATTAATTTGGCGAATGCGATACACAAATTAGCTTATTCTGATACAAATTTCTTCTCGCACAATTACAATTGCCACTTAGGTATTAGACTTCAAAATTAATTGAGAGGGTTGAGAGTTTGAGAGAGAGAATTGTTTGTGAGAAATAAAATAGGAGAGGTGTAGTATTTATAGAAATTTCAGAGGGGGTAATTTGTAAAAATATACATATATATATATATATATATTTTTTTTTGGTCGTTGGGTGTAAACGGTCAAATGATCATTTGAATTGGCTTTTTATTTATTTTTTATTTTTTGAATTTTGTTATCGTTGGCTTGCAGGAGCCGTTGGGGGGCAGGTTGGGCCGGACTCTATAGGGGTGAAATTTTTTGACTAGGTTGGGGCTTCGGGTTGGGACCGGCCGCGCTTCCAAACAAATTGCCTAAGCCTAGGCCCAAGCCCAAGGTCGGGGGGTAGGCTCGAGTCCGGACTTCGCCAGGCTTAGCCGAATCGGGCCCACCCGAGCCGCGGGTGTGTTTCGGGCAACCCATGAACCATTTTTACACCTTACTCTCACTTAACAAGCAAATTACAGTAAAACAACTGCTCTTATTGTACCCATCTCCCTCTTTTTTTGCATTGAAAAATCTCACATTCGCTATAAAATGTAATTGTCATTTTCACTTGATTATAACAATTATATTTATTTATTTATTTTATTATATTTTTATTTTTTATTTTTTCAAAATTATCAAAATTATTTTGATTATAAAGATTAGTGATATTAGGTGATTGTCAAAAAAAAAAATCAAAATTAGAATAAATATTTTTTTTTCCTGGATTTAAAAAAAATTATAGTATCAAACATATATATATAGATTTTTCCTTGGGCCTCAAATAGGCTTGAGTCGCCTTTACGAGGACAGGACAAAAATTTTTCTAAAGATTTTGTTAGTACGTATTTGCACAAACGATTACTGTCATAAATAAAGTAAACAAAGATTTGATATTTTTGTTTAGCTGAATATCCGAAAGAGTCCAAAATTATTGATCAAAAAATTAGAACAAGAGAGGATATGAGAGAGAAAGCATTTAATTACAAAGGTCATTTGAATAGCTGGATCTTGGACCTCCAAGCACCTGATTAGATAGATCATGCCTCTTGATCGTATCTGATCAACTCAGATTCAAATCTGGCCAATATTAATAGACTGGCTATCTCGCCAATTATTGTCGCACATCGCTGAGACGAGGTACTGATTGTAGTGCTTCAAGCTGCTAGGTAAGCATCACCTTAGACGAGTTGAGATCCTCTCCAGTTACTTTCTACTACCTTCCCTCCTTGCAACGGTTTAGATTCACTTAAGAGAAGATCTAACGGTCTAGATCATTCTATTAAAAAATAAAAAATTAAATTTTTTTTTTGATAGAGTGATCTGGACCATTGAATCTTCTCTAAAGTGATCTAAACTGTTGAATGGAAGGAGACTGGAGAGTGGCTGGAGAGGATCCCAATTCCACCTTAGACACCTTGATCCAATTATTGCCACATTGATTTCTATCACAAATAGTAAAGCGCCTCCACGGCGTCTTACACCAATGCATCTATGCAAAGTCATAGTGCGTCATTGCAACACCACGCACTTGCATTGCCCGGCACAATTCCTTATTCAATAAAATATTTCTTTATTAAGCGATCCGATTGCTCTTATGTTCCAATGTTGGACAAGTCTTAAAGGCTTCAAAGAAACTTTCTATAGAAATGGAAAGTTTTGACAAAACCCTCAAAATAAACCCATTTTATTTTGAAAATCCAGATAATACTAATAAAAGTGAGTGATGATAAAGTATATCATCAATAATGGTTGATAAATGGTGAGAGAAAAAAAATGTAAGATGAGAAAATGAAGTGCCTTCTTCTTCACCCAATCTCTTATCTCCATCATCTCCTTTGTTGTTGTGTTCCTAAGTTGAGATTATTGAAGAATCTAAGCCTCTCATCATATTCTAGAGAATTCGAAGTTGTTCTTCAAGGATCTTTGAAGATATTCGAATTTTCCAACTCCTTTCTTGAACCCTCTCCTACAACAATATTTAAGAAAATTAAATTATCTATGTTATACATACTACGAGATTTAATCTATAACCTATCTATAAAAGAACACACGCAAACAGCTCAGTTGAATCTAACATCTGAAATTCTCCTATTTGCCCTGCCGCTTCTTTGCTCTAAATGTTTCTCCTTATTAGTCCATACTTGAGTTGGTTTTTTTTGTTCTTAGTACTGGGAGTCCCTGTGTGCTGCAAAACTAAGTGTCACAACTGTTTGGACCTTCAGGTTGGCAAAGAGGTGCTTCCATGTGGTTTGTATCGGATGGCCAGGCGTATAGGATTATATATACATCTTTATTTTTCTGTCTGCTTCTATTTTCAATTGTATGTATGCTTCTACTTATTGTTATACATTCATGGCCGTGTTTTATTCATGTTTTGTTGTCTCTATGATTTATCCACAGTGTGTTTATAAATTTGTTTGAACAAGAGACTGAGATGTCTTAGCCTCCACAAATTATTCACCATGTGCTCGCCAATATGAATGGACCACAAATTCACAAGAAAACAAAATTAAATGACAATAAAAAAAAAAGTACCAAACATAGCAGGTTTGGACAATACAGTAGGGATATGACGTGATCATATTCTAATAACCTACAAGATACATTTACCTTATAAATTATAACGTATAAATAAAATACCAAAATGCCATAAAAAAAAAAAAAAAAAAAAACCATTTGAAGCTCACACAGACCTGGTTGTATTAATTGAAGCTTACACTAATCTGGTTGTATGAAATACCTTACCTGGTTGTATTATTTGACTTCTATTAATCTATAAAAAACAAACTACGGATATGCAGACTGAATTATCCCAACTAGGTAAGGTTGGTATCATTTAGAATTTATAGATAACTCCTAATTAGATCAAATAATGCCGGACCAATATGGTAATCTCCTCATTCAAATAGCATTGAACCAGTTTGAAATAGAAGAAAGGCAATGGGCCATACTCCCCTTCCAACCCAAAAAAGAAATAGCAACAACCTCAATAAAGTAAAAACCAAACTACAATCTGCAAACTGATACAACTACATATTAGAAAAAAAAAAAAAAAAAAAAAAAGAAGAAGAAGAAAAAAATAATCACCTAATGTTTTGATTTGTTTTAGCTCTAATTTTGCCACTTGTTTGCTGGAAAAAGGTAAGAACTCAATCTAATCAAACTAAATCTGATCAAACAAAAATGAAATTTGATTTTAATTGTTCATTCTGATTCTATGTTTTTTGTTCTTTAAAAAAAATATATACAAAAAATAAAAATAATAATAATAATAATTTTTGTGTGTGTGAAAGAGAAATATCAAAGAAAATCAACAATGAGGTTTCATAACAAGAAAAGAATAAGACGAGCCATTATTAAGTTGTAAATAGAATTTTTTTTAACAGACAAAATGGAAATATAATCGAACTCAAACAAATCAACAATGATGAAGATCACCATCGATTGCTACGATGATGAGAAGAGAGGTAGACAGATCTAGCTTGTAATTCGTAGTCCAAGTTTGAGATAGGATGAAATAAATTTGGTTTGTTGTTCATGAGAGAGAGTGTTTGAGAGAGGATAAGAATCATACGAGAATGTTATAATTACATAAACCTCCACTTTGTTCCTTGAATTGATTTATAAGAAAGATAAATTTGTTTTCCAAAGAATGTATGCAGAAACAAAGAATGGAAAGACTATGAGAACCATCAAATGTTTCGGGTTTGGGGTAGGGTAATTGGCCCAAGTTGTGAAATGGTGAGTACAATCTTGAAGGGGAGAACCATAGGTTGGATCACTTTGGTTCCGCATTTGAGTCTATTTTGAATTTACCCTATGAATCTAACCCCATTTGGCCTCCCTTAATATAATACGAAGGACTTTGCAATTCCAGCAGCAACCTTCTTTTTCATCAATGGTTTAGTAATAGTGATAAGTCAATTATAATATGTTCTTAATGGGTTTTTTCATGATTAAGAATTTGAATTTTGGGGTTTGTGTCAATCGAAGAAGGACTAAATGAATTTGTGGAAATTGTAGGTGAATGTCTCATCAGGGACTTTATGAACATCTGAGATCAATTATCATTAGATGCAGCCCTTTCAAACCAAAGCTTTTATGGCAACAACTACACACCTTTGTGGCATGAGGAAGAGAATGTACTGTTCAACTTCCTTCAATTTTTTTAGCCTGCATGTTGCAATTTTTCCTTCACTGGTTGAGATTCACTAGAGCAAGTTCTATTTATCAAGGCTGCTTTGTGTTAAAATGACTAATTTCTATAGTCTACAATTTTATAGATGTTTTCTTGGACAGAGCTAGATTTGGTTTTTCTCATCAAAATCAAGGCATTTTTTTTTGGGTGATGAATTCAAGTAAAAACATTGGAAATATGGATCCTTAAGTCGAATTACCTTATTATTAATCTGAATTGTGGTTAATGCATTTAATTTTTTCTTGAATCATGAACTATAATTGCAAAACACTGCTCTATATGGCTTAATTTGTGTAAACCACTATATTGTGAATGATTTGTTTTGTAAACCTCTCTTAGTTGACCTAATGAATTCAAGTAAAAACATTGGAAATATGGATCTTTAAGTCGAATTACCTTATTATTAAGCTGAATTGTGGTTAATGCATTTAATTTTTTCTTGAATCATGAACTATAATTGCAAAACACTGCTCTATATGGCTTAATTTGTGTAAACCACTATATTGTGAATGATTTGTTTTGTAAACCTCTCTTAGTTGACCTAAGAAAATAAAATTGCAATTAGAATTGCATTTGTGTTGTACTTCTTTAAATGGTTGTTTTAGGGGTTCATAAATGTAGGAGGTAGAATTCTTCTTCACAAGGAAAGTAAGATGACATGTCCATTCATTTTACAAAGAAACCAAAATGCCAGTGATCACTCCTGACCAGAGTTGGTCTGGCGGACCCTTCGACGGTCAAGTCAGAATACTATTTGGCTATAAGTATTTATATTTAAAAGAGGGTTCTTGGATTACCTATGTTCTATTCTCTTTGCTTCACTTGCTTCGCCTTTTATAATTTTCATGACTTGAATCCCATCTGTTAGATCAATGTATGATTCGAGGGTTCTGCCCACACGTAGTTTTGGTGGAGCAAGTAGCCAAATTGCTTTTGCCTTAGATCATTGAATCATCCTCTTATGGATGACTTAGATTATGTTAGATATGAGTGGCCAACTTGCCAAGCATTGTATTCATTGGATCAAGTTGATCGGACGGACTTATCATCTAGTAGGCTTGACCTATACTCCTACAATTGATATATGATGTTTCCATCATTGGAGGAAGATGAATTTGGTGTTCGTCATACATTCTATAGATCTTCTTTCTAGAAAGAGATCTTTACTCTTCATGATGACATGATGAGTTAGCCATGTGCTAGCTTACTGCTAGTTGTCTCTAATAGGCTCCTTAGAAGATTTATATGGACCTTCCCTTTTCTTTTTAGCTGCTTTGCCTAATTGCTTCGAACTTGGGCCAATATTTTAGCCCTCCACAATTGCCTCTCTTTAGCGACCGACTTGGGTTGGTTGCCGAAGACATTGGCCGGATCAGATGATGAGTTGAACCATTTTTATTTATGACACGCGTTCTTTGATTTCAACTTTGATGACGACATCTGTCATATCGTCCTTTTAGGAGCCGTTTCACCTCTGACACATTAAATGAGAAGAGCCCTTTGCCTTCCATTACTCTACTTGCAATCCTTTCAGAAACCCAGATGCGACTTATTCTCTCTCTATCGCTTGAAGTATCAGTCTACTTTTTCTATTTGTTGTTGCCTTTTGCTATTTCTATTTGCCATGAATTGTTTTAGGCGTTTCTTTGATTTTGAAGAAAATATTCAAGAATTTAGAACTCTCCATAACATTTATGATGACATTGTCGTCCATTTTCTTATTGACGATGACAATGTCGTTGAAGGGTCAGAGGAGCGAATTTCAATGCCCCTAATCGACATTGTTAAGGGAGGATTCTGGTTCCCTCTCCACCCTTTCACCAGGGAGGTATTGCACTTGTATCGCGCACCTCCTTCTTAACTTGCCCCTAATTTCTTTGAGATAGTCATGGGAGTGATTACCTTGAACAACATTTTAGGGGTAAACTTAGGTCTTCCAGAGATTAGATATTATTACAATTTCATCCCTACAACTAGAGAGAAGGAAAAATTCTATTTCAAGCCCAAATCAATGAAGCGCTAATTAGTTCAAATGCTTCATGATTCTGGCAGGGGTGTCAATGATATAGTTGTAATAGTCGAGGATAACTGGGAGTTTCCTCCTAGTGCTGATAGGGTCTGACCTATCCTTAAGGTCATCGGCCAACCATGTTAAACTCTTCTTTTTCTTGCATATGAATTTACTTCTTGTGGTATTTATGTTGATACTCACTTTGTTTCATTTTTTCTAGCTTCAGAGGTCTTTTCTCACCCAAGCGAGTGGGAAGATCAGGTCAACGTCCCTCTCCTTCAATAAGTTTGGGCATATAGAGGACCTTCTCAGTAACAAGGCCAAGGTCGTGCCGCTCACGTGCTTCTTTCCTACATCTCATACTATGACACCGTGGTCTCAACTGACAACATCCCCTTTAGAGACGATGGTGGCTTTGATTCCTATGTTATTCCCTCTCTTCAGGAGGACATTGAAGAACTTGCAGTCGAAAAGGAGCAACCCCAAGAAGAATCATTTGATTCTGAGACCGCAGTCCCTGACAACATACCGCCGAAGAACTTCCTGGTGATTATCGCTATTCGGAAGCGCCATAAGGAAGACGAGTTGACTACTGCTTCTCAGATAGCTTCTGGTATAGCCAATTTTGATCGACTTTAGCAATCGTCGATCGTGGTGGTTGATAATGTTCCTCCTCCTCCCGCCAATTTATTTTTGGGCAAAGGTCCAGCAAGCCCCCATCCGATCAATTTGTAAAGGTACGAAAGAAGAATCGATCTGATCCTTCTCTCATTATTGCTATTGTATCTTCTGCTGTCGCCACCTTCGAAGTGGCTATCGTCAGATCTTCGATCATTCTCATGCCATCTCTAAAAGATCAGCAGCTTACAAGTGCTGATACTGTTATGGGAAGTAGTAGGGCTGCAAACGAGCCGAGTCAAGCAGGGATTTGCTAAGCTTGAGCTCAGTTCAATTGCTTATTAAGCTCGAGATTGACTTGCTAAGTAACTAGGCTCAAGCTCGATAAGTTTTTCTTAATATTATTTAAATAAAAAATATTATTTATATTATTTAATATAAACATAATATATTTATTATATAATTTAAATAAAGATAAATGAGCCGAACTTATTTGAGCTCGAGCTCGGCTCTTTTACTAGCCGAGCTGAGCCTGTTCGTGAACAGCTCGATTCATTTGTAACCCTAGGGAATACTGAAGTAGTCACTATTATTGTTCACAACACTATTTCCCTAGTTGATACTGGTCAGTCGAGTGAACAATTAGATGCAGCCATCTTTTCTCAAGCCCTGTATTGCTCTTTGATGGTAAGTATCTTCATTTTCTTTTCTTACTTTTCTTTCTGGGAAATGTTTATATTTGCTAATTTTAAGTTCATTTTGTAAGGCCTTTTTTCTTCTTTTGATGCTTTGCGCCATTATGAGAGACTGATCAAGGTCATTGACAAGCTAAAGCTCACACTGGCTGCTTCTAAGGGTAAGGTGGTAGAGATGGAGCAGAAATTTCACACAATGGAGCCGTATTGAAATCTTTCAGCCTAGGAGGTTGTTGCCTTGAAGGAACAGAAGCAACAACTCTCCACCACCTTAGATGCATCAAAGGCAGCTCATGATGCTATTGTTAAAGTTGTGACGGAGGAGAGATGCAACAAGGCTACAGCGTTCCTGGTTTAGACTCGACCCGTTAATGTTTTGAATCCAGGTTTCATTTGTCTGATTTAGATATTCATCCCGTGTTCGTCCTTATTTCTCATTGAGTTTGAGTATTGGAGTGTCTTAGTTGTGCTTAAAATAGGGTAGTTGGTAGTTGGTTCAAACTGTTGTTGTCAAGAATTTGGCCTCTTCGCTTGAGCAAAGCTTCTTGCGCTCAAGCGAGCTTTGTGTGCTCCCAATACTTTTGTAGGTTTGCAAAAGTCTTAATCGAGCGACAGTCTTCTGTCTATAAAACTTCTAGGAGTGTATATTATGTGCTCGAGCGAAGCTTCTTGCACTCGAGCGGAGCAACATATTGTGTCTTGGTGCTCGAGCGACAACTCTTGCGCTTGAGTGAGCTGTGCGTATACCACTTCATCAAAAGGTCATTTTACATCACTTTTTCATATCTCTCTCTTTCTAAACTTTCTAAAACCCTAAGTTGAGACCCTCTCTCTCTAAAATTTGCTCTCTCTCAAAAAATACACCAAGATCTACCCATTTCTCCACCCTACTCCATTTGGTAAAAAGGTAGAGCTCACCTAGAGCTTTATTTTCATCCGAATAGAGTTGTGTTTCAGCATTGTTAAAGTGTCATCTCTTTCTCTCTCGTCTTCTGGCTTCGAGGTAAGGATTTTCTACACTCTTTTATGATTTTTAACTTAGCTATTTGTTTTTATAAAACAATCTTGTGATTTTGGAGGATTTTGAACAAACCTAGGGTTTTGGTTTAAAATCAAAAGAGGGGTTTTCAAATGATTGTACGGAAAATGGTTGTGGGAGCGGAAATGAGGTTGAGTTGTGAACAAAATGTTGATTTTGACCCTTGGGTTGGATTTTAGAAGAAAAAGGGTTTTGCCCTAAATGTCCCAAATATTTATTTTGTATAAATAAATAGAATTAATGATGGCAATGTGAAATTGGATGGATATTAATATGGATGGTGGAGTTGGACATGTATTATCGCTCACATCTTGAATTTTTTAAAGTTTATCTATATTGGAGATTTTGTATATGTTTAGAAATATCTGTTTTGAGCTATCAGTGGAGGATTTCTATGATTGTTGTAGAAATTGCATGAGGGTTAGGTGAATTGAAATTAATTTCTCATCCATGTGCATTAAGCATTTGTTGCTGTGGAGAAGTGGTTTTGGAAATACTCTTTTGATCCTGGGAGACACTAGTGATCCTCAGCTAGTCACCTGAAAAGACAAAAACACTCCGGTCGGGGGTGCCGGAATTAGCACTCTGACGGACAAGTCAGTTCTTATACTCAAAATAGCTTGTCTCCTAAGTTAAGCAAAAAGTGATTGTTACATACCTTTCTAAATCTGTGGTTCTTGTATTTATACTTGCTTTTTGGGCCTCGGGGCCTGAGCCTACTTTTATCCCGTTCCCCTTTTATTTATTCGGAGCTACTGATCTCAGGCTATTCGGCCTTCCGAACGTATTTGGCATCCTAGTCACTCAATATGGAGCCGAATAACATCTGATTTCTGGGGTACGCACCTTCCGACTCTTCTATTTATTCGGCTCCCACAATTGCCCCCCAAGCACTTTATCAACGACAGTTGGCTGGAGTGCTTGGTTTCGAATTTCGAAAAATCAGAGCCAAAATTCGGCGATTGGCCTCATTCTCATGCGGATATCTAAGCGCACCCCTTTCGGTTGTCGTGTCGACTTTCCGCCCCCTCGTACGTGTCTATTTATTGCGATTTAAAATTTTGACGTCCTTTCAAGTATGTATTTTATAACGCTCGTCGCTGGATTGCCTTTTGAATCGTCCCTGCAACTCTCTTATCCAATATCCTCTTCGTCCTTTGTAAGTTCTCTTCTTCCTTGCTTCGAAGACTCTTTCTAGTTTATTCCTTCCTTGGCATATTCTTATAAACTATAGGGTATGGCGAAACATTTAAAAGACCTTCTCTCTTCAGATCGAATTGCTGGCTTTAAACGCCATTTCTCCATTCCTGATGATGTCCGTCTGTCGTTTGTGGCAGACGGCACTCTTGGTATGGAGAGGGAGGACAAAACCACGATTATCTTTCCTCTTTTGTCAATCGCAGAGGGTGGAGTTCGTTTTCCCCTTCACCCATTTCTTAGGGCTGTGCTTTGCCATTGGGGTTTAATCCCTTCCCAATTCAATGTGAATTTCTTTAGAATTATAATAGGGGTTATAGCGCTCAACCGTCGCCTTAAAATTAACGTTGGCATTCCAGCCATCCGGCATTGCTATGCTTTGGCTAAGTCTTCTGGTTGGCACGAGTGTTTCTTAGGGACAAGGATATCGACCATCAGCTAATTACTATGCTTTCCAGTTCTGGGAAACGAGTTGATGATGTTATGGTTGTTGTCCAGGGTAATTGGGAATTTGGCGAATGGGAGGATCACGTCAACCCTATTCCTAGACGGAGGGGCGAGCCAGGTGGCTGATTGCCTTCTTGCTTTTATTATTTGTTCATTTTTGTTGTAAAGCCTTTTCTTTGAAATGTTACGGCTTGGTTTGTGCAGGGAACGATTTGAAGAAAGTCCTGTCTTTGACTGACAACACCGTTCTTTCGGATATCAAAGTCGCGCTCAAGTATTTCGGCCGTCGAAGTCTTCAGAAACAAGGGAGGGCAGCCCACGTTCTGCTTCGTTACGAGCCGACATATACGACCTTCTCGGCGGCAGAAAATATCTCGATTCCAGAGGGTGAAGATTCTCTTATCGCTCTTATTTTGTCCGACTTCAAAAACTTGAGGCAGGTTGGTTTTGAAGGGTCTGATTCGGAGTGGGATGTAGCTAATGTTACCGAATCAGAACAGTACGAAATCGAGTCTGACGAGGTATTGAATTCGACCGATCCTCCATCCACTTCGGGCCGAGGGGGTCTTTCACTTGACGGCGTTTTTCACGGCGTAGAGGATCTTCCCGCCGCAGGCCTCGAAGACATGGCCGGGTTAAGCCTAACAAAACTTGCCAGGAAGGCGAATGCAGAAAGGTTGGCCGTGCGGCGTAGAGTGGAGGCCCTTCCGTCTGAAGTACCACCCGGCACTAAATCTCAACTCTCCCTGCCTGTTAGTGAATCAGAGTCCTTGCGCGTTATTGAGGTGGAGACGACAAAAAATTAGAATGTCGAATCTACTTTGATCATGCAGGTCGGCCAAGAAGTAGAGGTAGAGAAACACCCTGCCGAGTTTGAGGCCGGCTCTGAAGAACAAGGCGGCAAACATCCTTGATTAGAGGGATCGAATGTGATCGATCCTTTTGTCATTCAACCGATGATCAAAAACATGCTGGTTTCTTCTGATGCTTCGGTGCTTAAAAATCCAGAAGTCACATTCAGCTTAGCTACGTCTGTGTCGTTGCCGTCTGACAGAGAGGCTTTCCGGGTGGAACCAGATCTGAATGCAACAGCACTAGCCGCCCAATCGGCACTTTTGGTACATATTCAGACTTCGCTTCACTTAATCCAAATACTGTTGAAGTTATGGTTTTAAATTCTTGTTTTGCAGACCATCGGAAGGATAGCCGATATGGGCTGTCGCCATCGCGACGCCGTCAAACAGATTGGTCGTTTACGAAAGAAAGTTAAGGGCCAAGGGAGAAGGGCCGAGGTCAAAGCTTTGAGGGTGAACAAGGAAGCCTCAAGGGCCGAGGCCGAGGTCGAGAGGGCTCATAGCGCGGATCAATTGAGATCGGATGCCGAGAAGGAGGCGGACGCGAGTGAAGATGCACTCAAATTGGCCCAGAAGGCGGTCTCCAAACTGGAGGCTGAGTTGGCTGAAATGAAGGCGATGAAGGAAACGGCCGACTCGGAGGCTTCCAAAGTATTCAAGGCCGGGAAAAATTCTGGACTCACCGAGTATTTGGACCAAGTCCCCAAGTTTGAAAATCGGGGATTCAAACATGGCTGGCACAAAGCCCTTGCTGCTGCTAAAGTTTCATTGATTATGCCAATACCATATGAGCAAGTGGATGTTGAGCCATTGGAGTCTGATTCCGATGACTGATCTGGGCGACTAACATAGTTTTTAGGATGTCGAATGTATTTTTACAGTTTTTAATTTTGTATTTTTCATGTGTTGCTACAGTCATAGTTTTTTGCTAGGCATTTTCATGCGGGCTTGTAGCTTTTTGTTTTGTAATTTGCGTATATAAAATTTCATGAGTTGTGCTCAACTTGCTAAGGAAAATGTTGTTGATGAATGATATTGCTTTCGGTTATGGTTAGATAGGCTGCTTAGCTTAGGTATTTGGCCGACCAGATTAGTAAATCTACCCTTGCCTTAGCCAGGACGCGAGCTTGCGAAGCCGAATGGGCCTAACCCGTGGGCTGGCTGAGGCACAGATTGGTCGGCACTTGCGCTTGAAAACATGGCAGACCAGATTAGTAAATTTGCCCTTGCCTTAGCCAAGGCGCGAGCTTGGGAAGCCGAATCTTGGGAAGCCGAATGGGCCTAACTCGTGGGCAGGACAATTGTCATCCGTCTTTTGACGTTTGGGATTACTGACGTTGCCTCGGGAGAGCTGCATACATTGAAGGATAAATGGGGCGGGTGCACGCCAAAGGCCCTACTTATTTCCATTCAGGCAACTTGGGAGGGACGAAGATTGGCTGAATTAGGCGTCGCAATGAGTCACAGTAGCAAGCCTATGCGTATGGGAAGAAGGACGCCCAAGGATCAGGAAACACAACAACCCCTTAGTCGTCGAAGCAGATCACCCCGAAAGGACAGGCAACAATGGGGAAATTCTCCGCGCCCGCGACCGAGAATTGAGCCCGATGCGACGCCACGACTGTTGAGTTTTGCGGTTTTTGTGAGGAATAGACCAATGACGGAGGCGAATTCTATCATTAAAGACCCAGGTGTGGCAGTCGAGTTTGCTCGACAGATCTTCCCGCCGGAAGTCCAACAATCGATGGTCGAACGTGTAGCATGCGCCCGCGAGGGACCCCGCTACAGCTCGGACTCGATTTTGTGTCACGGTTCTAAATCTGAACCAAAGAGTCCAAATCCGGCAAATCGTTTTGAGAAACAGATTTTTGAAAAGAAGTGCCAAACATGGACTGCTTTGCCAGATACAGAGTCGCCACCTAAATATTTTTTATGGGGGAATTTAGGAAACCCTGACTCAATGCCAAAGGCCACGTGTCCGTCATCACCAAAGTTGCCTCGGCTCGGGAACTTGGGTACGATTGGGGAAGATCAGCTATGAGCACCTCCTCTCGCCCGATCCGAAGATCGGCCTCTACTAACCGTGATATCCGTTTTTGAAAACGTTATGTGTTCTTATCCCGATTATTAGCCTAGAATTACTATGTTACGCGCACCGCACAAAAGTATAGACTAGATCGCCTAATTTGGAAATAAGCATTGCATATCCGATTGTTTTGGGAAAAATGATTTGGAATTTGCTACTCGCAAGTAGGCTAAAACACAGATTTCAATGAGTCATTCCAACTCAGACAATCCAACCTTCACCCACAGGCATCCAAACAGTTTATCACATAAGCATCTAGCCACATGGTAAGCATGCTGTCATGATTGCATTCACACGCATGCGATATGCTAAAGCATAAATGCTTACCGAGTACTCCGAGCCAAAACAAAAACATGTTACCAATCAATGCATGATCCAAGTCCATGTTAAGTGCCTAATGCATCGCATACAGAATGCTACTAGAGTAGGCTCGGCCAATCTAAGGATGACATGTGAGGTGCACATGAAGCATGTATTCAAAGTTAAATTTGAAATTTAATGCAATTAGCATGATACGCCGAGCCCGGTGCATGCAATACTGACGAGTGATGCACGCATGCATAACATGAGGTATGCTAAAGTAAACGTGTCCTAATACTAACCATCATAAGCAGGTAAGTAAAATGGAGAAATAAGTGGGGGTTGGAAGACATGCACACACTCACCCACACTTATTACAAATTTACCCTCACTCGGACGGACCGAAAGAATAATACAGTTCGAATAATGAATTAACTATCCTAGCTAATTAATTATTACAGACCAACTAAATTAATTAAACAAATTAACTAATTTAAGAAAACAAGGAAAAGGGCCTCGGGAAGAGGGTTCGATGTGCGCGTGCTCGGGTCTTGGTCAGAAATCCGCCACCATGCACAAGATGCCTCTGTTTTCCCTGCTTTACTCCTCTGATGACTGCGAAAGCCTCAGGGTTTACTCTGTGGATGCTGGGAAACACCACCGGCTGAAGGAGAACACCACCGGCCATGCAGAATGGTCACCGGCCACAACTTTGGTCGATCGGCCAACAATGGTGGCCGATCGGCACTAAATGTGGCCAGTCGGACAAAAGTTCCTGCAGAAACTGTTTTGACAGCAGCAGAGGGCAATACTTGGCATGGCAATGCATTTCAAGCAATGTATGCACCAATCTTATCCCTCATCATGTGTACGACTCAAAGGGACATGGTCCTTGGTTCTCGGAAAATCAAGCGCGCATTTCAATGCGTGATGGCCTAAAGAATCAAGTGTGCATTTTTGATATGGAATGCAATGCATGTGAACAAACCAATGGGACTCAACCTCTATCACAAGCATTTCAAGAGGTGTAGCATGCATGTCAATGCAATGCAATCTTAAGCATGTTGACTAGTATGTAACATGGATAATGCAAGCAAGCATGCAAGACATGCAAGGCATGGGATAATGCAACCAACAAGTATGCAAGGCACAATGTGGGTGTTTAAGCATGTAAACAAACATGTGACTTCATTCAATCATGCAAGTTCAATTATGCAACAACTCACCAATATGCTACAACATACAAGGAGTACATGCAACAAACAAAGAGGTGGACTCAAACATGATTTAGGCAGTCCTAACTAAGCCTAAAACAGTGGCCAAAGTGCCCAAAATGAAGGCCTAACACACACGCACACATGCATGCAATGGGTGTCCAATACTTCAAGCATTTAAAAGCAATTCTCAAGCACACTTAAGAGGATGCAAACATGGACTAATGTCATGCATTTAGCTCTGAAAATCATGCAAGAATATGGTGCCAAACAAAGCAAACAAGATAGGCTAAGCATGTGACAATGGTCCAAGATTCAAGGCAAGCTAAAAGGGGTATTTGACCACACTTAGCAAGATCAAATATGGCATGAATTTAATGACCAAAAACAGAGTTTTAGTACACAAAACAAAGCCAAAAAGACCACTTAGATGGCATCTAAATGGCTTGAATTCAAAAGCATGCACAAATGCACTTTCAAGGAGCATACCACACATGCTCATAAGGCATCAAAGAGGCATCCAAGGCAAGCATACAAGCATGCTAAGGGGACTGAAGTGATGCTATAAATGGTGCCAAACCATTAAAATAAAGCAAGTAATGCATGCTACACACTCACACACTTAAGACCAACAAGCCAAAATGCAAAGGGGCTATACTAAACATGTCATGGCCGACCAAAATGACTAAGGACAGACCTCTAACATGGCAAGATAAGCACAAAAGCTTCACAAAGCTAAGCCTAAAACATGCTTGAACAATGGTTTACAACCTAAGGCATGTTAAGGCCTAAACATGACATTACAAGGTAGGTATGCTAAGTATGCATGGTGTACCAAAACCAACATACAACAATGCTATTTCATGGAAAAATAGACATAAATAACAGCCAAGACATGGTCAACATGAGGCTTAGCTAGGTGCTCATTAAAGAGGCAAAAATGACCCTTTTCAAGGACACCAAGGAGAGGGGGTGACCCTTTCCTTCTTGGGACCTCAAGGCACCATCCTCACCTCTGAAATCCCTCAAAATTTCAGTGGTGAGGAGGCCCAAACACCAAGGTCTCAGAGCTTACACAAAATGGCACAAAATGGAGCCTTACAAGGCTTAAGAGGGGTCAAACACCTCCAAACCACAAAAAAGACTCTAAACAAACTATTTAGAGGGCCTAAAAACAGAACTTTTTTATGTTATACACTAAACACAAAAACAAGTGCAAGGTAGGCAAAAATACAATGCAAAAATGGGGAATAAAGGGACAAACTTCTTACCCTTGAAGACCTTCTTCACAAATGTTAGACCAGCCCCTTCCTTGAGCTCAAAACAGCTCCAAAGCTTCAAGAACAAACCTCTGGCCCTTCAAGAACCAAGAAAAGGTGTAACACTATGTGTTTGTGTGCAATAGTAAGACACAAACACACTTAAACACACACAAGAGAGAGATGTAGAGATAGGATATGTATGAAACCTTAACCCTAGAACTCAAACCCTAAAATGGCTGTCTAAAATGTCTAACCCTAAAGCCAAGAGAGAAGACTTCTCTTTATAGAGCTTATTGTCTTGTAAAGCTTACAAGACAAGCTTCTAAAGAGGGAGATCCCTCCATACACGTGTATAGAGGGGAGCCAAATGCAAGACAGCTGTGTCAAAATATCTGCAAAAGCAGATGCACAGTAGTCGGCCGGCCGGCCATCTATAGTGCCGGTCGGCCAAATATTTGGCCAGTGGCCACAAAACACAGCCGATGGCCTCAAGCCACGGCCGGTGATGGGTGGGGATGGTCTACAAGCCCTACCCTGCCTCTCAAAGGAAAAACACAAGTGTTTGGTGTCAAACTAAGCACAAAACAATCGAGTCGAGAGGTCTTGCGACGAGGCGCGCTGCCAAGGTTTCCGGGAACTCAAGACGAACACAAACATGGATGATCACCGGGTGTTCAAACGGTGACGTCTAAGTCTTGAGGACGGTCAAAAATGGGGTGTCTACAGTTGCCCCTCTTTGACAGAACTCAAAAGTCATAACAATGACGGGAGTGAATGTCAAAGTCCAGAGACGACCCATTTTTGACAAAGCCGAAGACTTAGACAAACATGCAAGACAAACAAGGTATGCGCCCGAAGGCAGGGGCAGAATGCAGGACAATGCACGATGCCGAGCATAACTTATGATCATGCAAAGAAAGCTGTAATGAAGCATACATGCGACAATTTTAAGCTAGCATACACCGAACTACACTACAATGCAGAAAGGATGTAAGAGAATTATGCAATTCTCAATACGTCTTACTCGAAGGATACAATACCTGTGTGGTTTGTCTGGTTGCACCAGCCTCAAATGAACCGTACATACAACATCGTGCCTGTAAAGAAAACAACTCAACAGGTACGATGTTATTAGCAACATGTATGCAAAAATGGATGCAAAATGACATGCAATATATGCAAAACAATGTACAAACAATGCAAATGAAGATGCAATGTAATTGAAACAATGCAAACTATATGCAAAGCAATTGAATCATGATCCAATCATGAGCGGTTCGAAACCACACCCATGTCAAATAGATTGATGGAGGTAACAAGTCCGTCTACCATAGAACGGTCTACTGAACTATGAGTAATGTAGACGGACACAAGAACAAGTATTGGGTGGAATGACATAAGTGGGGTAACGACCCGTTGGGGAAAGGACAATGATCCTAATGCTGGATGTAACAATTACACTACAATGTAATATATAATGAAAATGCTGGGGAAATGGCAATGGATATGGCACGCGGGCCAAACCAAATCTTTCCTAGGCAAAGCCTGTACGCATATAAGCCACGTCTAACATAGAACGGTCCACTGAACTATGCTTTGACACGAAAAATAGGGGCACATACCAGACCAAGCTCAACATGGAAAGGCGCGAGCCATAAATGGAAGGCGATGCAGTGAATGCATGCAAATTACAATGCAATATCTACAAATATGCAATGGAAATGCAATACAATAGATATGGCCTGCGGGCCAAACCAAATCTTGCCTAGGAAGGGTATGTACACGTACAAGCCGCATCTAACATGGAACGGTCCACTGAACTATGTTTCGACGTGAAAAGTATGGACACATACCAGACCAAGCTCAATCATGGGAAGGCGCGAGCCATAGGTGGAGGGTGATACAGTGAATGCATGCAAGCTATAATGCAATATCTACAAATATGCAATGGAATGAAAATAGATATAATGGATATGGCCTACGAGCCAAACCAAATCTTGCCTAGGAAGGGCATACACACGTACAAGCCGCATCTAACATAGAACGGTCCACTGAACTATGTTTCGACGTGAAAAGTAGGGGCACATACCAGACCAAGCTCAATTATGGAAAGGCACGAGCCATAAAGCTACAATGCAATATACACTATATTACAATGATGCATGACAATGCAACTATTTACGATGACGCATGACAATGCAATTATTTACGATGATGCATGACAATGCAATTATATTTTTTTTGTTTGTTTTTTGAGATGCAAATGATGTATGAAACGCATGTTGCAAGGAATGTGCGACAACACGCGGCTTTTAAGATACATGACAATGTAAATGGACCGTGCACATTAATGCACTAAAGGTCTTGCACCTTCCGAGGATTTAAGGTCTCCTAGACCGTGTATATTGCACAAGAAATGCATAACAATGCAAGTGAACTTCAAATGCGCAACACGTGCGGCTTAAGACATGCATGACGATGCAAACGAACTGTGCATATCAGTGCGCCAAAGGTCTTGCACCTCTCGAGGATTTAAGGTCTCCTAGACCGTAGAAAATTCTCGATATGTCTCACTCGGAGTATATCATACCTGTCCGGTTCGTCTGGATGCACCAACCTTAAATGAACCGTACATACAATATCGTACCTGCAAAGAAAACAAACTTAACAGGTGCAATATCGTTAGCAACATGCATAATAATGTATTTGAAAATGCGTAACAATGCAAAACGAGTGGGAAACATAACAACTCTGTGAAGGTACAGACATGTAAGTGGAGCGCGCGGTCTACGCAGGCAATGAAATTGATCATAAGCATGCGGTCTACGTAAGCAATGAAATTCATTATAGACATGCGGTCTACGCAAGCAGAACATGCGGTCTACGCAAGTAATGGAATTGATTACAACCATGCGGTCTACGCAAGCAAAAACATGCGGTCTACGCAAGTTATGAAATTGAACAAACATGCGGTCTACGCAAGCAAAACATGCGGTCTACGTAAGCAAAGCATGGGGTCTACGTAAGTAATGAAAACATGCGCTCTACGCAAGCAAAACATGCGATCTACGCAAGTAATGAATTTGATTGCAAACATGCGGTCTACGCAAATAATGAAATTGATTGCAAACATGCGGTCTGTGCAAGCAAAACATGCGGTCTACGCAAGTAATAAAATTGATTGCAAACATGTGGTCTACGCAAGCAAAACATGCGGTCTACGCAAGTAATGAAATTGATCAATATGCGGTCTACGCAAGCAAAACATGCGGTCTACACAAGTAATGAAATTGATCAAATATGCGGTCTACGCAAGCAAAACATGCGGTCTACGCAAGTAATGAAATTGATCAAATATGCGGTCTACGCAAGCAACACATGCGGTCTACGCAAGTAATGAATTTGAACAAACATGCGGTGTACGCAAGCAAAACATGCGGTCTACGCAAGTAATGAATTTGAACAAACATGCGGTCTACGCAAGTAACGTAATTAACATGCGGTCTACGCAAGCAAAACATGCGGTCTACGCAAGTAATGAAATTGATTACAAACATGCGGTCTAGGCAAGTAGTGTAATTAACATGCGGTCTACGCAAGCAACGTGTATAGAAGAAACTTGAACACATGTAAGTAAAGCATAACGCGACAACGCATGCAATGTGTATAGAAGAAACTTGAACACATGTAAGTAAAGTATAACGCGACAACGCATGCAATGTGTATAGAAGAAACTTTGAACACGTGTAAGCAAAGCATGCGGTCTACACAAGCAATGTGTATAGAGGAAAGGAACTTGAACACATGTAAGTAAAGCATGACGCGACAACGCATGGAATGTGTATAGAAGAAAGGAACTTGAACACATGTAAGTAAAGCATGACGTGACAACGTATGCAATGTGTATAGAAGAAAGGAACTTGAACACATGTAAGTAAAACATAACGCGACAACGTATGCAATGTGTATAGAAGAAACTTGAACACATGTAAGTAAAGCATAACGCGACAACGCATGCAATGTGTATAGAAGAAACTTGAACACATGTAAGTAAAGCATAACGCGACAACGCATGCAATGTGTATAAAGTGATATGCAAAACAATACATGTAAATTAGATGGGCGTTTGTTGTAGCAGATAAATGCCAATTGATATCAACAAGAGAAAAAGATGCTTAAGAAGGACATCTGAAAAGGAGACCTTCGGTTTACCTCTCGGAGGGTTTCAAAAGGATACACCTTGTGCATGCCAACTGACGATGAGCTACACATCGAAGACATGAATTGAAAATTCCGTAGAAACAATTTGAGCTGAAAAGTGGGTTTCTCTTGCACTTTCTTCTTATACTTCCAAAACCGCAGTTACTACCTTTCCTTCCTTGCCATGTTCACAACTTTCCCTATTCTCCAACGGGGTGACGGACTAGGTTGGTTCAGTATCCAGAATTGAGGTGCATACACGCTATCTCAATCTATGGGGCTGCCATACAGATTTCAAGCGGGGGATACACCCCTGGGTATTTAGACCAGACTTTGGTCTCGAAAATCCCGAACCTTTGTGTTCTAGGCAATAGCCGTTCGAACTCTAGTTTCCACCGTCGCAGTTGGTCTCCTAGGAACTCATTGCAAACACAACCAAGATGCCTCTGGTAGGGACTGGTTTTCTGAGGGAGCACTTTGATTGCCATTCTGGCTTGAAGCAGACCTGATCTTGAGGTAGAGGCACATCCATACTTCGGAGTAGTGGCAAGGTCTGAAGAGGTACATCCGGAGTACAATCACGGAATTTGCTGAAGGTGAAACACACTCAGATGCTTCGATTTTCCCTCTTTTCTTTTGCTTTACAGTCCGAAACCTATATAGCTTCAGATAAATCCTAATTTTACTGTTCTCACATGACCTGGGTTGAACCCTGCAGTTTTATGAAAGAACGAATCTTGTTTTGCACAAACGTGAAGAATGGCACAGCACTCTGAGCACAAAACGATTTTTGAAATTAAGAAATGAGTTCTTAACCGGGTGTTGAGCCTACGACTGAACACAACGAAATAGACTCAATCAACGAAAAACAAAAGGTAAACAACCTAAACACATCGAGACACGCTCGGAACGACTCAAAGCAAGAATCGAGACAAACAAAACAAGAGACACGACACACAGACGTATTACAAAGACGAGAGACCTCTCAGTGCACGAGGAGCCAGTTTCTCCGGGTATTATTCCCACCCTTTCTGATTTGTGATTCTCACGTCACTCGGCCCTCAAGCTCGGTTTTTCTCACAAAAACCATTTTCTCACTTTTTCTCTCAGCTCACATTTCTCTATTCTTCAATCTCTCATTTTTTCATCCCTCCCCTGGGTGGTTGATGGATAGACAGAAAGTTGTGGGCCCTTGCCCCTAGCATTCTGCCAGATTCTTCTTCTTGTTCACAACAGTGAGTTTCTTCCACAGAGGGGCTGCGCTACAATTGGGTGTGTAATAAATCTGCAGCTAACATTGGTTGACGATGCTCTGCTAGGGAGTTTGGACATGATCAGATTTGTCCAGATAAGGGAGTGGAATATCTCGTCCCATTCCAGTTCGTGCTTCACACTTGGCTTGATACCTCGTTGCTTGGAGGATGAGAGAGCTTTCAGCCCTTTGTTGTTAACTTCAGTTGTGCCTTCTTTTGGCAGGTAGAGTGCCCTTCTCGGCGAGTATGTTGAAAATGGGGAAAAGACAGGAAGCCTGACTCAACTGTGCCCCTAGTTCATTATTTTGACCATTTTTTGGTTTTGGCTTTCTATTAAAACAATTTTGACCACAATGAGAGTTAGATTAACATGCTTGTTCGATTTTTGATTTGAAATCATGCAAGTCAGGTTATGAGCATTGAAAATTTTCCTTTTTTAGGTCCAAGACATGGTCCAGTTTTGGAAAACGAAATAATTTTCGAGAAAATGGTCAACCTCAGTAAAAATTCTCAAAAACTATTTTTGCAAATAGTCACTGCTCAACGATCGCAGAACTTACTCTTGAGATGGACAACCTCGGATCTGGAGGAAAATTGCCCCTTGCTCAAAGAGAGCTACATGGCAACGGAAAGTTGCCCCTTGTTTGAACGGCACCGCAGCGCATTATAATCAGTCTTCATGGTAATGATCATAACCGAACCCTCAGATACAGAGAAGGCGAGGACCATCAAAACCAATACATGGACACACTTGATTTGGAAGTGTTTGTGGCTGGACTTCAGGATGAAGTTGCCTACGTATCCCAAAGATGGGAATCAAGCCTTACGTAGTTCGAGGGAAGGTACACTTGGGTATTAACCTCTCCTTTTGCGCTCTAACTTTTGCCAAGGCCGCCCTTTCTGGGTTTTCAACCTTGTGAGCTTTGTTTTTCTTTTCTTTTTGTTTCTTCATTTTTCTTTATTTTTTTTTTCATTTTCATCTTTCCTTTTCATTTTCTTTTTTCATTTTTTCTTTCTTTTCTTTTTTTTTCGCTCTAACTTTTGCCTGGGTCGCCCTTTCGGGTTTTCGGCCCAGCGAGCCTCTCAAGGGTAAAAGTGTAGCTTTGTCCATGTTAAATGGTTTTGAGATCCCGAAGTCATCTGAATCCAGGAGAATGGCTGCTGTTTGCTAACGATGCAGGAGTCCATCCAATGGGGGGCTGAATTTGCCCCTAGCGTTGTGGATCAGAACTTAGTTTTTTTTTTTTTCCCCAGCAATACTTTCTTTTTTTTTCTCTTCTGGGGTTTGGCATTCTTACCAGTCTTCATTGATTTGCAGGATGATCCATCTTTGGCTCCTCGAACACATTTGAAATTCTTTGCCCCTAGTTCCAGGGGTGCTTCTGATCTAGCTTTGCAAGCTTCTTTTGATGACATTTGATCTTCTAGATCTGACTTTTCTTGCCGTTGATTCACGGGTTGCTTCGAATCTGGCCACACCGGCCTCACATTGTAGTTGACCTTTGAAATTTCTGAGTTCTAGTCCAAGGTTTGACAATGAGGGGTCGAGTCTCGAGGCTGAGAGCGATCCTAAGCTGCACAATCTCAAGAGTGATTCCACACAGGTCTTCGTAGGATCGCGCAAAATATTTTTTTTGAAATCTTTTAAGAAAGCGACAAATTGCTCGCGCTGAAGACAGAGTGGGACCAATCTGGATCAAGTCAGGATCCTTCTCAGTACTCACATTAACAAGCATGATCTCGATCATTAAGGGCTTAGCATGCCTCTCTTTCTCTCAATTGATCAAATTTTGCAAAACCCAAGGAATTCTTTCCTCTTCGTTTTTATCACAATGTTCAAAAAAAGTTTTGAAAAACTTAGGTCGATGCAATGAATTCAAGGCACAGAAAAGAGACAGCTTCCAGTCAAATACTGCCATCTCATTTAGAATTTCTGGCACAACTGGCACACGGTAGAAGAAAACACAAGAGTGTGAAAATCACTGCTGTTCTATTCAGATCTGTTGGAGTAACTGGCTCCCAGGCAGAAACAGACTCAAAAGAAAGCAAAAAGACAAACACAAAACAAGCAAGTGATGTTCGAGGTAACACCCCCGAATTCACCAAACTCTTAGAAAACAGGACTGACTCGATATAACAAGACAGACCCAACTGACTTAGTATGAAAAGACTGACTCAATACAAAACGACAAGACTGACCCAATACCCAAGCCAGAAAGTACAAAACTAGCATTCGCAAATGCTCAAAACAATGCGTGTCAAACGCCACATCTGGAGTAAACTGAGTGCTGCCCGCAGGTGGTTCATCCCCCGATCACATAGTCACATTATCCCCCACAAGTTCACTGATCAAGTGCCGATAGACTTTGCAGAGCTTGGTGCGACGATGACCTCATTGTCAATCAAATTTTGTATCTCGTGGCGGAGACGGATGCAACTGTCGGTGTCATGACCAGCTTGTTGATGAAAAGCACGGTACTTAGTCGGGTCATGCTTTGGAAGGAGAGGATCGGGTAGAGGCCGTTGTTCTAACAGGTTCAGATGTCCTTTCCTGAGTAGGACCCCTAGAGCTTTAGACAAAGGCATAAAGAGTGGGGTGAAGACCCTCTTGCCTCGGGGTAGATAGTCCGAAGTTCGGGGGTTTGAAGTGGATGCACCAACAAAGGAGGTGGCTGGTATAGGCTTGGCTTGTTGATTTTTCCTCGGTGCAGGGTTAGGGTTGGAGGAAACGGTTCTGGTATGACGGTTCCTATCCCGATTTTTTGCCTGGCTTGAACTACCCTCGGTCGGAGTGGGGAAAGTGTCATCCACAGTTTTAGTCACAACTGCGAATACTTGCTGCTTGTTCAACCCCCCGGCCTTCAAAGCCTCGACTGCCCACAGCAGTTGTTCATAGGGATCAGTGTCCACCTTGTTTTTTCCACTAGCCTCAACTTGGTGGACGGTTTGGGTTGCTACTTCAGTGCGAAGCCCCGTTGTCGTCGATATGTCATTGCCGGAGCTTGAGACAGCTTCAGGTTGGCTGAGCTCAATTACAATTCGCCCCAGTAGTGGGGCCTCCTGCGGCATGAAGTTCCCAGCATACGGTGTAGTTAGTGGTGAAGTTGACATCCCATAGGCGAGATCGGCCACAGACCTCTGAAGGTCACCAATCATTCTCATCAACTCAAACGTTGTGGGCTCACGAGCTTGAAACAACTGGGGTTCCCAGATCGGGCGCGCGGCAGGCGACCTGGGCAGATGTGATACATCAACATCGGTCTCACCCTGCAGGCTGATTCCTTGGTCTAGCGCGGCTGCCATAACCACAATTTCCTCCGAACTTTAGGTCATCATAGGTCCGCTGAACTGAACGGAGGTGGTGCAACTGGTGACTGACGGTTCAGATGTCTGTCTTGCCTCAGCAAAGGCTAACACTAGCTATTCTGAACTAACTCTCTGAACCCTTGAAAGAGAAAATAAACAACATTTCAGCCCAAGCAGAACAAACACAAGCATAGCTGAATCACTGTACTCTACTACTGATCACTGTTCCCCAGAATCACTGCCTCAAAACTGAATCTGATACCTACGGATAACTGATTCTCAAAACACTGAACTGGTGCCCGTAGGCCTGATGCCCAAACTCGCAAACTGATACATGCACCCTGTAGAGACACACTCTGACAACACATAACAGATAATTGAGAGCCAAAACACCCCTATGGATGGGTAAGGTTTCCCTGTCCTATTTTGTCAGGAGCTAGGGTTTCACTACGCACGCAGCGGTTTCAAACAACCTATCGGGTAAGCAACCTGTCCTAGCTTGGAGTGGTCACTATGGATCCGAATATGCACTAGGTCGAATGGTCAGAAAGGGTGCCCCGGTAAAATCGGGGTTTGTGCTCTCATACTTTCAGAGCCCACAACCGGTCAGCCTTATGGCATGCTTTGACAAAGTCAAGCCTCCGGCAAACCGTTCAGGAATGGCAGATGGCAAACACGATATCCTAGGCGCACCAATGCACATGCAATGCAAAGAGACACATAAATGGAATCAAAGCAGGATATCACGAGTTCGAGTCAAGCTCTCTATGTCCCCAGCAGAGTCGCCAGAAACTGTAGCACACGCCCGCGAGGGACCCTGCTACAGCTCGGACTCGATTTTGTGTCACGGTTCTAAATCTGAACCAAAGAGTCCAAATCCGGCAAATCGTTTTGAGAAACAGATTTTTGAAAAGAAATGCCAAACATGGACTGCTTTGCCAGATACAGAGTCGCCACCTAAATATTTTTTATGGGGGAATTTAGGAAACCCTGACTCAATGCCAAAGGCCACGTGTCCGTCATCACCAAAGTTGCCTCAGCTCGGGAACTTGGGTACGATTGGGGAAGGTCAGCTATGAGCACCCCCTCTCGGCCGATCCGAAGATCGGCCTCTACTAACCGTGATATCCATTTTTGAAAACGTTATGTGTTCTTATCCCGATTATTAGCCTAGAATTACTATGTTATGCGCACCGCACAAAAGTATAGACTAGATCGCCTAATTTGGAAATAAGCATTGCATATCCGATTGTTTTGGGAAAAATGTTTTGGAATTTGCTACTCACAAGTAGGCTAAAACACGGATTTCAATGAGTCATTCCAACTCAGACAATCCAACCTTCACCCACAGGCATCCAAACAGTTTATCACATAAGCATCTAGCCACATGGTAAGCATGTTGTCATGATAGCATTCACACGCATGCGATATGTTAAAGCATAAATGCTTACCGAGTACTCCGAGCCAAAACAAAAACGTGTTAGCAATCAATGCATGATCCAAGTCCATGTTAAGTGCCTAATGCATCGCATACAGAATGCTACTGGAGTAGGCTCGGCCAATCTAAGGATGACATGTGAGGTGCACAGGAAGCATGTATTCAAAGTTAAATTTGAAATTTAATGCAATTAGGATGATGTGCCGAGCCTGGTGCATGCAATACTGATGAGTGATGCACGCATGCATAACATGAGGTATGCTAAAGTAAACGTGTCCTAATACTAACCATCATAAGCAGGTAAGTAAAAGGGAGAAAGAAGTGGGGTTGGAAGACATGCACACACTCACCCACACTTATTACAAATTTACCCTCACTCGGAGGGACCGAAAGAATAATACAGTTCGAATAATCAATTAACTATACTAGCTAATTAATTACTACAGACCAACTAAATTAATTAAACAAATTAACTAATTTAAGAAAACAAGGAAAAGGGCCTCGGGAAGAGGGTTCGATGTGCGCGTGCTCGGGTCTTGGTCAGAAATCCGCCACCATGCACAAGATGCCTCTGTTTTCCCTGCTTTACTCCTCTGATGACTGCGAAAGCCTCAGGGTTTACTCTGTGGATGCTGGGAAACACCACCGGCTGAAGGAGAACACCACCAGCCATGCAGAATGGTCACCGGCCACAACTTTGGTCGATCGGCCAACAATGGTGGCCGATCGACACTAAATGTGGCCGGTCGGACAAAAGTTCCTGCAGAAACTGTTTTGACAGTAGCAGAGGGCAATACTTGGCATGGCAATGCATTTCAAGCAATGTATGCACCAATCTTATCCCTCATCATGTGTATGACTCAAAGGGACATCGTCCTTGGTTCTCGGACCATCAAGCGCGCATTTCAATGCGTGATGGCCCAAAGAATCAAGTGTGCATTTTTGATACGGAATGCAATGCATATGAACAAACCAATGGGACTCAAGCTCTATCATAAGCATTTCAAGAGGTGTAGCATGCATGTCAATGCAATGCAATCTTAAGCATGTTGACTCGTATGTAACATGGATAACGCAAGCAAGCACGCAAGACATGCAAGGCATGGGATAATGCAGCCAACAAGTATGCAAGGCACAATGTGGGTGTTTAAGCATGTAAACAAACATGTGACTTCATTCAATCATGCAAGTTCAATTATTCAACAACTCACCAATATGCTACAACATACAAGGTGTACATGCAACAAACAAAGAGGTGGACTTAAACATGATTTAGGCAGTCCTAACTAAGCCTAAAACAGTGGCGAAAGTGCCCAAAATGAAGGGCTAACACACACACACACATGCATGCAATGGGTGTCCAATACTTCAAGCATTTAAAAGCAATTCTCAAGCACACTTAAGAGGATGGAAACATGTACTAATGTCATGCATTTAGCTCTGAAAATCATGCAAGAACATGGTGCCAAACCAAGCAAACAAGATAGGCTAAGCATGTGACAATGGTCCAAGATTCAAGGCAAGCTAAAAGGGGTATTTGACCACACTTAGGCCTAGTTTGGCTACTCCCAAAAAAGTGCACTTATTTCATCTTTTTATCTTTTTTGGGTCACATCAATCAACATCTCCTCTCTACTTTTTCTACACATAATACAAAAAAAGTCAAAAAGTGCACTTATTTAGTCTTCCCAAACTAGGCCTTAGCAAGATCAAATATGGCATGAATTTAATGACCAAAAACAGAGTTTTAGTACACAAAACAAAGCCAAAAAGACCACTTAGATGGCATCTAAATGGCTTGAATTCAAAAGCATGCACAAATGCACTTTCAAGGAGCATACCACACATGCTCATAAGGCATCAAAGAGGCATCCAAGGCAAGCATACAAGCATGCTAAGGGGACTGAAGTGATGCTATAAATGGTGCCAAACCATTAAAATAAAGCAAGTAATGCATGCTACACACTCACACACTTAAGACCAACAAGCCAAAATGCAAAGGGGCTATACTAAACATGTCATGGCCGGCCAAAATGACTATGGACAGACCTCTAACATGGCAAGATAAGCACAAAAGCTTCACAAAGCTAAGCCTAAAACATGCTTGAACAATGGTTTACAACCTAAGGCATGTTAAGGCCTAAACATGGCATTACAAGGTAGGTATGCTAAGCATGCATGGTGTACCAAAACCAACATACAACAATGCTATTTCATGGCAAAATAGGCATAAATAACAGCCAAGACATGGTCAACATGATGCTTAGCTAGGTGCTCATTAAAGAGGCAAAAATGGCCCTTTTCAAGGACAACAAGGAGAAGGGGGTGACCCTCTCCTTCTTGGGACCTCAAGGAACCATCCTCACCTCGGAAATCCCTCAAGATTTCAGTGGTGAGGAGGCCCAAACACCAAGGTCTCGGAGCTTACACAAAATGGCACAAAATGGAGCCTTACAGGGCTTAAGAGGGGTCAAACACCTCCAAACCACAAATCACTCTAAACAAACTATTTAGAGGGCCTAAAAATAGAACTTTTTTATGTTATATACTAAACACAAAAACAAGTGCAAGGTAGGCAAAAATACAATGCAAAAATGGGAAATAAATGGACAAACTTCTTACCCTTGAAGAACTTCTTCACAAATGGTACACCAGCCCCTTCCTTGAGCTCAAAACAGCTCCAAAGCTTCAAGAACAAACCTCTCGCCCTTCAAGAACTAAGAAAAGGTGTAACACTACGTGTTTGTGTGCAATAATAAGACACAAACACACTTAAACACACACAAGAGAGAGATGTAGAGATAGGATATGTATGAAACCCTAACCCTAGAACTCAAACCCTAAAATGGCTGTCTAAAATGTCTAGCCCTAAAGCCAAGAGAGAAGACCTCTCTTTATAGAGCTTATTGTCTTGTAAAGCTTACAAGACAAGCTTCTAAAGAGGGAGATCCCTCCATACACGTGTATGGAGGGGAGCCAAATGCAAGACAGCTGTGTCAAAATATCTGCAAAAGCAGACGGACAGTAGTCGGCCGGCCGAAGTTGAAATTGACCAAAAAAAGATAGCCGACCGGCCATCTATAGTGTCGGTTGGCCAAATATTTGGCCGGTGGCCACAAAACACAGCCGATGGCCTTAAGGCACGGCCGGTGATGGGTGGGGATAGTCTACAAGCCCTATCCTGCCTCTCAAAGGCAAAACACAAGTGTTTGGTGTCAAACCAAGCACAAAACAGTCGAGTCGAGAGGTCCTGCGACGAGGCGCACTGCCAAGGCTTCCGGGAACTCAAGATGAACACAAACATGGATGATCACTGGGTGTTCAAACGGTGACGTCCAAGTCTTGAGGACGGTCAAAAATGGGGTGTCTACAGGATTTCGAAGTATTTTGAGACGACATACAGGGGCCGTGAAAAGACTATATACTGCTTATGAAGTCGGTACGCGTTTGCGGGAAGCGCGACGTGAGAGTGAGAAAAAGGACGAAAGGAATCGCAGTCTGGAGATTCACGCGGAAAAGGCTGAACGTGAGCTTCGGGAGCTGAAGAATGTTCAAACGAGCGCGTCGGTGGCGGCCGGTCAATCTAAATTGGTCGTTGTTGAGAGAGTGACCCAACAGACCTCGGGTTATGAAACGGGGTTTCAGGACGGCCTGAAGGTCGGGATAGAGAAGACCAAATGAGACCTTGCCGAGGAGGTCTGCCGATGTGAAAATCGTGGATTCAAGCACGGTTGGATCAATGCCCTTCAAACCGAGAAAGCTCTCGAAGCTGTGGGCATTGATTCGGCTTCGCCCCTGTATCATCGTCACTATTTACCCTATTCCGATTTCAAAATTGAGAAGAGCGACGATGAGGGTGCCGAATAAATATAATTTCTTTTATTTTCAACGTTCGTATTTGGTCTTGAAATGTTATGTGCTTAATTGAACGTATTATTTCAACTTATTGGCAAGTTTTGTGTTGCGTAGTGCAAATGTTTAAACATGCATTGACCGGCTCGAATTAAGAGCAATTCTCAGTGAATATTTATTTGGCCAGTGAAGTGGTCCGAATGCATCTCTCACAAAGGCTCCGAATTCAGAGTCTTAATCGACCTTAAGAGGCTTAATCGGCCCTAAGGTGTCATGCACCAAAAGGGGGCTCCGAATCCGGAGACTTTAATTTGGCCAATTCGTGATATCCACCAAAAGGGGGCTCCGAATCCGGAGACTTTAATTTGGCCAATTCGTGATATCCACGAAGGGCGCTCCGAATCTGGAGTCTTAATCGGCCCTAAGTTGTCATGCACCGAAAGGGGGCTCTGAATTCGGAGACTTTAATTTGGCCAATCGGTGATATCCACGAAGGGCGCTCCGAATCCAGAGACTTAATCGGCCCTAAGGTGTCATGCACCAAAAGGGGGCTCCGAATCCGGAGACTTTAATTTGCCCAATCGTGATATCCACGAAGGGCGCTCTGAACCCGGAGTATTAATCGGCCCTAAGGTGTCATGCACCAAAAGGCGGCTCCGAATCTGGAGACTTTAATTTGGCCAATCGTGATATCCACGAAGGGCGCTCCGAATCCGGAGTCTTAATCGGCCCTAAGGTGTCATGCACCAAAAGGGGGCTCCGAATTTGGAGACTTTAATTTGGCCAATCGTGATATCCACGAAGGGCACTCCGAATCTGGAGACTTAATCGGCCCTAAAAGGCTTGGGAGCGAGCTTGAGAAAACGAGAAGCGTTGTATTGCAACAGTGGAATATGTACAAGTATCAAGCACACAAGTCGGGTCAATGATAGAATTTACGAAAATGTATTGAATTCCAATGTCGTGGCAGGCTTCTTTCTGACATGTCTAAGAGCCGGTATGCCCCTGTTCCTGCGATGGGTTCTATCTGATAGGGGCCGTCCCAGTTTGGACCCAACTTTCCATCGGTCGGTCTCCGGTCGGCTGGAAGTACCTTCTTTAGGACCAACTCTCTTGGTGTGTATCGGTGCAACTGAACTTGCTGATTATACGACTTGGCGAGCTGTTACTGATACCGTGCCATGGATGCCAGGGCACGGTCTCTTCGTTCTTCGATTAGAATCAGATCCAGGGCAAGCATCATGTCGTTTTGGCCCGTATCAAAAAATTGTGATTTCAGAGTTAGGAGGACGATTTCCAGGGGTAAGATTGCTTGGGTTCTAAAGCATAGAGCAAACAGCGTTTCTCCCGTGGATCTCCTCGGCATAATACGATGAGCCCACAATACACTTGGCAATTCTTCGACCTATTTGCCTTAGGCTTTTTCCAGCCTCTTTTTGATGTCGTCCAAGATGGATTTGTTAGAGGCTTCGGCTTGACCATTGCTTTGGGGATAGGCCAATGTAGAGAAGTAAGGCCGAATGCCATATTTGCTGCATAACTCTCGATATAGGCCACAATCGAACTGGGTGCTATTGTCTGAGATGAGAGCTCTCGGAATGCCGAATCGTGTTATGATGTTTCTCCATACAAAGTGTTTAATGTCGACATCTCATATATGTGTTAATGCCTCTGCTTCGACCCATTTTGTGAAGTAATCTGTCGCGACGATTAAGAATCGCATGTTCCCTGGGGCCCTTGGCAATGGTCCTACGATATCAAGTCCCCACTGAGCAAACGGCCAGGGGTTGGTGATAGAGTTCTACCCTTCGGTAGGTAGATGGGTTAATGGGGAGAATTTTTGGCAGTGTTCGCATTTTTTTACATAACTCTCCGCGTCAGCTCTCATTGTCGGCCAACAATACCCCTGTGGTATAGCTCGATGGGCCAGGGAGCGTCCGCCAGAATGGGCACCACAACTGCCCTCATGTATCTCTGTTAGAAGCACCTTCACTTTGTCGGGGTGCACGCATTCCAAATATGGACCAGAGAGGGACTTTTTATAAAGCCCTCCTTGCGGATCCAGATAGTATCTCTGGGAGTTGTTCAGAAGAGAGGAATGCAGCAATGGGGTCCATCCGGCTTGGTGCGGATTCTATAACGTTGACATGGATTTTCTCCGAAGGGCCACTACTCAGCTCCGGGATGAAACCTACTTCGATGGTCCATTTGATCTCAGAATTGATGGCGGAGGCTAGGCATGCCAAGGCATCCGCGTGTGTGTTCTGGTCGCGTGTTATTTGGTTCAGTTCGTGATGGTCAAATTTTGCCAGCAAGGAATTGGCCGTTTTCGTGTAGGTCGCCATACGGTCGTTTCATGCTGCGTACTCCCCCTTTAGCTGACTGATTACCAATTTTGAATCACAAAACACAAGCAGATGCCGAGCATCAAGAAGGTGCGTATTCCGCAAACCAGCTAGAAGGGCTTCGTATTCGGCTTTGTTATTTGATGCTTCGAAGTTAAGCTTGACAACCTGCTCAATTACTACGCTGTCTGGAGACATGATTACAACTCCGACCCCGTTGCCTCTTTGGTTAGACGATCCATCACAGTATTATTGCCAAATATCCCCGACATAAATTCTCCAGTTCGGCTTTGGTCGAACTTCGTCAGGTTTGAGGTTGGCAAGCTCGCCGATGAATTCGGCAACAAAGTCGGCCAACACCTGCCCCATGATTGCGGTTTTAGGTAAAAACTGAATGTCGTATTGGCCGAGTTCAAGAGCCCATTTTGAAACATGTCCTGATGCTTCAGCACTTCGTAGTACTGATCGGAGGGGATAATCTGTTAGCACCCCAATGCTATGTCCCTGGAAGTAATGCATCAGTTTTCTTGCCGCCATGACTAGGGCTAAGATGAGTTTTTCCAGTGGAAGGTAGTGTGTTTCGGTGTCAACCATTGCCATGCTCACATAATACGTTGGCTGTTGTTCACCCTCCTCCTTTTTTAGTAGTACGGCGCTGACGGCCTATCGGAAACTGCCAAATATAGAATGAGCGGGTCACCAGCGGCGAGTGTTGTCAAGAGAGGTACTGAGCGGAGGTAGGTTTTGAGTCCGTTGAAAGCTGTTTCGCATTCAGCAGACCATTCAAAAGCCTTACCCTGCCATAGTGTCTGAAAGAATTGTCGGTAGCGATCTGTAGACCGGCTGATGAACCTGTTTAGTGAAGCGACCATCCCCATTAACTTTTGGACTTCTTTTACTGAACGGGGAGAGCCGAGTTCCAAGATTACTGTGACTTGCCTCAGGTTGGCTTCGATTCCTCGGTGATTGACGATGTAAACCAGGAATTTGCCAGATCTGATTTTGAACGCACACTTGGAAGCGCTCAGTTTCATTCTGGATTTGCATAAGATGCTGAATGTCTTTTCTAGATTGGCTATATGATTCAGTTCTTCTTTGGACTTGACCACCATATCGTCGATGTATACTTCCATAGTGTGGCCGAGTTGCTCTTTGAACATGGCGGTGACCAGTCTTTGGTAGGCTACCCTTGCATTCTTCAGCCCAAAAGGCATAACTTTGTAGTAGTAGGTTCCTCTTGGGCTGAGGAATACAGTTTTGTCGTAGTCATCTGGATGCATGGCGATTTGATGGTAGCCTTTGTAAGCGTCGAGGAAGCTCATGCGTTGATGGCATGTCGTCGCATCGACAAGCTGGTCGATTCTGGGTAGAGGAAAATAGTCTTTGGGGCAAGCTTTGTTCAGATCCGTGAAATCGATGCACACTCACCAAGTCCCATTTTTCTTCTTCACTACCACTGTATTGGAGAGCCACGTAGGGTAAGTGACTTCTCTAATTGCCCCGGCGTCAAGCAGTCTGTCTACCTCCTCAACAACGGCGGCAGTGTGCTCCGCGGCTGACCGCCGGCCTTTCTGAATGATCGGCTTACATTTGGGATCGACATTCAGATGGTGCTGTGAAACTGACGGGTCTATTCCTGGCATTTCGAACGGAGTCCATGCAAAGACGTCGAGGTTGTTGAGCAAGAAAGAGATCAGCTGCTGCCTGTCGGCCTGATTCAGAGAAGCGCCGATCATAAAGAACTTTTCTGGGCTTCCATCGATGTCAACTCAGTCTAAACCTTCCATAGCCTTCTCATTTGGATGCCGCCCAACGTCATCAAGGATCTCCCGATTCAGCACCTCAATGGAGTTTACTTGCAGTTCCTTTGGCGTTTTGGCAGTAAGGAGATAACTTGCTTGTGCCGATTTCTGGGAGCTGCGGATTTGCTTAATGCCGTGTTTTTTTGGGAAGCGTAGTAGTTGATGATAGGTGCTTGGGACGGCCTGCATGGTATGCAACCACGATCGCCCCACGATGAGATTGTATGGCGATGGCAGCCTGACGACCAAGAATTCCACATCCACCGTTCTAGAACCTGCTCGAACGGGTAAGCTGATCTTTCCCAATGGGTACTCTGGATTGGCATTGAAGCCAAATAGTGGATAAGGAGCCGGAGTCAGGTCTGACTCGTTGAATCCAAGTTTGATGAAGGTTTTATAATATATGACCTCCGAAGTACTTCCCTGGTCGATAGAACGCGCTCGACGATGAACCGGTTTACGCGTAGCTCAACAACCAATGGATCGATGTGAGGAAGTGTTAAGCCGATCAAATCAGAGTCGTCAAAGGTGATGCTTGGCGTTTCTCGGAGCCGCTTTGCTGGCGTGAGTTGCTGTTGGGGGCTTGGATGTGATTGGATCGTATGTACGGCCAGGGATGCTAGCAGGTTGTATATCATGTGGACGGTGTCAAGTGGAAATGCACCATTCGGAAGGGCAGGTGTTTTGATCGCACTCCTCCGGACGCATTATTGGAGACGTTCTTTTTTTGCCAACTCCTCAAGATGATCTGTTGAGGCATAGTGGCCGTCAGTTTCTTGCTGTCGGGCTTGAGATCGTCAATCATCTGCCCTCGGGGGTCGCTCAGAAGCCTGGCGCACTGTTTGTTTGGATTTTGCTATTTCTGAGGCCAAATCGTGACGAAGGCGTTCGTTCTCAGCGATGATGTTGTCCAACCTCTATTTGGTTTGCCTAGCTTGTGCCATGGTCGCTTGTATTGTCTTTTGCGTTGGGTTTGAAGATGAGCAGAGGTCCAAGGCAAGTCTTGTTGCGATGGTTTTTAGTCCAAGTGAGTTTGCTGGAGTGAGGTCATCTCTCTGTGTGGTCTCGTCAGTGGCTATCGGAGGATCTTCAGTCACGCCTGCCATGGATGTGTTTTTGTATTCCCACAGATGGCACCAGTTGTGGAGAAGTGGTTTTGGAAATACTCTTCAGATCCTAGGAGACACTAGTGATCCTCAGCTAGTCACCTGAAAAAACATAAACACTCTGGTCGGGGGTGCCGGAATTAGCACTCCGACGGACAAGTCAATTCTTGTACTCAAAATAGCTTGTCTCCTAAGTTAAGCAAAAAGTGATTGTTACATACCTTTCTAAATCTGTGGTTCTTGTATTTATACTTGCCTTTTGGGCCTCGGGGCCTGAGCCTACTTTTATCCCATTCCCCTTTTATTTATTCAGAGCTACTGATCTCCGGCTATTCGGCCTTCCTAACGTATTCGGCATCCTAGTCACTCAATATGGAGCCGAATAATATCTGATTTCTGGGGTACGCACCTTCCGACTCTTCTATTTATTCGGCTCCCACAGTTTCTCATTTAATACATTGTAAATTTATATGATTTTGAGAAAAAAGGGTGAATGTTGTAAAGAGGTGTGTATCACCAAATTAAGTTGGCCTGTGTCGAGCGTGAAAGTCCCGAAAAACAAGCGTATACATGGGTGGCGATTCCCACAGACGAAATATCTATCAAATGGCAATAGTAGTGCTTGTATAGGCTACGTTTACATGGGTACCGTTTAACAAGTTCCCGTGGACAAAATATTCGTGAAAGGTTGTACCAGTTGAGAATTCCCTCATGTTTTCTGTTTTAAAGGGCATGATTTGAGAATTGAGATATAAACTGAGCATTGCATATGCATTTCACCCTTATATCTTTGTTAAGATTTATATGTTGTGTTGGATTATTTCTACAAGGCTTTGGCTCACCCTATATAGGGAATCATTTTAAAGTGCTGGTGAGATGTCTCTGCCAAGGCAGTAGCTTGGGAGGATTGATGCAAAAGCTTCATTTTTGTTTACTTGTTATTATTTTGTACAAGCGTAGGGTTTTATATGTATTGGATTTAAATCCATTTTGATATAACCAAGTATAATCTTGGAAAGTTGTAGACTTCAGGGCATTTCAATTATATGTTTAACTTTTATTTCACATAGTTGTTGTTGTTAACAAATGCTATAGATTTAGGGTTAGGACTTATGAATCTATATATGCATGTGTCACCCTTTTGTACATTTGAATCTTATATAATAGAAGGATCTTATACTATGATTTATGTTGTTATTTAATTATCGTTATGGTTGGTTTATTATAATTATTTCGGGGTGTTACAACTTGGTAATAGAACGTACCGGGTTTGAATACTCTGGGTATGTGGAAAGTGGTTATTACTACAATGGGTTTGTGTCTCTTGATAAAGACATTTTTATATATGGTATGCTATGTGATAACATGTTTATGTGGTTTTATGGGCATGAGATTTAATTCCTAAGATATTGATTGGGTCTACGGGTTTGTAGAAGTCTTATTAGAAAAGCACTTGATCCCTGCTGTTTCTAATTGGAACTCTAGCAACACCGCGAGATGGTCATTATTTAGGAAGGAAATTTCGTATGTGTTTATGTGACTACGTGCTTATGTGAAGTGAATTACTGTTGTCCACCGTATTAGTATACGAGTGAGTTAGCTTCGGCACATTTGTAAATGTGTTTATCTCGTTTTTTACCTTTATTAAGATGTCAGGATGTGGTCGCAGTGGTAGGCATGGTAAACCTAGATAGCAAGAGGTGTCGATACCGAATGATATTCCAGCACAAGAGGAGAGAGTTGGTCAAGCCAACGTGGCCGAACCGATAGGTCAGCAGGCCATGAACGCCTTAGCTTGTGAGATGGTCGGAGCATTGCGGGAATCCATAGACATTCTCAGAGTTGAGAATTAAGCCCGGGCCCATGTTGTTAAGACAGGGTCGTCTTTTCTCAAGCGATAGTTTTTCCATTCAAATCCAGATGAGTTTTTGGGTGATCCCAAGGAGCCACTGAAGGCAGATGAGTGGTTGGAGTAGATAGTGAAAACATTTGAGATGCTTGGCATCGAGGACGATGGACTGAGAGTGAACCTGCCATCTTTCCAGCTGAGGGGAGATGCGAGTCAGTGGTGGAAGTATGCACGTGGGCGCATTGGAGTGACTTGGGAGGCTTTTCTCAACGCCTTCCAGGACAAGTTTTTGCCTCCCATGTTAAGAAAAAGATGAGGGAACAGTTCTCACAACTCAAGCAGCTCAACACACTAATAGCCAAGTTTAAGGCAGCTTTACTAGCCTATCTAGATTTGTACCAGAGTTAGTGGCGATAGAAGAGCGCTATTGTGTGGAGTTTGAGAAAAGGTTAACGACCGGGCTTCTTTTCGAGGTAGTTGGTTTGATTATTATAGATTATAGACGACTTGTAGAGTCGGCGACTCATCTTAAGATCGTGATGCAAATAGAGGAGAAGCAGATGAGGGGCTCCAAGAGAAGTCAAGAGGTTCAGGGAGACAATAAGAGGCAAATGGGTTCTAACCCACAACAGTCAAAGGGAGCTCAGTTGAGGTCCGCTTTTCCAGTACCGAGTTTGAGTTCTGAAAGATGTGGTCAGAGAGACTTCACTTGTTTCAAGTGTGGCTAGTTGGGCCATAAGTCTCCAACTTGCTCACAAAGGGGAAGAGGGCAACTGTCTGCATCGACTTTGGCTCGTTCTTAGAGCCAAAGTTAGGGGAGAGGGCAACCATTCACTTGCTATCAGTGAGGGCAGGCAGGGCACATGAAGTGGTTTTACCCTCAGTTAGGCGGCACACCTGGTGTGTCTGGTTCAAGGCAGACACAGAACTACCAGTCTGCACAGTCAGCATAGGCCTCAAGGGCTAATCAGGGAGCATCTTCGGCTCAGTCAGTGCATCAGGCTTATGCTCTGAGGGGTGAGCAAGTAGAGCAGAGACCTACAGGATGTGTGTATGTTGTTACCGCGCTTGATCTAGTACTAGCACCTTTGGTAGTGAGAGGTACTTTCTTGTTATGCGATTCTATTACTAATGTGTTGATTGATACAGGTGTATCCATTTCATTTATCTCGTTTGCATTTGCATCGGCTTTGGGGTTAGAATTGGCTCGGTTAGCATCTCTTCTCAGTGTAGAGTCACCTATTGGTGGTGAGATTGCCTTGGAGCAGGGGTGTCAGGGTTGTGACATAGAGGTTGCCGATCGCCAACTTCCTTTTGTATTTGTGTTGATTGACATGTCGAGTTTTGATGCTATATTGTGTATGGACTGGTTGTCATCACTGTTACCGTTAGAGGGTTACTGTATGTACCTTGAGCGGTGATTGCTTTTATTTCTTGGGGGACCAAGTTGATAGAGTTTTATCACCGGTGTATGATCTGTATGGGCAGAGTGAGCTTAGTTATCTTCTCACCAACTTCTTGGGTAGTGAGTGTGACAAAGTCCGAGTTGAGTTGCCAAGGGTAGTTTGTGAATACCTAGATGTTTTTCCTAAGAATCTCATAAGTTTACCACCTCACTGAGAGATCGAGTTCTCTATCGACTTAGTGCCTAACACGGCATTGATTTCTATGGCATCATATAGATTTGCGCCCACTGAGTTGAGTGAGTTGAAGATTTAACTCAAAGAACTATTAGATAAGGGTTTTATCTGCTCTAGTACTTCACCTTGGGGAGCACCGACTCTCTTCACCAAAAAGAAAGATGGCGCGTTGTGACTTTGTATTGATTACCTAAAGTTGAACCAGGTAACTATTAAGAACAAGTACCCAATGTCTCGTGTAGATGATCTGTTTGATCAGTTGAAAGGGTGTTGTTGTTTTTCCAAGATAGACCTAAGATCAGGTTATCACTAGTTGAGGGTAAGGGAGGAGGATATCCAGAAGACGACATTCCATACACGGTATAGCCATTATGAGTTTCTAGTGATATCTTTTGGGCTAACCAATGCACTAGCCGTGTTTATGGATTTGATTAACCAAAACTTCCGTGAGTTTCTAGACCGTTTTGTGGTCATCTTTGTGGACAACATCTTGATTTACTCATCCTCTGAGGAGGAGCACAAGGAACACTTGTGAGTAGTACTTGAGTTCTTAGAGCCCACAAACTATATGTTAAGTTCAGGAAGTGTGAGTTCTGGTTGAAAGAAGTGAAGTTCTTAGGCCATGTGGTATCCGAAGAAGGAGTGACTGTGGATTCATCTAAGATAGAAGCCATACAAGATTGGGAACAACGAAAGGATGCCTTTGAGATCCATAGTTTGTTGGGGTTGGCCGGGTATTACCGTCGATTTGTGAAAGATTTCTCTAGATTAGCCTTACCATTGACTAAACTGACGAGGAAAATAATTAAGTTTGTGTGGAGTGAGACTTGTGAGAAGTCATTTCAAGAGCTTAAGGTGAGATTCACCACTACTACAATATTGATTATTTCGGAGAGGGGTTTGGGCTATTTAGTGTATTGTGATGCTTCAAGGGAAGGTTTGGGTTATGTATTGATACAAGAGGGGAAGGTAGTAGCTTATGGCTTGCAGTAGTTGAAAACATATGAGAGGAACTAACCTACTCATGACCTAAAGTTAGCAGCGGTGATATTAGCCTTAAAGGTCTGGAGGCATTATTTGTATGGCGAGAAGTTTGAAGTGTTTTCTGATCACAAGAGTTTGAAATATCTTTTTACACAAAAAGACTTGAATCTGAGCCAGAGGAGGTAGATGGAGTTTATAGAAGACTATGACTTTGAGTTACATTATCATCTGAGGAAGGCTAATGTTGTGGTCAATGCTTTAAGTAGGAAATCCATTAGTAGTGTGGCTAGTATTGCCCTTCGGGAATGGGAGATGTTGGGTGCTATTGGTGAGTGTAACTTGTATCTAGGCGAGTCCGTGGAGTCTGCTGCCTTATTTTTAGTAGTTGCACAACCTACACTTGTGAACCGCGTGATAAAAGCATGGTGACCTTGAAGTGGAATCCCACCGAGGGAAGATCTCCAGTAGGAAGGTGGAGAAAGGCTTGAATGTGTATCTCAATTTCGAGTGTTATATACCGTGACCATCTCTTCATGCTGAAGTCTTGTCGAGAGGAAGTACTCTGAGAATTTCACCATTCAAGCCTTACGGTGCATCCGGGAGGCACGAAGATGTATCGCAACCTTTGTAGCTAGTTTTGGTGAAGGGGAATGAAGAAGGATGTGGCCGTGTTTGTATCGAGGTGCATTATTTGTCAACAAGTGAAGGCCGAGCATCAGAGGTCAGCGGGTTTGTTACAACCCTTGCCTATAGCTCAGTGGAAGTGGGATCATGTCATGATGGATTTTGTTGTGGGTCTTCATATAACTCAATGGGGTAGTGATGTGATTTGGGTGGTAGTTGATCGGTTGACCAAGTCAACACACTTTATACCTATGCACGTGAGTGACTTAGGGGTCCATGATGGGATCCTAGATTGGAGAGGTAGCTTATTGCTTGGCTTTACCGCCACAACTTTTTGGGGTCCATGATATGTTTTATATTAGTATGCTTCGGAAGTATCTATCGCACATGTTGGATTGGACCGACTTAGAGGTAGATGAGGATGCCTCGTGCAAGGAGAGACCAGTGAGAGTCTTGGATACTCGAGACCAAGTCTTGCGAGGTAAGACAATTCCTTTGGTAAAAGTATTGTTGCGACATCACAGAGTTGAGGAATCAACTTGAGAACGTGAGTTAGAAGTCCTTGAGAAGTATCCAGACCTATTTGTTAGTATTTAACCATGTATTGAAACTTTTATGATGTTGATGTAATATAAATATTGTATATGTTTTGGAAATTTGAATTGTATATTCAGTATTGAAAACTTATTATTCATGTTAACGAGAATGAATGACCGGTGGATGGGTCATGATGTTGGAATTGATTGATTATCATTGTTGTAATTGGTTTAAACATGATTTTAACGATTGATTTAAAATTTCGGGGACGAAATTCCTTAAGGGGGAAGGTTATAGTATTCCTAGTTTAGACCCGACCCGTTAATGTTTTGAATCCAGGTTTCATTTGTCTGATTTAGATATTCATCCCGTGTTCGTCCTTATTTCTCATTGAGTTTGAGTATTGGAGTGTCTTAGTTGTGCTTAAAATTGGTTGGTTGGTAGTTGGTTCAAACTGTTGTTGTCAAGAATTTGGCCTCTTCGCTCGAGCAAAGCTTCTTATGCTCGAGTGAGCTTTGTGAGCTCCCAGTACTTTTGTAGGCCTGCAGAGATACTAGGGAGGTAGTGTTCTTCGCTCAAGAGAGACTTCTTGCGCTCAAGCGATGGTTATCTGTTTATAAAACTTCTGGAAGTGTATATTTTGCGCTCGAGCAGAACAACTTATTAGGTCTAGTCACTCGAGCGACAACTCTTGCGCTTGAGCGAGCTATGCGTATATTAGTTTGTAAAAATGTCATTTTACGTCACTTTTTCACATCTCTCTCTTTCTAAACTTTCTAAAACCCTAAGTTGAGACTCTCTCTCTCTAAAACTTACTCTCTCTCTCTAAAAATACACCAAGATCTACCCATTTCTCCACCCTACTCCATTTAGTAGAAAGGTAGAGCTCACCTAGAGCTTCGTTTTCATCCCAATAAAGTTATGTTTTTGCGTTGTTGAAGTGTCATCTCTTTCTCTCTTGTCTCCTAGCTTCGAGGTAGGGATTCTCTACACTGTTTTACGATTTTTAACTTAGCTATTTGTTTTTATAAAACAATCTTGTAGTTTTGGAGGATTTTGAACAAACCTAGGGTTTTGGTTTAAACTCAAAAAGGGGTTTTCAAATGGTTTATGGAAAATGGTTGTGGGAGTGGAATTGAGGTTGAGTTGTGGACAAATTGTTGATTTTGACACTTGGGTTGGATTTTGGAAGAAAAAAAGTTTCGCTCTAAATGTCTCAAATATTTATTTTGTATAAATGAATGGAATTGATGATGGAAATGTGAAATTGGATAGATATTAATATGGATTATGGAGTTGGATATGTATTATCGCTCACATCTTGAATTTTTGAAAGTTTATCTATATTGGAGATTTTGTATCTATTTAGAAATATCTGTTTTGGGCTATCGGTAGAGGATTGCTATGATTGTTGTAGAAATTGTATGAAGATTAGGTGAATTGAAACTAATTTCTCATCCACGTGTATTAAACATTTGTTGCTCATTAATACATTGTAAATGTCTATGATTTTGAGAAAAATTGGTGAATGTTGGAAAGAGGTGTGTATCATAAAATTAAGTTGGCCTATGTGTCCAGGGTGAAAGTCCCGAAAAACGTGCGTATACATGGGTGTCGGTTCCCGCGGACGAAATATCCATAAAATGGCAATAGCAGTGCTTGTATTGGCTACGGTTACATGGGTACCGTTTGACGGTTTCCCGTGGACAAAATATCCGTGAAAGGTTGTACAAGTTGAGAATTCCCCCATGTTTTCTATTTTAAAGGGCATGATTTGAGAATTGAGATATAAACCGAGCATTACATATGCATTTCACCCTTATATCTTTGTTAAGATTCGTAAATTGTGTTGGATTATTTTTACTGGGCTTTGGCTCACCCTATATGGGAAACCATTTTCAGGTGCTGTTGAGATGCATTAGGTTGGGAGGATTGGGGTAAAAGCTTCATTTTTGTTTACTTGTTATTATTTTGTACAAGCCTAGGGCTTTATATGTATTGCATTTAAATCCATTTTGATGTAACAAAGTATAGTCTTGGAAAGCTGTAGCCTTCAAGGCATTTCAATTATTAGTTTAACTTTTATTTCACACAGTTGTTGTTGTTGACACATGTTATAGATTCAAGATTAGGACTTATGAATGTATATCCGCATGTGTCACCCTTTTGTACATTTGAATCTTATATAATCGAAGGATCTTATACTTTGATTTATGTTGTTATTTAATTATTGTTATGGTTGGTTATTATAATTATTTCGGGGTGTTATAGAGGCCAGAACCAACTATAAGGAGCAGTTCATCAAGTTGGAGAACATTCTCTTCGAAGATAGATGGACGACCACTCTTTGTGCAACTAAGGCTCCAGAGGGTTTCGACCTAATGAAGAATATCCCTGACCCCTGCCTTGAGGCTCTGGAGAAACCTAATGAGGAGGCTGCTGGTGGAGCTGCTACTTCAGGATGAAGAAGGAAAAAAAAACTTTTATTATGTTTTATTCTTTCTTTTTTTAAATGTTGTTTTTTAAGATTTTTTTAAAATATGGATTCGTTTATCATTCTATATTATGTGTTTTGTCTATCTTCTAATGCGTGTATGGCCTTTTTACAAAAGGGAAAATTATCATAGGTTTATTCCTTGTAAGCAAGATGTCGGCGGCATCCTTGCCAATGTACTATCCCTTAGACAAGTTTTTCATAGAAAATCATCTGTAGGCTTGTTCCTTGCTCTAAGCAGGAGATTGACAGCATCCCTGCCGATCATAAGAGACTAATCAAGTTCATTTTATAGGGCCTTTTTTCTTCTCCTAAGGCTATGCGCTGTCATGAGAGACTAATCAAGGCCGTTGATAAACTAAGGCTTACCAAGGACAAGCAAGGTCAGAAGGTAAAAAAGCTAGAACTTTGGGTGGCTGCTTACGAGGGTAAGGTGGTAGGAATGGAGCAGAAGCTTCAAACAGTAGACACCGCGTTGAAGTCTTCGACCTAGGAGATTGCTGCCTTAAAGGAAGAGAAGCAGCACCTCACCGTCACCCTAGATGTGTCCAAGATAGCTCACGAAGCTGTTGTTAAAGCTGCAACGAAGGAGCGACGCAATGAGGCTACAACCATCTATGAGCAGCAATTTATCAAGTTGGAGAATGTTCTCTTCGAAGATGGATGGACAACAACTCTTCGTGCAACTATGGTTATAGAGGGGTTCGACCTGATGAAGAATTTCCTCTATCGCCGCCTTGAGTCTTTGGAAACGAAGAGGTTGCTGGTGGAGCTGATAAGGAGAACCCTCTCGCTGTAAGCTGAAGAAGAAATTTTTTTTTTATTATGTTTCGTTTCTTTTTAAAAATGTAATTTAAGGATATTTTTTAATGTTGTTTTTAAAGATTTTTATTTATAATATGGATTCATTTATCATTCTATATTATTTTTTTTTGTCTATTTCTTCTAATGCCCGTATGGACTTTTTATAAAAGGAAAAATTATCATAGGTTTATTTGTTGCTTTAAGCAAGATATCAGTAACATTCATGCTGATGTATAGTCTCTTAGACATGTTTTTCATAGAAAACCATTCGTAGACTTGTTCCTTACTCTAAGCAACAGATCGGGAGGATCTCTGCCGATCAACTATCCCTTATAGAGGTTTTTTGTAGAAAACCATTCTTAGGCTTGTTCCTTACTCTAAGCAAGAGATCGGTAGCATCCATGTCGGTGTACTGTCCCTTAGATAGGTTTTTCGTAGAAAACCATTTATGGGCTTGTTCCGTGCTCCAAGCAAGAGATCGACAGTATCATTGCCGATATACTGTCTCTTAGACAGGTTTCCTAGAAAACCATTCATAGGTTTGTTTCTTACTCCAAGCAAGAGATTGGCAGCATCCATGCCGATATACTGTCCCTTAGACAGGTTTTAGCGTTTGTTTTCGGGGGCTCTGGTTTTAATGCGCTTATGTCAGGTAGGCACGTGTCAGTCATTCCAAACGTTCATCAGTACTTTGCATTAAATGCGAGGGCACGTTATTTAAATGAAGTGACATGTGCATCTAAATAATGCATCGTTTTTCCTTCTCTTACACAGATACGGGTTCAAACCATTGTGTCAATATCTGCGATATCTTCTTGACATCATTTCCCACTAAAACATTCATAGGCTTTGACACATATTTCCATTTTAGCATTGAAAAACTACCTATGCGTTCTTTCTTCTTGTTTTTTGTAAGTGCTCTTAGTCTCCATTTCTCTTGATTTTTAGCTTCCCAAAAATGGAAAAATATGCTTATTTACTTAGTAGCCCTGAGGGTTTAGCCCACCTTCGCCTCATTAGTGACATCCGAACCAATGTAATTATAGAAGCCCGTCGTCCAAATAACAACTTTTTATTTCCTTCAGACGATAGGGTTCCGGGGCTAGTTTCGACCACTGTAAAGGGTGGAGTTAGATTTTCCCTTCACCCTCTTCTGCGTGAGATTCTCTTTCATTATGGAGTCTTGCCCTTTCTTCTCAATACACTTTTTTACAAGATTGTAGATGGGGTGCTTTCTTTGAACAACCTATTGAACATCGACTTAGGTTTAAAAGACCTCTAGTATTACTATAGCCTTTATCAGTCCCAAATTGGGGCTTTTTTGCATAGGGGGTGTTTGATTCAAGGGATTGGGAGGGGGGAGAGAGGGGGAGGAGGGGGACTAAACACTGTTTGGACTTGAATCAATTGGAAAAGGGTAAAATAGTTTTTTGAACATTTATAAATTATAAATTATGGCCTTAAAAATTTAATTTTTTTTAGTGTTGTCAAATTAAATGATAGAAAATTAAAAATTAAAAATATTTACAAATTAAAGTTTTTTGGTGTTTTTATTACATTTTTCCCTAGTCTTTTGAACATTTATAAATTATAAATAAAAAATTAAAAATTATATATTAAATAAAAAATATAAATTATAAATTATACATTTAATTTAATTAAAAATAATAAATTAAAAATTATGGCCTTATAAATTAAAATTTTTTAGTGTTGTTAAATTATAGATTACAAATTTGAAATTACATATTACATAAAAAATATAAATTATAAATTATAAATTATAAATTATAAATTACAAGGGTAAAATAATCTTTTGAACATTTATCCTTATCCAATCCATCCAATCAAACACTACATTCAATAAAATAGTCCTTTCCAGACATCTAATCTCATGAGAAAACAAACATAAGATACCAGTTCAACCAGATAGTCCAAAGACAATGTATCCCAGGACTAACAGTCCGGTGGATTTAAATCCCCCCTTATCGAGTCCGTCCAAACAAACACACCTTTAGTGTCCAAGAATTGAGATCGGGATTGATGTCTTGTTCGGGCATTTCCTAGGTCTTCTTCAATAGAGGAAGAATACGTTGTTATGGTTTCAGGGAGCAAGGATTTTGCGTCCTTTCTCTTTGCAAGTGGTGTTGCCACCGTACCTCGAACGGTGGTAGGTGATTAATTCTTGTAAAAAAAACTTTTGTTTTGTTTCTCTGGCTACGCTGAGTAACTGAATTATTCTTATTCTATTCAGTTCATTGATTGGTCAAGTCGTCATCGCAACTGAAGGGCCAATTGCATATATTTTTCAATCGATAATAGGGGGATCACTCGCTGAATATGAGGATTATGGCTTTTCGGATGTATGTGTTCCTCTGGCGATGGCTCATGGCAAGCGCATCCCCGAGGGCATCCATCGTTTGGAAGGACAGCCCGACCAACAAATACTAGGACAAAGCATCCAAAATCTAGTGATAGTAATGTTGTTGACTTGCCGAAGTGACGTGTACTTCATAACATAGCTTTTCTTTTCTTTTATTTTTTTTTTTTGAAGCTTAAATGTGTATTCATAAAGGTAGTAAACTAGTTCATGGAAGTGGGAATCAAATTGATTAAGGATAGGGATCATCATCTTGAGGAGAAACGTAAGATTAAAGAGAAAAAGAAGTTGATGGTGGAGGAGAGGAAATAGATGGAAGCAGAGAGGAAGCAAATCAAGAAGGATCTTGTTTAGGTCGATAGCTTACTGCAGCAGAGTCTGGTCAAATAGCAGTGGGACAGGACTTTGAAGATGCCAACCAACAGGTTGATCGTTTTAGAGCTAAGCATGATGAGCTCAAGGCCACTTTGGAAGAAGTGAGAGCTCGGCGGGTGGCTGATATAAAAGAAAATAGTGAATCCACCTGGAATGAAGAAAATGCTCTTTACCTTGATTAGTTGAATAAACTGGAGAATTTTTTCTTCAAAGAAGGGTGGAGGGTTGCCCTAAAGCATGCTAGAATAGTGTAGTCTTGTTTTTATGGACTCTCGATCATACTCTTTTGTACAACTTTAATGAAATGACAACACTTGTTTGTGTAAAATTCTTGAACTTTATATTTATTCATTATGCTTTTAAACTAAGCATTATTACAAGGTTGATGATAATACTTCCTTAAGTGCATAGCATTCCAAGATCTAGGAAGCACATTTCCTTGAAGGTTGACAATTTCATAAGCCCCTTCTCTAGCCAAATTCCTAAGTTGGTATGGTCCATCCCAATTTCCTATTGGCCGTCCTACGGTCGCTTGGCAAAAATCTTTTTTAGGGCCAGATCGCCGATCACATATCACCAATGTCGCACTCTCTTATTATACGCCTGAGCTATCTCTTGATGATACCACTTCAAACTTAAAAAAGTTTGTTCTCATTTTTCGTTGGACAAATCCAAGTCCTTCAAGATTAGGATTTCATTCATCCTATTTTGAACTAGATTGGCTCTTCCCGTAGGGAATTCGACATCAAGTGGAATTACAACATCCATTCCAAATGTGAGAGAGAATGGGGTCTCGCATATTGCATGCCTTGGGGTGGTTTTGTAAGCCTAGAGTACTGTTGGAAGTTCTTCGGCCCATCTTCCTTCAGTGATCTTCAATTGTTTTTTTATCCCAGTCAAAACAGTCTTATTTGATGCCTCCGTCTGTCCATTGTTTTGGGGATAGGCCGGCATGGAGTAGTAGACTTTGATCCAATATTGTAAACTTCTTTTAAAGGCATGGGGGTGTTGGAACAATCTTCCGTGTAAAATAAATAACTTGAAACTAAATCAAACAAATAAAAATAAATTACTTATAGAATTTGTTTTACCGAACCGAAAAAAAAATTTACAAGATCAAATGGAGTGTGTGTCACTCTGTCCTTAAGACAGATTTGCCCCACTACGGTGCTTACGGATAAAAGGCGTCTATCTCCCAGAATACAATGATCTTCAGAAATTGGAGTAGCACTTCAACCAATTTGTACAGCAAACCAAACCTGTTGTAGACATCCCCGAACGTCCCGAGAGGGAATCCCGTTTTGTTCATTACGGCTTACTACAGTTCGGACTCAATGTTATGGTTCTTAATCTGATCTCGCAAAGTGCAATACGAGATTGGTAAATCATCAAAGAGTCCAAATCCGACAAATCGTTTTTGAAAATTGATTTTTAGAAAAAAGTGCCAAACATGGACTGCTTTGCCAGATACAGAGTCGCCACCTCAATATTTCATTTTGGGGGAATTTAGGAAACCCTGACTAGTGCCTAAGCCCACATGTCCGTCATCACCAAAGTTGCCTAAGTTCAGGAACTTCGGTACGATTGGGGAAGATCATGCAATGAGCACCCTCGCTCGCCCGATCAAAGATCGGCCACTACTAAACATGATATCTTGTTTTTGAAAACATTATGTGCTCTTATTCCGGTTATTAGCCTATAATTACTATGTGATGCGCACAGCATACAAGTATAGACTGGATCACCTAAGTTGGAACAAAACATCTCATGTTTATTTTTGAAAGCGGTTTGCTACTCGCAAGTAGGCTAAAATGCAGATTTTGCCACCCTCACGTGGGCTTAGAAAATTTGGTGATTTGCCAGTCTCAAGTTGGCTTAAAACTCGGAATCAATGAATTGTTCCAATTCAAATAATCCAACCTTCACCCACAGGCATTCAGGCAGTTATATCACATAAGCACATCACCTCATGGTAAGCATGCTATCATGGCAGTCACTCACACACATGCAAGGATGCTAAAGCATAAACACTTACTGAGTACTCCGAGCCAAAGAAGGAAGTTAATTAGAAATCATGCATGAATCCTAACTATGCTAAGAATGCCTAATGCAACACATACAAAAATGCAACTACAATAGGCTCGGCTATTCTAAGATGGCATATGAGATGCAAAAATCGATACATGTATTCAACTTGGAATTGAAATACAATGCAGTTAGCATGATGCGCCGAGCCCGGTGCATGCAATACAGAAGAATGAATGCAAACATGCAAACATATAGATGCTAATTGAAACATGCCCTAAAACTAACCATCATAAGCTGGTAAATAAAAGGGAGAAAGACGTGGGGTTGGAAGACATACATCACACACACGCACACTTATTACAACATTGCCCTCTCTAGGAGGGTCTGAATGAATAGTACAGAATAAACTAGCTAATCTAAGCTTATTAAACTAATTATTACACAACGTTAATTAATTAACGAATTAACTAAGTAAGTAAGGAAAATAGCATGCAAATTAAACAAAATGGACTGCCTCAGCTCTGTTCCGAATGATAGGGATGCATGCATGCTCAAGTCGCCTTGTCGAGAAATCCATCGCGATGCCCCGATTTGCCTCTGTTTGCAACTGGTCCCAGAACACTGTACAAAGCTCCAGAAGACTGCTAACCAATTTTTACTGTTGGTTTCCGGTTTGCTGCAACAAAGAGCGAGAAAGGGGCATGGCAAAGTATTTTCAACATATGTGTGCATGACCACTCTCTCCATCATTACATAAGCTCCAGGGAGTGTAGTCCTCGATCCTTGTGCCATCAATCACGCATCTCGATGCATGATGGCCGAGGAGTTAGATTGCACGACTCGATGTAAAATGAATGCACGTATAAACAGAACAAGGCCTAAACTCCATCATGGGTAATCTGGAGTGTCAGCGACCGAGAATCGAGGCACGTTTCGTCACTTGGAGTACGAAATGTCCCTCGTTTCCCGTGTTTGGACTAAACCCTATTCTAAACACAATGTAATATACATGGCATACACAATACCACGAGCATGCAACCCTAAACGCAATGCAACCTAATCATGCTAGCATGCGAGGGATGATATGCAAACATGCAACTAGCATACAAATGAACTAAGAATGGCATACTCAATGCACATGAACTATATGGCATACGCCATGCACATACGAAGATGGACATGTACGAAGACATGAACAAGGTATACACAATGCGACGATCAAGCATGCGACAACATGGATATGGCATACATAATGCAAGATGGACTTAAACTTGAAATGAATGGGCCTTAGCCACACTCAAATCAGTGGCTAACATGATGAAATGAAGCAATAACACACACGCAAACATGCACAAATGCAAGGGACCAAACCTAAGGCATAAAGTGCAACTTTACCAAAGCATGGTAAGGGATGAAATATGGCATACAATCAAACATTTTCCAGCTCTGAAATGACATGCAAGATGGTCCCGAATCATGTAAACACCTGACACAATGCAAGCTAGATGGCCCAGATACCGAAACTAGTGAAGTGCATTACACTAGAGGTACACAAAGAAATGCTCGAATGACCCAACCAGCCCCAAACAGTCCCTATGCAGGTCCAAGACAGTGGGAAAATGGACTAAAATGATGACCCAGAAATGAAGCTCATGCAATGGCCCAAAAATGAGGCATACAAGCATAACTGTCAAACGCATTTAAAGAGTGGAAAACATGGGAACATGGAAACCCTACATGCTCTGAAATCATGGTAAGAATGATGCTAAATCATGTCAAAAGCCCAAACAACGCATGCTAGTGGACCCGATATGCAAAGCTAGTAAGCTTGATTGAACTATGACCATATACAACAATGCATCCATGACCCAAAATACTTCAAACAGAGCTAAGGCAGTCCAAAATATGAATAAAATTAGTTTGGATCATGGCCAAAATATGCTAGAATCAAGGGCCAAAACAACATGCAATGTGAGCTAGTGAACATGGATTACACTACAAGCATATGAAGCATTCAAGAGGCCACTAAACCAACAAAATTCAGAGACATGACATGCCAAATAAAGCCCAAAAATCCACTGAAACATGATCAATTCATGCCAGAATGATATGCCCCTTTGATAGGCTATGAAGAGGGTTGCTCTACACATGCAAGAGACATATCCAAGGTGACAAAACCAACTCTGGACCGAGCCTATGTAGGTCCTAAAAGGCAGTGAAAAGGGCCTGGAATAAGGCTTGGAGGTGTGCAAATAAGGGCTCCTTTGTTAGACCAAATATGCTAGGAAACAAAACAAGGGGAGAGAGGGTCACCCCTCTCTCATTTTGGCACCCAAAATAGCATACTAGCTGCTAAAAATCCACTGGATTTCAGTGGCTAGAAGGCCAAACAAAGGTCAATGCAAAAGCCGTAATGCATGGCTCAAAATAAGGCAAAATGAAGCATGCAAGGGGGTAGATGACCCCCAACAGAAAAATGATCTTAAACAAATATGTTAAGGACCTTAAAAGAAGACTTTTTTCAGTTTATACCAAAGCTCGAAAATGCTTGCAAGTATGGCTAAACGATGAAGCAAAATATAGCTCAAAATTGGGAATAAGGTGTTACCGTTGTAGCTCCACAACTCTAGCAGCTTCTGGACCAAAAATGTAGCTCCTTAGGACGTCTCAAGACCCTCCAAGAAGCTTAGGTTGGTGTTGGATGTGTTAGGCTAAGAGGTAGTGAACAAAGGGGCAAGAACTTAGCACTTTTGAACACCAAATACAGAAATACAAAGGGAGAGATATATATTTGCCTTAACCAAAATCTGAACCTTCACAAAGGAGGGGGAGGCCCTCCTTTATAGCCAAGAGGGTCCGAAGCTTCTCAAAGAAGCTAAAAAACAAGCTTGAAGATCCTCCATACACGTGTATGGAGGATCCATTCTGTGCCTTCCAGCTGGCACAACTAGCAACAACTCACAGAGACAAGACTGCGGGAGGCAGGCCGACCAGTTCAAAAGGTTCAGGTGGTCGGCCCACCAGTTCAAAAGGGTCAGGTGGTCGGCCAGCCCATTTGGTGGTCTCCCAACTGAATGCAAGCTAGTGGTGTGGTGGAGACTAGCAATTGTGGCCCAAAAATGAGGGAGACCAGTTACCTGACAAGGAAATCACCCGGCGGGGGAAAAGTAGTCTCCAAGGAGAAAAGGTGGTCTCCCACCCTTGTACCACCTTCCAAACAATGAAAACAAGGTCCATGCCAAAAATGAACCAAGACGGATGCAAAACGAGGATTCGGGGGTTAAAACGCGCAGCCGGGTGGCCCGAAAACTGACTGTTAAGCATCGAAAGTGGCGTGTGACCACAAAGGTAGTCTCTCGGGTGACAGTGTCCCTATAGAGAGAGGAAACAAGGTGTGTGCCAAAAACTAGAGCAAACGGAGAAAGTTAAGCGGTCTCGAACCGAGGCGCACGACCGACGGCTCCGAAAATCGAAAGCTGGTCTCCAAATGGGAACAGTGGTCTACGACCACAAAAAGTAGCCTACGGCCACTGAAAGATGGTCTACGAGACCTCTCCCTTCCTTCGGGAAGAGAAAACATAACCTGGTTCACAAACCGAGGCAAAACACAAAAGGGTCCCGAAGTCCGAAGGCAAGGATCTCAGCAAAGACTCCGTAACCTCAGAACGAGCACAACATGCACAATCACTGAGCGCTCAATCGATGACATCTGAGTCTTAAGGTCGGTCAAAAATGGGGTGCCTACAGTTGTCCCTCTTTGACAGAACTCGAAAGTCATAAGTGATGGGAGTGAGTGTCAAAGCCCAGAGACGACCCATTTTTGACAAGGCCGAAGACTTAGACAAACAGGTGAGATAAACAAGAGATGGGCCCGCAGCCGGGGGCAAAATGCAAGATGATATGCACAAAGCCGAACGTAACTCATGATCATGCAAAGCAGCAAACTGTAATGAAGCAAATATTCACAATAAATGCATCAGTTTTAAGCAAGAATGCAAAGCAAAACTACATTTCATGTGGTAAGGATGTAAGAGAATTACAATTCTCGCTACGTCTCACACGGAGAAGATACAATACCTGTCCGGTTCACCTGGTCGCATTAGCTTCAAATGAACTGTACATACAATATCGTGCCTGTAAAGGAAAGAAACTCAACAGGTACAATATTGTCAGGAATATGCATAGTAATGCAAGCGAAAAGTGCGTAACAACGCAAGTCGAGGGATGCATGACAATGCAACCTAAGTGTGACGCATAACAATGCGGTATACAATGTAATGCACTAACAAGTGCTGATAAGATGCGCAAGATAGCGCGATGTAATGCACTAACAAGTGCAGGTAAGGGTGCGTAAAATAGTGCGAGCAATGCAAAATGATATGCAATATTATGAAAACAATGCAAATGATATGCAATGCATTTGAGATGATCAAACCACGAGCAATACAAAACCACGCAAATATCATGAAAGGATGGAGATGCAAGATTGAACTTTGTGCCTACCATAGAAAAGGTGCTGACACCCTCAAACCACAATCTCCTTAGTGGAATAGGCGCGTACACATGCAGAACTATGTGTGTCGTAGACAGAACACAAAATACAAGTAAGTGGGTGACATTATATAAGTGAGGAATGATCTGCTGAGGAAAGATTGTGATCCTAAATGCTGGATGCAACAGACTAAAATACAATGCAATGGATGCAATGAATGAATTGAATAAAGCGCGCGGCCAAACCATACCTTGCGTAGAAAAGGCATGGACACAAACAAACCACGTCTAACACAGAAATGGTGTCGTCACCCACCACAATTCCCTTAGTGGAATAGGGACTAAGCTTAACATGGAAAGGATGCAGGCGATACAATGGACATGCAGCGAATGCATGATATAAGTGCTATGTAAAATGCAATGGACGTAATAGATATACAAAATGCAATGTAGCTGGGAAGTGAAAGTACCTTATAGGGGCAATTGGGGATGACTCACCTCATGCTGCTGGGGATCTTTTGCTTCTTCTGGGTTAAACCACAGGTACTACTTTTCTCCATGGCCATGGTCGCAGCTTTCCCTATTCTCCAACAGGGTGACAGACTAGGTTGGTTTAGTATCCAGAATTGAGGCACACACACATGCAATCTCAATCTATGGGGCTGCCGTATAGATTTCAAGCTGAGGATATACCCCTGGGTATTTAAACCAAATTTTAGTCTCAAAAATCCCGAACCTTTGCGTTCTAGGCATGAGCCATTCAAACTCTAGTTTCCACCATCTCAGTTGGTCTCCTAGGAACTCACCACAAACATGGGCAGGTGGCTATACCAGACCACTGGAAGTCGTTCGGGCATGACAAACACCAAAGGAATTGTATCTTTAGAGGATTTAAGGTGTCCTAGACCAGCGAAAGCACAAGACAGTGCGAATGAAGATGCAGGATTTAAGGTCTCCCAGACCAGAGAGTGCACAAGACAGTGTGATGCTATGCACTAACAAGTGCAAGTGAGGTGTGTAAGAAAGCGCGAGCAATGCACCAACAAGTGCGGGTAAGATGCGCTTGAAAGCGCGAACAATGCAATGCACTAACAAGTGCAGGTAAGGTGCGCAAGAAAGCGCGAACAATACACTAATGAGTGCAGGTAAGGTGCACAAGATAGCACGATGCAATGCATGCAAAATGCAATGGTGAATGCAAAGAGGAAAATACTCTAACCATGCTGGAATAATGAGAGGAGGAAAAACAAACAATTAGGCGTGCATACGACGCAACCTAAGACAAATTCCAAACACGCTAAAATCGCGTAAGGAAAGGAACACTCAAACCACGCTGAAATCATGAGAGGAGGTCCAAAACAAACCGCCCAGTGCGTCTATAATGCAAACTGAGATAAAACCCGCCCAGGCCCGCACATCAGGCGTCTTGAGATAAATTCCAAACACACTGAAATCGTGTAAGGAACATGACACTCTAACCACGCTGAAATCGTGAGAGGAGGTCCAACACAAACTGCCCAGCGCGTCTACAACGTAACCTGAGATAAAACCCGCCCAGGCCCGCACATCAGGCATCCTGAGATAAATTCCAAACACGTTGAAATTGCGTAAGGAACGGGACACTCTAACCACGTTGAAATCGTGAGAGGAGGTCCAACAACCCGCCCAGCGCGTCTACAATGCAACCTGAGATAAAACCCGCCCAGGCCTGCACATCAGGCGTCCTGAGATAAATTCCAAACACCCTGAAATCGCGTAAGGAACAGGACACTCTAACCACGCTGAAATCGTGAGAGGAGGTCCAACAACCCGCCTAGCGTCTTTACAACGCAACCTGGGATAAAACGTGCCCAGGCCCGCACATTAGGCGTCCTGAGATAAATTCCAAACATGCTGAAATCGTGTAAGGAACAGGACACTCAAACCACGCTGAAATCGTGAGAGGAGGTCCAACAACCCCCCAGCGCGTCCACAACGCAACCTGAGATAAAACCCGCCCAGGCCCGCACATCAGGCGTCTTGAGATAAATTCCAAACACGCTGAAATCGCGTAAGGAACGGGACACTCAAACCACGCTGAAATCGTGAGAGGAGGTCCAACAAACTATCAGGTGCGTGCTTGGCGCAACCTGGGAAAGTCCTGGAGGACAACGATCCTAAATGCAACTCGACGTAAAAGGATAAATGATACAAGATAACACAAGATGCAAATAAACGCAATAAGTGCGATGATACAGTACATGTTACAAGCAATGTAGAGCATGATGTTTAGGGAATGCAATAAACAACAAAGCGGCACTTTAGAAAGTAGCTCATGGAGTGTGTGGCGGTAAACCGCTTTACTCTGACGGGGTTCTCTTCTTGTATTCTTCGAATACTTACCTTCAACTCACAGTAAAATGTTTTGAAATGCTGACAAGGAGCAACATCTACATGTAGAAACCACAAATGCCGTTTTTCGTCCTGATCATATTCATAACTTTCCCTAGGAACTCATTGCAAGCACAGCCAAGATGCCTCCGGCAGGGAATGGTACTCAGGAAGAGCACATATGATTGCCATCCTGGCTTTGAAACAATCAACACAGTATTCTGTTCACTCTGAACACACAGCTCATACAGCACACTGCTCATTCAGAACACACAACCCGTAACATTGTACTCTGTTTCTTTTGAACATACAGCTCATAACACAGTATTCTGGGCATTTGGAACACACGGCTCGTAACAGCACACTGCTTACTCTGAACACACAGCTCATAACACAGTACTCGGTTTATTCGGTACACAGCTCATTTCGAACATATGGGATGTAGTGACAGAACTTGCAGAAGTTGAAACAAGCCCAGGCACTCCAAATTTTCCCTCTTTTCTTTTGCTTTGCAGCCCAGAACTTTCATAGCTTCAGATGGGTCCTGGTTTTTACTATTCTCATATGACCTGGGTTGAACCCTGCGGTTTTATGAAAGAACAAATTTTGTTTTGCACAAATGTGGAGAATGACACGGCACTCTGAGCACAAAACGATTTTTTGAAAGTGGGATGAGAAAAGGGTTCTCAATCGGGTATTGAGCCTTACAACTGACCACAGCCAAAAATGACTCAACAACGGAAAACGAAAGGTAGAACAACCTAAACACAACTCAACAAAGGGAAAACAAGGTAAAACAACCTAAACACAACTCAACAACGGAAAAACAAGGTAAAACAACCTAAACACATCTATTGACATTCAAATGACTCAAAACAAGGATCGAAACAAACAAAAACACACAAACACAACACTCAGCTATGTTATAAAGGCAAGAGACCTCTCGGTGCACGGGGAGCCAATTTCTCCAGGTATTGCTTTCCCACCCTTTTTCACTTGTGATTCTCACATCACTCGGCCCTCAAGCTCTGTTTTTCTGAAAAAGCCCTTTTCCTCACTTTTTCTCTGAGCGCACATCTCTCTATTCTTCAATCTCTCATCTTTTATTCCTTCCTTGGGTGGTTGATGGATAAGCAGGAAGTTGTGGACTCTTGCCCCTGCTATTCTACCATATTCTTGTTCTTGTTCACAATAGTGAATTTCTCCCACAGAGGGGTTGCGCTACACTGGGTGTGTAGCAAATCTGTAGCTAACATCGGTTGACGATGCTCTGCTGGGGAGTTTGGACGTGATCAGATCTATCTAGATGAGGGAGTGGAATATCTTGATCCATTCCAGTTCGTGCTTCGCACTTGGCTCGATACCTCGTTGCTTGGAGGATGTTGAGAGCTTTTAGCCCTTTGTTGTTAGCTTCAGTCATGCCCTTTTCTGGCAGGTAGAGTGCCTTTTTTTGGCAAGTATGTTGACAACGGGGAAAAGATAAAACACCTGACTCAACTGTGCCCCTAGTTCATTATTTTGACCATTTTTGGTTTTGGTTTTTACTAAAACAATTTTGACCAATATGAGAGTTAGATTAACATACTTGTCCAACTTTTTGATTTGAAATCGTGCAAGTCAGGCAATGAGCACTGAAAATTTTCCTTTTTTGGGTCCAAGAAATGGTTCAGTTTTAGAAAAATGAAATAATTTTCGAGAGAATTAGTCAACCTCATTAAAAATTCTCAAAAACTATTTTTGCAAATGGCCATTGCTTGATCAACGCAGAATTTACTCTTGAGATGCACAACCTCAGATCCAAAACAAATGGAAAATTGCCCCTTGTCTAGACGGCACTGCATGGCAATTGAAAGTTGTGCCTAGTCTGAATAGCACCGCAGCACTGCACGGCAACGGAAAGTTGCCCCTAGTCTGAATAGTGCCGCAGCACATGGCAACCAGTCCTCACAGTGACAATTACGACCGAATTCTCGGATACAGAGAAGACAAAGATGACCTGAACCATCACATCGACACAGTCAAATTTGAAGTGTTTTACGGCTGGACTTCAGAATGAAGTTGCCTACGTATCCCAAAGATGGAAATCAAGCCTTACGTTGTTCGGGGGTAAGGCACACTCAGGTATTAACCTCTCATTTTGCGCTATAACTTTTGCCAAGGCCGCCCTTCCGGGTTTTCAACCTTGCGAGCTATGTCCTTCTTTTCTTTTCAATTCCTTTCATTTCTTTTCTTCTTTTTTCTTTTTCATCTTTTCTTTTTTTCATTCTTTTCATTTTTATTTTTTTTGTTCTTTTTCTTCTTTTTCTTGCTCTAACTTTTGCCTGGGTCGCCCTTCCGGGTTTTCAGCCCAGTGAGCCTCTAATGGGTAAAAGTGTAGCTTTGTCCATGTTGAATGGTTTGAGATCTCAGAGCCATCTGAATCCAAGAGAATGGCTGTTGTTCACTGATGATGTAGAAGTCCATCCAATGGAGAGTGAATTTTCCCGTAGTGTTGTGGATAGGAACTTGGTTGTCCTTCAGCAATACTTCCTTCTTTCCCCCTTCTAGGATTTAGCATTCTTGTCAATCTTCCCTGGTTTGTAAAAAAGACTCATCTTTGACTCTTCGAGCGCATCTGACATTTTTGCCTCTAGTTCAAGGGCTGCTTTTGATCTAGCTTCGCAAGCTTCCTTTGATCATATCTGATATTCTTGCCCCTAGTTCATGGGCTGCTTTTGATCCGGCCACACGGGCCTTACATTGTGGTTGACCGTTGAGCATTCTGAATTAAGGTTCAAGGTTTTGATAGCAAAAGGGGTTGAATCTCAAGGCTAAGAGCGATGCTAGGCTGCACAATCTCAAGAGCGATTCCACATAGGTCTTTGTAGGACCGCGCAAAACATTTTTTGAAATCTTTTAAGAAAGCGACTAGTTGCTAGCACTGAAGACAGTGCGGAACCAATCTGGATCAAGCAAAGATCCTTCTTAGTACTCACATTAACAAACATGATCTCATTCATTAAGGGCTTAGCACGCCTCTCTTTCTCTCAATTTGATAAAATTTTGCAAATCCCGAGGAATTCCTTCCTCTTCGTTTTCACCGCAGTGTTCAAAAAAGTTTTGAAAAACTTAGGTCAATGCAACAATTTCAAGACACAGAAGAGCAGGTGAAGAGCACTTCCATTTCATTCAAACTTCTGGCACAACTGGCGCAAGGCAGAAACAAACACAAGAGTGTGAAAATCACTGCTGTTTTATTCAAATCTGTTGGCATAGCTGGCTCCAAGGTAGAAACAGATTCAAAAGAAAGCAAAAAGACAAACACAAAACAAGATAGTGATATCCGAGGTAACAGCCTTGGAATCACCCGACTCCAACGCACATGGCTCAAAATGTAACATGATACTAAGATGCAAAACATATCAAATGTGATGCAATCTATCATGTTAAGTATGCAAAATGCTAGTCATATGAGATGCAAATGTGATGCAAACATGGATCAATATGCCATAAGGCTAGCATGGGACAACATATGATGAACCAAATAAGCGACAAGCATATGATAAGCATGCGATGGTGGACTTAAACGATAAATGGCAGACCTCAACCTTACCATAAACAGTGGCCAAAATGATGTGCAAGAGCACAAATGATGCATGCAAGCATGCACACATCAAGGTCCATCACCTAAGCATGAAAGGGGACAACTCTAAGCATACTTAAAGACGATATAAAAGGGCATTAAACCAACATGCTAGGCTCTAAAAATGAATAGAGGATGATGCCAAAATCGAACAAATCATGCAAGTAAGGCATGCAACAATGACCACTACTTTAAGCCAATAAAGGGGGTCAAACCAAAGCTCTGTCAACCAAACCTTAAAGGACCAAAATGACCTAAAACAGTCCCAAGGGACTCCAAAACAAGACTAAAGCATGCAAATATCATGGTCAAAACAAGCCAAGGAATGAGTCCAAAACAAGGGCATTCAAAGCCACCAAAAGGGAGCATCACTCAATATTTATCCCAAGCAAACATGGCATGAATTTTTCAATACAAAACAGAGTTCTAGTATGCAAAAAGGGCCCTCAAAACCCACTGATATGGCAGCCTAATATCTAAACACATGGACATGCACAATGACCATTTCCAAGGCATAAAAGGACAACCCTTCAAAGCATGAAAGAGATGATGAAGACAAACATACAAGCATGGATTAGGGACTGAAATATGATCTACAATGATGCCGAATGATGATAACAAGCTTATGCTAAGCATGTTGGTGACCCACACAACCAAGGCTTACAAGCCAAAATGCAAAGCAACTATATCAAGCATGCCAAACATGACAAAATCAGTGGCCAACAGACTTTAAGTATGACAAAACATGGCCAAATATTTCACAAAGCAAAGCCAAAACAAGAGGATATGCTAGGCTAAACACATAGCACACTTCTAAGCAAGATGGAGAATTACAAAGCAAGTATAAAATACATGCTAAGGGCCAACAAACCACCATTGGATAGAGATATAATATGACCCAAAACACCCAAAAAACTTCTGAAATGGGGCCAAAAATGATCAAGCATGCATGTTCCCTTTTTAAGCCAAAACAAGGGTAAAAGAAGGACAAAGGGGAGAGGGGTGTCCCTCCCCTACACAAGACTTCAAAACCACTCCATCACCACTGAAAATCCACTGCATTTCAGTGGTGAGAAGACCAACACAACAAAGTAAACAAAGCTTAAAGAGAAGGGTACCAAAATAGGCCAAAAGAGGCCTAAGGGGAGGAGTTCGACCCCCAATGCCAAAACACCCTTAATGAAAGATGTTAAGCACAAAAATACAAGACTTTTTCATGTTAAACACAAAGCCTAAATCAGCATGCAAGACAGGCAGAAAACTAGTGCAAAATTGGGGAAACTAAAGCAAGTGTCTCACCCTTGAAGAAGCCTTGAAGAACAGGTGATCCAGCCACTCTCTATTGATCAAAATCATTCCAAAACCTCAAAAAAACAACCCTCAATACCTCTCAATCTCGGAGCAAGGTGTAATGGTGTGTGTTTTAGTGCAAAAGTAAGGTCAAAATGCACTTTTAGGCTTCCAAACACACCCTAAGGATGAGAGAGAAGGAGATATATAGAGAGAGAGAGAGAGTGATATATCAGATGTATAGATATAGAAGCTCTGGTTTTTTGGTTCAAAAGCTCCAACCCTTAACAAAGGGAGAGGATCATTGCTTAAATAGGCAAAGGGCCAAGACCTAAGCTTCTCAAGGAAGCTAAATGAAAGGGGCAAAGGGTGCAAAGGAGTCTTGGCTTCTTGGAGAAGCTAAAACAGCGGGAAGCTTGGCCAAAGGGTTCAAGCTTCTAGAAGGAAATGGGGTTCAAAGGCTCACACCAGCCAAAAACTGCATGGGGAGGAGTGATGGTGTATTCCAGCTGGCACAGCTGGCATGCACCATGCCTCAAGGGTGCAAAAGAGTCACACCGGCCAGCAGAATATTATGCCGACCGGCCATTAATTTTAAGAAACCATGGCCGGTGGCACCCCTAAACAACCGGTGATGCTAGGGGAAGGCCGGTGGAATGTGAGGATGGCCATCAAGCCATTCTCCTCCCTTCAAGGCAAAAACACAAGTGTTTGGTGCCAAAGTCAAACACGGAACAGTCAGGTCGAGAGATCCTGAGGCGAGGCGCGCAGCCAAGACTTCCGGGAACTCAAGACGAACACAAACATGGATAATCACCGAGTGTTCAAACGGTGATGTCCAAGTCTTGAGGACGGTCAAAAATGGGGTGTCTACAGATGCCCCTCTTTGACAGAACTCGAAAGTCATAACAATGACGGGAGTGAATGTCAAAGCCCAGAGACGACCCATTTTTGACAAGGCCGAAGACTCAGACAAACATGCAAGGCAAACAAGGTATGCGCCCGAAGGCAGGGGCATAATGCAGGACGATGCACACGTATGATCATACAAAGAAAACTGTAACGAAGCATACATGTAACAGTTTTAAGCTAGCATACACCAAACTACACTAACATGCAGAAAGGATGTAAGAGAATTATGCAATTCTCGATACGTCTTACTTGGAGGATACAATACCTGTGCGGCTCGTCTGGTTGCACCAACCTCAAATGAACCGTACATACAATATCGTTCCTGCAAAGAAAACAAACTTAACAGGTACACTATCGTTAGCAACATGCATAATAGTGTACTCGAAATGTGTGACAACGCAAAGCAAGTGGGAAGCATAACAATGTTGTGAAGGCACAGATATGTAAATGGAGCACACGGTCTACGCCGGCAACAAAATTGATTACAAACATGCGGTCTACGCAGGTAATGAAATTGAACATAAGAATGCGGTCAACGCAAGTAAAACATACGGTCTACGCAAGTAATAAAATTGAACAAATGTGCGGTCTACGCAAGCAAAACATGCGGTCTACGCAAGCAAAACATGCGGTCTACGCAAGTAATGAATTTGAACAAACATGCGGTCTACGCAAGCAAAACATGCGGTCTACGCGAGTAATGAATTTGAACAAACATGCGGTCTACGCAAGCAAAACATGCGGTCTACGCGAGTAATGAATTTGAACAAACATGTAGTCTACGCAAGCAAAACATGCGGTCTACGCGAGTAATGAATTTGAACGAACATGCGGTCTACGCAAGCAAAACATGCGGTCTACGCAAGCAAAACATGCGGTCTACGCGAGTAATGAATTTGAACAAACATGCGGTCTACGCAAGCAAAACATGCGGTCTACGCAAGTAATGAATTTGAACGAACATGCGGTCTACGCAAGCAAAACATGCGGTCTACGCGAGTAATGAATTTGAACAAACATGCAGTCTACGCAAGCAAAACATGTGGTCTACGCGAGTAATGAATTCGAACAAACATGCGGTCTACGCAAGCAAAACATGCGGTCTATGCAAGTAATGAATTTGAACAAACATGCGGTCTACACAAGCAAAACATGTGGTCTACACAAGTAATAAATTTGAACAAACATGCGGTCTACACAAGCAAAACATGCGGTCTACGCAAGTAATGAATTTGAACAAACATGCGGTCTACACAAGCAAAACATGCGGTCTACACAAGTAATAAATTTGAACAAACATGCGGTCTACGCAAGCAAAACATGCGGTCTACGCGAGTAATGAATTCGAACAAACATGCGGTGTACGCAAGCAAAACATGCGGTCTACGCAAGTAATGAATTTGAACAAACATGTGGTCTACGCAAGTAATGTGTATGAGAAGAGTTGAATGTACACACGTTAGTAGAAATATGTTATTCACGATGCTGGAATGTAAAGTACTGTAACTCAGCATACTTGAAACGATTTTTGGAATTCCCAAGACATGAAAAGGATACGGGAAGGGACGTTCTTCGAATGTATCAAGTATCGCTCGCAGAAGTTGTGGCCTGAGGTCAGCTCGAAGGTCCGCATTTCAAAAGTGTGCTTTCCCACATTGTCTCGAGTGACGAAGGTGCCAAACCATGTAGTTAACCCGAACAAAGGTGCGGAAGGTGCGTTGACGGCAAGGGGAGTTTCACTGGTATCAATTCCGACACTTTGCTACCCTGTCATTCTATGTTTTACTTTCCTTTTTACTGGTAGTTTAAGCACATTGCACTGCCTCGGGCAGGTTTTATTCTTTCTCAAAATTACACATTTTGCAAAACACGTGACGGGAATGAAACAACCATTTTGTTCAAAAGATGTTGCATTTGTAAACTTTCTATGCATCGCATCGCAAGGTATCACACCACAATGTGAACGAAATTGAACCTATTTTGAACACCGAGTATTTGCATCGTAATAATCAGGTAGTGAACCAACTTACAACTCGATAAGCAAAGTAAAGGCATGATATAACCAAACAAGTGTGATTACAACTCGATAAACAAATCAAAAACTCAAAGAGAGTGAAGTACAACTCGATAAGCAAATGTTCAATAACTTGATAAGCAGACAGGTGTGACTCTGCAAGAATCAATCACCGGGGGAGGGATCGGAGGTGGTGGAGTTCCCCAATCCCTAGCATAAACAGCTCAGGGAACCAGGAGGAAGCCCATCGGCCAGGGGTAAAGGCCATCGGCCACAAGGAATGGCCATCGGCCAGAAATTTGTTTGGTCAGCAAAATATAATGGCCGGTCGGCAGAATATTTGGCCGGCCAACTATGAATGATGGAATCACCAGATTGTTGATACCTGTCCTCCACCCAACCGTATCTCCTACAAAAGACCTCAACTTCGTAGTTTTTCTCAATTCCACACTGATTTGCTCTAATGGAAGAGTTTCTTGCTCAAAATCTCACAGCTTGGATTGCTAGCTTGGATGGCTCGGAAAAGTTGAATTTCTAGGGTTTCGACATAAATGCACTATTCACTCTGGGTCGTACCCCATTGCACCTCCCATTTCTCCATGCCGCGGAAAGGTTTTGGAATCCGGTGACGCATGTCTTTAGTTTCGCTGGGCAAGAGATATGTCCTACCTTTGAAGATTTCCGAGCCTTAATGGAGTCCGAGCGCGACGAGGAGCTCCTGCCCCAAGTTAATTTTGGCTAAGCCCAATCCTTAGGGAGAATGTATGGACTCAGTATGCATGACGCTCGGTCTCTGATTTGTGACAGGATGCTGGACATTCCGACTTTGACCGATCGGTTTTCTAATGCTGGTGATCGCAACAACCATCACTGGCAAGGCTTCCGGTGACATGCCCTCTGTTTGTGCATGTTATCTCATTTTCTATTTGTCTCAGGCTCTGGAGGGTCTAGTGTCCGGCTGACCGAGGTTGCCCAAGGCTTGAAGGAGGGCAAGAGCTGTATTGCCATGATTCTGGCTAGGACGTTGATGGGCTTAGACGCCTTTTACCGTCATGAGATGACCAGATTAGCGGGGAGTCCACTACTACTACAGGTAATGTTTCCCACCCAATCTCACATATGCATTGCTCACATCACTCGGCCCTCAAGCTCGGTCTTTTCTCACAAAAACCCCATATTCTCACTTTTCTCTCCTCGTACATTTCTCTATTCTTTATTCTCTCATTTTTCATCCCTCCCCCAGGTATGGTTAATGGACAAGTTGCAGGTTGTGGACTCTTGCCCAGCATATTCAGCTCGCGGCTACTTCTTCCGGCACCATCTAGTCAATGCCCTGGATGAGGGATGGTGGTTCGCTTGGATGTGCCGTTTGTCCGCAGATCGTATTGCTTGGCGGTGCCCTTGGCCGAGCCTTCCGGCAATGAGTTACAATATGCCCCGGCAGACTGGGATTCAATTGGTTGGTCTCACTCACTATGCATTCTACTTCCCATTCCGGATTCGACGCCAATTTGGCCATGATCAGACCTGCCCGCCAAAGGGGATAGAGTATCCTTCTGCATTCCCAGCCCGAGGCGTACAGCTTGCTTGGCAGGCCACCGCGTGGAGGACGAGAGAACTCCTGGCCCCCGCTCCTACTTTCAGTTGCACTTTGTCTGATGAGTGCTTGGATTGGCTTAATGAAGAGGCACAGATTGGGCCTAGCTTGGCATCAGAGGCTTCGACCAGCTCTGGGAGGGGGCGCAGGAGCACCTGACTTGACTATGCCTCGGATTTATTGCTTTATTAGTACTTTCAAGTTTTCTTTATGAATGTAATAAAAAGCAACTTCGATTGTATGCAAGAGAAGGAGAACTCTGTTTTGAAATCAATGAAATTGAAGGTTGTGGTACTGAAAATTTTCCGCTTTGGTCCAAAAATGGTCAAAGTTGTAAAAAGATTATTTTGAACAAAGTCAGCTTTTATTAAAACTTCTCAAAATCATTTTCGATGTGGATCAGAACTGGACACGCCTGAGATCTGTCACCGAGATGCACAACCCTGGATCCCTGCAATTGGAAAGTTGCCCCTAGTCTGAAGAGCACTGCACCGGAGATCATAACCGAACCCTTGAATGCTGAATAGACAAAGATGGCCGAGACGATCAAATGGACAAAGTTGATCGGGGAAGTGTTATGGTTGAACTTCAGGATGAAGCTGCCTACGTATCCCAAAGATGGGAATCAAGCCTTACGTAGTTCAGGCTTAGGTTCACTCGGGTATTTTCACTCTCCTTTTGCGCTTTAACTTTTGCCAAAGCCGCCCTTTGCGGGTTTTCAGCCTTGCGAGCTTAGTTTTTATATTTTCTAATTTTTTTGTGCTCTAACTTTTGCCTAGGTCGCCCTTTCGGGTTTTCGGCCTAGCGAGCCTCTCAAGGGCAATATTTCTTCAACTTGTCCATGTTGATCGGTTGGGAAAATTCCAGGCCATCTAGGTCCATCAGAACCACAACTCCACCTGACCAGATAGCTTTGATGATGTAGGGACCGGTCCAATTAGGTCTGAACTTGCCCCTAGGGTCGTGGATGGGAGCTCGGTTGTCTTTGAGCACCAAATCCCCTTCCTTTAGATTCCTGGACTTGACTTTCTTGTTGAAAGCCCGAGCAATTCTGCGCTGATAACTTTGAACATGGTACAGTGCTTTCAGTCTTCTCTCATCAAAGAGCATGAGTTCTTCAAACCTGCTCTGCTGCCAATCTACTTCGGCTATTTGGCACTCAGCCAATACTCGCAATGACGGAATCTCAACCTCGATAGGTAGAACGGCCTCCATCCCATAAACCAATGAATACGGAGTCACTCCGGTAGAAGTTCTAATTGAAGTCCTGTAGCCCCACAGAGCAAATGGCAGCTTATCTGGCCAATCCCGATAGGTTTCCACTATCTTTTGCAGTATATGTTTGATGTTCTTGTTGGCGGCCTCAACCGCTCCATTGGTCTGTGGCCGATATGTGGATGACTTATGAAAAGCCACTCTGTATTTTTCCAACAAGTCTATCACTTCTTTCTTGAAGTGGGAACCGTTATCTGAAATTGTCTCGTTTGGGACCCCGTAGCGACAGATGATGTTGTTTTTGATAAACTTCGCGACGTGTGAAGCCTTCAACACCGCATAAGATTGGGCCTCGACCCACTTCGTAAAGTAATCTATCGCTACCAGGATAAACTCATGCCCATTTGATCCCTTCGGGGTAACAGCCCCGATCACACCGATTTCCCAAACTGAAAACGGCCATGGGAACGTCATGTTGTACAGCTTTGACGGCGGGATGTTCATGCGATTTGCATGGATCTGGCATTTGTGGCATCGCCGAACAAAGCTGATACAATCTTCTTCCATGGTAGACCAGCAGTAGCCCCGTCTGAGGATCTTTTTGGCCAGCATTACCCTATTCACGTGTGCCCCGCATTCTCCTCCGTGGATGGCCTCTATCAGGCGCTTCGACTCTTTAGCTTCTACACAGAGCTTATGCATTCCCAGATGACCTCTCTTATACAGCTTACCCCCGCAGATGATGAACTAAACAGCCATTCTTCTGATTGCCCTTTTATCCTTGGCATTTGCCTCTGGTGGATGCGCCTCCTTCTCTAAGAAGTTCCAAATGTCGTAATACCAGGGGTTTTCGTCCTGAACTTCGTCTATGGCAGCGATTGATTCATACGCCGGCACAAACTTCTGATCAATAATGACTGGACGCATCCGGACTCCGGACGGGATGTCTATCATGGAAGATAGAGTAGCTAGTGAATCTGCGAACCTGTTGTTCTCTCTTACTAGATGAGTGAAAGTTAGCTTCTCAAACCGAGGAATTAACAAGTCCAAGGTCTGGTGGTAAGGTATCATTTTTTCTTCTTTGACTTTCCAGTCTCCTTTTGCCTGAGACACAACAAGGTTTGAGTCCCCGATGACGTCCAACCGTCTTGCCCCTAGTTCTAGGGCTGCTTCTAGGCCGGCAATACATGCCTCATATTCTGCTTCATTGTTTGAGACTTTGAACCAGAGCTTAAATGCTAAAGGGACACGGGAATCGTTAGGCGCTATCAACAACACTCCTATCCCATACCCGTACTGGTTTGACGCTCTGTCAAAGTACATCGTCCAAGTTTCATCTTCGATGTGCGGAATGGCTTCATCTGGGAATAGGTACTCAACCGCCTCATCCCCTTCAACCGGGTGGTCGGCAAGGAACTCTGCTACCGCTCTTTTTACTGACTTGCGTGTCACATACTTTAGATCAAATTCAGAAAGCAACAGCAGCCAACGAGCTAGCCTACCCATAAGTGCCAGTTTCTCGAAAAGATATTTGATGGGATCCAAGCGTGAAACCAACATTACAGAGTGAGCTATCAGGTAGTGCCGCAGTTTCCTGGTAGCCCGTACCAAGGCCAAACAAGCCTTCTCCAACAGAGTGTAGTGGGTCTCGTAATCCAGCATCTTCTTGCTTAGATAGTAGATGGCCCTTTCCACTTTGTCCTCTGACTCTTGTGCAAGCATGCAGCCCATGGTAGTCTTAGTTACTGAAAGGTACAATATCAACGATTTCCCCGGCTCTGGTGGTGACAACACGGGTGGGTTCTGTAAATATTCTTTGATCTGTTCAAAAGCTGCTTGACATCGGCCGTCCCATTGGAATTTCTTTCCTTTCTTCAGGAGACCAAAAAGTGGTTCACAAGTCAAGGTTAGTTTTGAAATAAACTGTCTTATGAATTGCACTTTACCTAGAAAGTCGCGCACCTCCTTTTCAGTCCTTGGTGGTGGCATTTCTAAGATGGCCTTGATTTTGGAAGGGTCGACTTCGATGCCCCTTTGTGTAATCAGAAATCCCAGCATTTTTTCCGCTGTAACACCGAATGTACACTTCTGAGGATTTAGCCGTAACCGAAATTCTCTGATCCTTTGGAAGAACTTTTGCAAGGTGGTGTAGTGGCCTTCTCTTTCTTTGGACTTGACGATCATGGCATCCACGTACACCTCAACCTCTTTGTGGATCATATCATGCAATATTGTGGTCGCAGCTCGTTGATATGTGGCCCCAGCATTCTTTAACCCAAACGGCATCACTCTGTAACAGTATGTCCCCCACGGGGTGGTGAAAGCAGCCTTCTCCCGGTCTTCGGGTGCCATCACTATTTGATTGTAGCCTGAGAAACCATCCACAAACGAGGGCAAAGCATGCCCCGTTGTAAAATCCACCAACTCATCAATATGTGGCAAGGGAAAGTCGTCCTTCGGACTAGCTCTGTTCAAATCCCTGAAATCCACGCATACTCGGATCTTGTCATCCTTCTTCGGCACCGGAACAATGTTGGCCAACCAAGTCGGGTATTCGGATACGAACAGGAAGCCTGCATCGATTTGCTTGGTGACCTCTTCCTTAATTTTGATGGCCCAGTCCGGACGAATCCTTCTAAGCTTCTGTTTGATTGGTCGGGCCTCGGGGTCAAGAGGGACCCGGTGCTGTACAATCTCAGGATCGATTCCAGGCATGTCTTCGTAGGACCACGCGAAAACATCTTTGAAATCTTCTAATAAAGTGACTAAGTGCTCGCGTTCCTCCGAAAACAACGTGGACCCGATCTGGACCTGCTGCGGGTCCTTCTCAGTACCAACATTCACGGTAGTGATTTCATCCATTAAGGGTTTAACAAATCTTTCCTGCTCTTGATCAATTAATCATTGCAAAACCGGAGGAATTTCTTTTTCGTCGTTTTCATCAAAATTTTGAAAATCCTGTTTTAAGCAGTAAATCAAAGGCACAGAAAAATACTCAGAAACCACATCCACATCATTCTCGTTAAATACTTCCAAAGCGTCCGATTCTTCTGTTATAACAGACTCAAAAGAGAAAGAAAATGACGACCTAGACAGGACTGTGGCATCTGGGTTATCACCCCCAGGAATACCGGACTCAGACTCAGTTGAGCTGGAACCTGATTCCGACTCACAAGACTCGGTGGAATCAGATTCCGGCTCACTACCTGACCCGATGCTGCTTCATAAAAATCCTTCTTCATATTGCCAGACGAGAGAGGGTGCGATGGATGCATCCAAAATAGTTGATGGTAGGCCCGCAGCCGTTTCATTCCCGATCACGCATACCGAGGAGTTGTCTCCCAAGCACTTCTGTTCGATCGGAGGATCTGAAAGTAGACATGCCAGTGCTACCCCCATTTCATTTTCAGCGTCCTCAGACTGCACTTCCTTGCTTTGCTCATCCTTGGCTAATGGGCATGTCTGCTTTTCGGCAATGTCATCCCCAGGTAATTGTAGATCAAAGAAAATCTCAAAGCTCGACACGCGCTTGCTTTCCACGTTCAGCCACGGCTCTAGGAAGCCACAGAACGGAAAGTCCTCCCCCTCCCGGACGAAGCGTCCGTTCAAGGTACCCTGAATGGGCCGGTGCATTAAGTCAAAAGGCTTCCCCATCTGTTTCGCTCTGGCTCTTCCGGCCATTTCCTTTCCTTTCCTTATCCAGTCCTCTTTGGTGGGTAGATAACCCAATCCAAAGGTATGAGGGTTGTGTGGCACTTCGGCCAATGCTGCGATGCCTTTCCGGCCGCTCCTTCCCAATCCCATCCCGGGGATGTGTTGGAGTTTGTTCATGAGATAGACTGCTTGAGCACTAACGTATATCCTTCATTGGCTGCCATGATGTTCTGTACAACCTGAGCCTCAGCTAGGGTGAAACCTGATATGAACACATCCTCCATGCCATGCTCGATTTCTAGAACAGGCGTGGATACCTCCGGCGGCGGATGAATCGATGAATTTCCGAAGACGATGGCTACTCCCTTCCTATAGGGGTATTTCACCACTTGATGTAGGGTGGAGGAGACTGCCCTTACCTGATGCAGCCACGGCCGCCCCAAAAGCAGGTTGAAAGTTGCAGGAACCTCCAAAACATGGAAATCTATCTCATGCTGTCCCAGCCCAACCTTTGTTTGAATCTTAACCGTTCCCATTACTTCCTGGCTTGTGTTGTCATATGCCCGAATCACCTGGGCCGTTGGTACAAAGTCCGCGATTTTCAAACCGATCGCGTAGGCTGTCCTTGCCGGACAGACGTTGATGGCGGACCCTGTGTCGACAAGCACCACGGGTATCCATTTATCTCTGCACTCCACGGAGATGTAGAGTGGCTTGTTATGGTTCGCACCCTCGGGTGGCAGTTCTTTGTCAGAAAAGGTCAACATCGGGGGAGCTCCTCCCGAAAAAACTAGGCCCACCAGCTGTTCGGGCGTGGTGTCTATAGAGAGCTTGGCTTTGTCCATGCCTGAAAGGACAACCTGTCTATGTACTCGAGAAGCCATAAGCAGCCCCCAGATGGAGATGTCTGCTTGTATCTTCCTCAATTGTCTTAATACGGCCTCATCCTCGAGTTCCTTTTCTTTTTGTTTCTCTGCCTCCCTATCCTTTCCAGACGCCTCTGGCTGTTCTAGGTGTGGAGGCTTGAAATACCGTCCACTCCTAGTCATGTGATCGACTTCGCCAACATACCAGGTATCGTCCGGTTGGTTACCCCCCCAGTCTTCGTCTGTGTGGGCAAGACATAGATCATCGTCCTCCCACCACATTCCATCTGCAGCTGACAGGCACCTGTCCGGTTCTGGCATTACTGTTCTCAAACTCGCAGTACTTTTTATCCCTATGCTCGCAACATTCTCCATTTCTGTGCTCACAGCAGTCTCAGTCCCCACATGGGCTTTTGCCTTCCTGATTCTCTTGGAATCTTCGAATCTTTCCTGTTCTGACTGTGTCAATGCAACCGACTGTTCAATAATCCCCGTACTCGAAATGCTCCAATCCCGAGCGAAATTTTTGACACCAAGCGGTCTCCGGCGATGCACTCTGTTCTTCGACCCTCCCGGCCGTTACTGACATTCCTGCCCTTGCCGGGCCTTGTTCTGGCTGAAACTCTCCTACCATATCTGGCTGATCGTCCCACCATCCTGTAGCCTCTGTTGATTCCTCGTAATCGAACTAGTTGACGGCTAAGTCCCCTGGATCTTGGTTATTGTAAAACTGGAGCTGGGCGAGGTCCTCTTCCACAGCCGTTACATCATCCGTTCCCTGTCCCAGACTGTCCCCTTGGATCGCACACAGCTCCCCCTCTATTGGTAGTTCCATATCTGGCATGTCCTGGCCTATTGACAAAATGTAGTCACTTGGACTATAAGCATTCCCAACACCACTCCCAGATTCCGCAGACTCTGGCTCAACAACCCCCTTCTCCTTTGGAGTCCTCTCTCTCCGGTTCTCGATAGTCACCACCGTTGGCTTAGGTTGGGTTATGGAGATGTCCATCATGCACAAATTGGTGCAATCGGGAAGGAACACTTGCAGCTTAGGTAGGTGAGAAGGAGTGATATAGATGCTAGGATCGTAAGGCATGACCCCAGCTTGGATGAAGTTGACTCTTTTGGGTGGTGGAGTTTGGTTATGTGTGGGGAGAGGGTTTGTAGTAACGTTGGGTTTCTCGGGAGGCAAAATCACCCCGTTATCGATGAGATCTTGAATCTCATGACGCAATCGGAAGCACAGATCGGTGTCATGACCGTGCTGTTGGTGAAATGCACAATATTTGGTTGGGTTGTGGGCAGCCGGGAGTCTTTCTGGTAAGGGTCGCGGCTCTAGGGGCTTCAGATGCCCTTTTCTGATTAGGACCCCCAAAGCTTTGGACAGGGGCATGTAAAGTGGAGCGCAGGTTCTGGTGTTTTTGGGTGGGTATTTGACTGTTTGTGGGTTGCTTCCGAACGCACCGGAGAATGGTGCGGCTGCCATAGTTCTTGGGGAAGGGTTGGTGGTGACCATACTCACTTCGGAGGTCCTGGTAGTTGTAGCGCCACTCGGGCCTGCATTAGTGTTACGATTGAAAGTTCTGCGGGGTTGCTCCCGGTCATTATCAATTAAGCCTTGCTTCAGTGCATCCTTAATCTGCACCCCCATTTCATGTAGATCAGAAAAGGTGGGGAAGGGGAGTACAATCATCTTTTGCATCAACTTCGGCTAAAGATTGCGCACAATCATCCGAATCTGGTCTTTGTCTGTGGGCCTTAAGGTCATCATCGAAGCCTTAGCCCCCCATCTGGTTACGAATTCTGAGAAGCTCTCTTTGGGTTCTTGCCTCGTTTGTTTCCAGATCCCGGGTCGTAATCTCGATTTGTGTATTGTATGAGTACTGCAAGATGAAGGCCTCAGCCATCTCGTCCCAACTTCTCTTGACGTCATCCTCCAATTTGGCATACCATATGGCCGCTACACCCGACAGGGTCCGGCCAAATAGAGACAGTTTCTGCAGTCTAGTGAGGCCCATTGGCCTTAGGATATCTGAAAACAACCTTAGGTGCACCATGGGGTCTCCGGACCCATCAAATCGATAAATGCGCGGCATTTTGAATCTGTCAAGCAGCGTCACGGCTGCGTCGGTATACCCATCTTTGATGTCAGGGATGGTCTTGACTCCCTAGGATCTCTTAAACATCTTTTCCATCTTACTCAATTTTAAGGCTGTGGGGTCCACTTCGAACTCAAAAGGAGAGTACGGTATATTGACAGGCGTGGGTGCCTTGGATAGTTGTGGCGGAATCGGGGGCGGAGCTGGCCCCGCTGGAAGGTCGGTATCCTCTTGGACATTCCGGGCAATCGGTGTTTCTTCGGGTATCGGAACCCTTGGTGAGGGAGGGACTTGTTGTGAAGCAGATGCTCCAGTTTGCTGCTGTAACCTCACGATTAACTCAGCTTGTTCATTCGTAACCGTGGCCTGCTGCTTGGCGAACTCTGCCTGCCGGACAGCATCCTGTTGCATCATTTTCATTCTCTCTTGGAGTTGGCGCACCATCTCCTCTAAAGTAGCCATACTGTTTTGTTCTGACTGAATTATCGGTATATGTTCCCTCTCTGTGGGTGAAACAGAACCCTGATCCTTACTGTACACACGTGGGGTAGATAAAACCCTCTGTACTGACTGTTGAACTGATGCCCTCTGCCTAGCTGTCCTCCGTCTAGTAACCGGGGGTAGAGAGTGGTACACTGGTTGTCCGTCTACCAGATCTTCAAATCGATGGAGCCGACGACCTCTAATCCAGAGTGCTTGGGGAATATCTACCGGGTTGGAAGCAATGGTGCTAAACTACCTAGCAAAAAGATAAATAAAGTAGTAAATAAATAAGCAATCGGACAGCACAACGGCGTAAAATAAACACATACAACGCACAGTTGGGTATTCATAATACACAGTTGGTAAGCCGAACACACTGTTCCTCGATACTGATCACTGTTCCCCAGAATCACTATTCCCAAAACTGAACCTGATACCCGCAGATAACTAATTCTCATAAACTGATACTGATGCCCTCCAGTCTAATACTCAATCTTGCAAACTGATATGTAAGTTCCTGTAGAGATATACTCTAAAAGCACATAGCAGGTAAAGAGAGCCAAAACACCCCTATGTTGGGGTAGGGTTTCCCTATCCTATTTTGTCAGGAGCTAGGGTTCCACTATGCATGCAGCAGTTTTCAAACAACCTATCATCAGGGAAGCAACCTGTCCTAGCTTGGAATGGTCACTATGGATTTCAATATGCACTAGGTCGAATGGTCGAAAAGGGTGCACCGGGAAAAATCGGGGTTTGTGTTCCCATACTGTCAGAGCCCATAACCGGTCAGCCTTATGGTCATGCCTTGACAAGACAAGCCTCTGGCAAACCGTTCAGGAATGGCAGATGGCAAACACGGTGTCTTAGGCACACCAATGCACATGCAATGCAAAGAGACACATAAATGACCTCAAAACAGGATATCGTGAGTTCGAGTCAAGCTCTCTAAACTTCCCCAGCAGAGTCGCCAGAAACTGTAGACATGCGCCCGTGGGCCTCACTACTACAGTTCGGACTCGATTTGTGTCACGGTTCTTAATCTGAACCAAAGAGTCCAAATCTGGCAAATCGTTTTGAGAAAATAGATTTTTAGAAAAAGAAGTGCCAAACATGGACTACTTTGCCAGATACAGAGTCGCCACCTAAATATTTTATTTTGGGGGAATTTAGGAAACCCTGACTCGGTGCCAAAGGCCACGTGTCCGTTTTCTCCAAAGTTGCCTCGGCTCGGGAACTTGGGTACGATTGGGGAAGATCGGCCTCTACTTACCGTGATATCCGTTTTTGAAAATGTTATGTGTTCTTGTTCCGGTTATTAGCCTAGAATTACTATGTTATGCGCACAACAAACAAGTATAGACTAGATTGCCTAAGTTGGAAATAAGCATTGCATATCCGTTTGTTTTGGAAAAATGTTTTGGAATTTGCTACTCGCAAGTAGGCTAAAACACAGATTTCAATGAGCCATTCCAACTCAGACAATCCAACCTTCACCCACAGGCATTCAAGCAGTTATATCACATAAGCAGCTAGCCTCATGGTAATCATGTTATCATGGCAACACTCACACGCATGCGGTATGCTAAAGCATAAATGCTTACCGAGTGCTCCGAACCAAAAAAAAAAAAAAAAAAAAACTAGTTAGTAATCATATGCATGATCCTAGTTCATGTTAAGATAGCTAATGCAACACATGCAAGATGCAACTATGATAGGCTCGGCTAATTTACGATGACGTGTGAAATGCTGCAACTAACACGTATTCAATTTGGAATTGAAATACAAATGCAGTTAGAATGATGCGCCGAGCCCGGTGCATGCAAGACAAATGCATGAATGCACGCGTGCATAGCATAAGGTATGTTGATTTTAAAGATGCCCTAGTCTACCATCATAAGGAGGTAAATAAAAGGGAAGAAAGACGTGGGGTTGGAAGACATACACACACTCACGCACACTCATTACATAATTGCCCTCACTCGGAGGCTCTAAGTAAATATTACAGTCCGAATAATAAACACATAAATTATTACAGAATTTCTAATTAATTAATCAGAATGAATGCAAAAGGAGAGGTGGCCACGGCCCCTGCCTCAGGATGCGCGAATGATGCATGTTCGAACCCGTTTCGCCCGGAAAGTCCGTACCATACCACTACCGCCTTAGTTTACATTGCCCTGCTTCTCTGAAAATTGCCAAAGTTCTGGGACAGGTCCCCTGAACACTGTGGAGCACCATTAGCTGAAGGAAATGTCCACCGGCCATTGAAAATATCCATCGATTGTTTATGAAACTATCGGCCCAGGAAGGATTACCGGTCGGCACTGAACACTGCCGGTCGGCAGAAAGTTCCTGCAGAATCTGGTTTTTGACAGCAACAAGGACAGACAGTGTATGGCATGGAATTTCAAGCAAGTGTATGCATGGCGACTCTCCCAATCATGTAACGAACTCAAGGGAGTATGGCCCTTGACCCTCGGGCTATCAATAGTGCATTTGAAGCATGATAGCCTAAGGAGCCAAGGTTGCAATTTGATGTACAAATGCATGCAACACACAAATGAGGACCAAGGGCCTATCATGCCAAAGTCAAGGGCCTCGGTGACCGAGGGTTGAGGTGTGTTTTGTCACTCGAAGTACAAACACCCCTCATCCCCCACACTTGGTTTGACACCCCAAACCAAGCAATGCAATGCATGTTATGCAAACATGGCTCAAAATGTAACATGATACTAAGATGCAAAACATATCAAATGTGATGCAATCTATCATGTTAAGTATGCAAAATGCTAGTCATATGAGATGCAAATGTGATGCAAACATGGATCAATATGCCATAAGGCTAGCATGGGACAACATATGATGAACCAAATAAGCGACAAGCATATGATAAGCATGCGATGGTGGACTTAAACCATAAATGGCAGACCTCAACCTTGCCATAAACAGTGGCCAAAATGATGTACAAGAGCACAAATGATGCATGCAAGCATGCACACATCAAGGTCCATCACCTAAGCATGAAAGGGGACAACTCTAAGCATACTTAAAGACAATATAAAAGGGCATTAAACCAACATGCTAGGCTCTAAAAATGAATAGAGGATGATGCCAAAATCGAACAAATCATGCAAGTAAGGCATGCAACAATGACCACTACTTGAAGCCAATAAAGGGTGTCAAACCAAAGCTATGTCAACCAAAACCTTAAAGGCCCAAAATGACCTAAAACAGTCCCAAGGGACTCCAAAACAAGACTAAAGCATGCAAAGATCATGGTCAAAACATGCTGAGGAATGAGTCCAAAACGAGGGCATTCAAAGCCACCAAAAGGGAGCATCACTCAATATTTATCCCAAGCAAACATGGCATGAATTTTTCAATACAAAATAGAGTTCTAGTATGCAAAAGGGCCCTCAAAACCCACTGATATGGCAGCCTAATATCTAAACACATGGGCATGCACAATGACCATTTCCAAGGCATAAAAGGACAACCCTTCAAAGCATAAAAGAGATGATGAAGACAAACATACAAGCATGGATTAGGGACTGAAATATGATCTACAATGATGCTGAATGATGATAACAAGCTTATGCTAAGCATGTTGGTGACCCACACAACCAAGGCTTACAAGCCAAAATGCAAAACAACTATATCAAGCATGCCAAACATGACAAAATCAGTGGCCAACAGACTTTAAGTATGACAAAACATGGCCAAATACTTCACAAAGCAAAGCCAAAACAAGAGGATATGCTAGGCTAAACACATAGCACACTTCTAGGCAAGATGGAGAATTACAAAGCAAGTATAAAATACATGCTAAGGGCCAACAAACCACCATTGGACAGAGATATAATATGACCGAAAACACCCAAAAAACTTCTGAAATGGGGCCAAAAATGATCAAGCATGCATGTTCCCTTTTTAAGCGAAAACAAGGGTAAAAGAAGGACAAAAGGGAGAGGGGTGTCCCTCCCCTACACAAGACTTAAAAACCACTCCATCACCACTGAAAATCCACTGCATTTCAGTGGTGAGAAGACCAACACAACAAAGTAAACAAAGCTTAAAGAGAAGGGTACCAAAATAGGCCAAAAGAGGCCTAAGAGGAGGAGTTCGACCCCCAATGCCAAAACACCCTTAATGAAAGATGTTAAGCACAAAAATACAAGACTTTTTCATGTTAAACAAAAAGCCTAAATCAGCATGCAAGACAGGTAGAAAACTAGTGCAAAATTGGGAAAACTAAAGCAAGTGTCTCACCCTTGAAGAAGCCTTGAAGAACAGGTGATCCAGCCACTCTCTATTGATCAAAATCAGTCCAAAACCTCAACAAACAACCCTCAATGCCTCTCAATCTCGGAGCAAGGTGTAATGGTGTGTGTTTTAGTGCAAAAGTAAGGTCAAAATGCACTTTTAGGCTTCCAAACACACCCTAAGGATGGGAGAGAGGGAGATATAGAGAGAGAGAGTGATATATCAGATGTATAGATATAGAAGCTCTGGTTTTTTGGTTCAAAAGCTCCAACCCTTATCAAAGGGAGAGGATCATTGCTTAGATAGGCAAAGGGCCAAGACCTAAGCTTCTCAAGGAAGCTAAATGAAAGGGGCAAAGGGTGCAAAGGAGTCTTGGCTTCTTGGAGAAGCTAAAACAGCGGGAAGCTTGGCCAAAGGGTTCAAGCTTCTAGAAGGAAATGGGGTTCAAAGGCTCACACCAGCCAAAAACTGCACGGGGAGGAGTGATGGTGCATTCCAGCCGGCACAGCTGGCATGCACCATGCCTCAAGGGTGCAAAGGAGTCACACCGGCCAGCAAAAGATGTAACCGGCAAAATAAAGTGCCGGTCGGCAGAATATTATGCCGACCGGCCATTGATTTTAAGAAACCATGGCCGGTGGCACCCCTAAACAGCCGGTGATGCTAGGGGAAGGCCGGTGGAATGTGAGGATGGCCAACAAGCCATTCTCCTCCCTTCAAGGCAAAAACACAAGTGTTTGGTGCCAAAGTCAAACATGGAACAGTCAGGTCGAGAGACCTTGAGGCGAGGCGCGCAGCCAAGACTTCCGGGAACTCAAGACGAACACAAACATGGATAATCACCGATTGTTCAAACGGTGACGTCCAAGTCTTGAGGACGGTCAAAAATGGGGTGTCTACACACAGTATCCTTCAAGTACTGCTGGATATCTAATACAATTAAGCCCAATGTTATGAGTAAATCTGAGGTATCTTAGAACCTTTATAATTACTTTCCAGTGTTCTACTCTTGGGTTACTCATATATCTACTTAATTTACTTACTGCATAAGCTATATCCGAACGAGTGCCGTTCATCAAGTACATTAAGCTTCCAACAATTTGGGCATACTCTAATTGAGAAATACTTTCATGAAATGTTTTAGTAAATCGAACGCTTGCTAATGTTTTAGTAAATTGAGAAATACTTTCATCAAATACTTTCACGAAAAATACTCTAATTGGACCCAAAAAAGGAAAATTTCCAGTGCTCACAACCTGACTTGCATGATTTCAAATCAAAAAATGGAACAAGCATGTTAATCTAACTCTCATGCTGGTCAAAATTTTTTAGTAGAAAGTCAAAACAAAAAAATGGTCAAAATTATGAGCTAGGGGCACAGTTGAGTCAGGTTTTCTGTCTGTTCCCCATTATCAATGCATTTGCCAGAAAGGGCACCATACTTGCCAGAAATGGCACAATTTTCGCCAGAAAGGGCATAGCTGAAGCTGTCAGTAAAGGGCCGAAAGCTTTCTCATCTTCCAAGCAGCGAGGTATCAAGCCAAGTGCGAAGCATGAATTGAAAATAGAGCAGGGTATTCCATTCCCTCATCTGGAAAGGTCTGGTCGCATTCGAACTGGGCAAGGGCATCATCAACCGATGTTAGCTGCAGATTTGCTACACACCCAGTTGTAGCGCAACCCCCTCTGTGGGAGAAGCTCACTGTTGTGAGCGGAAGAAGGAGAATCTAGTAGAATACTAGGGGCAAGAGCCAACGCCTTCCTGTTTATCCATCAAACACCTAGGGGAGGGATTAAAAAAGAAGAGAGATTGAAGAATAGAGAGATGTCCGTTGAGAGAAAAAGTGAGAAAAGGGCTTTTTCAGAAAAAAAGAGACTGAGTGTCAGAGTGATGTGAAAATCACAAATGAGAAAAGGGTGGGAAACATTACCTGAAGAAACAGGCTCCTCATGAACTGAGAGGTCTCCCACTGGTGGTACACATTCGAGTGTTGTGTGTGTGTTTTTGTTTCTCTCGATTCGTGTTTTAAGTCGTTTCGAGTGTCAATAGATGAGTTAGGTTGTTTACCTTGTCTTTCCTCTTTGTTAAGTCGTTTTGGCTGTGGTCAGTCGTAGGCTCAATACTCAGTTTAGAACTCATTTCTTGATTTCATTTAAAAAACAAATTGTTTTGTGCTTAGAGTGCTGTGGTATTCTCCACATTTGTACGATACAAGATTCTTTCTTTCATAAACTGTAGGGTTCAGCCCAGGTCATGTGAGAACAGTAAAACCAGGACCTATCTGAAGCTATATGGGTTCCAGACTGCAAAGCAAAGAAAAGAGGGAAAATTTGGAGCATCTTAGTATGTTTCAACTCCAGCAAATTTCGAGATTGCATCTCAAGTGCACCTTCTCAGGTCTTGTCATTTCTCTGGAGTATGAGTGTATCTCAACCCCAAACTTAAGTCTGTTTCAAGTCAGAATGGCAGTCTAAGCAGCATCCGTGGTTTTCACATGTAGATGTTACCCCTCACTAGTATGAACAGGGTGTACCCTTTTCAAGCTGAGTGTGTTGCAAAGCCCTCCGAGAGATAAATCAGAGGCACCAGAGTACATGTTTAATGCCCCTCTATTGCATAGAATGTGCACTTTCATATACACTTATGTTGCATGCGTGCCTCACATCGTTATGATTCATGCATAGAATATGCTTGCTTTTGATTCCGCACAGAATATGCTTTGCTTTCATTTGTGCATAGAATATGCTTTCAATGTTGCATAGAATATGCCTGTCTCATGCATAGAATATGCTTTCAATATTGCATAAAATATGCTTTACGTGTTGCATAGAAAATGCACTCTTCCATACTTGCATAGAAAATGCTCGTATCTTTTGCATAGAAAATGTACTCTTCCATACTTGCATAGAACATGCATTTCATTGCACTTTTTTGTGCACCTTAATTGCATAGAACATGCATTTTATCGCACTTCTTTTGTGCGCCTTCCTCGCACTGTTTTGTGCACTTACACTTTGTATCTCACTCGCACTGTCTTGTGCATCTTGTGGTTGTGTATCACTCGCACTATCTTGTGCATTGCATTACACTCGCGCTGTTTAGCGTATCGCACTGTTTAGTGCATCTCAAATCACTCGCGCTGTTTAGCGCATAGCACCGTCTAGTGCATTTCAAATCACTCGCGCTTTCTTGCGCATCGCACTGTTTTGTGCAGTTTACACTCGTGCTTCCTTGCGCATCGCACTGTTTTGTGCAGTTTACACTTGCATTTTCTTACACATCACACTATCCTGTGCATTTCACTACATGCTCTCATCTTGCATAGAAAATGCTTGTATCTTTTGCATTGAACTTGTTTGCGCTTTCTTGCGCACCTTACCTGCACTTGTTAGTGCATTGCATTGTTCGCGCTTTCTTGCGCCTCTTACCTGCACTTGTTAGTGCGTTGCATTTTTCGCTCTTTCTTGCGTATCTTACCTGCACTTGTTAGTGCATTGCATTGTTCGCGCTTTCTTGCGCACCTTACCTGCACTTGTTAGTGCATTGTATCACACTGTCTTGTGCACCTGCATCGCACTGTTTTGTGCATCTTCTTAGCACTATTTTGTGCATTCACTCTGCACTGTCTTGTGCACATTGTATTTTTGTATCATTAGCACTGTCTTGTACCCTCGCGCTTTCTTGCGCATCACACTGTCTTGTGCACTCCTCTGGTCTGGGAGGCCTTAAATCCTCTGGTCTAGGAGACCTTAAATCCTACATCTCTACTTCGTACTGTCTTGTGCACTCTTTGGTCTAGGAGACCTTAAATCCTCTAAAAGTGCAATTCCATTGGTGTTTGTCGTGCCCGAACAACTTTCAGTGGTCTGGTATAGCCACCTGTCTGTGTTAGCGGTGAGTTCCTAGGAGATCAACTGAGACGGTGGAAACTAGAGTTTGAATGGCTCATGCCTAGAACACAAATGTCATGACCCGAACCTGCCCCCATGGGTTAAGGGCATAACCGGCCAGTAATCCTGAGATTACCTACAGCCTCAAACCAAACCAGACATAACTCATCAGAGTGAATGGGTCAAACAGAAGTAAAATTTATAACTTTGTCCATAGAGTTGTGCTTACATGGCACGTCATAACAAACCATACATATATATATCAATAACTCACATCAGAAAATACAGTAACATAAAGTTCTATACAGACAGGATCATTCAAGTCTAAGTCAGCCAATCAAAACTATATACAAACGTATCCAAAGTCCTTGCTAACATGACAAAATAACACAGGATAGCAAAAGGGCGAAGACGAGTCTCATGCGTGAGACGTAAGGGCTGACTCTTCAAAACCTTGGTTGTTCCACACAAACTTCACTGAGGCTGGGTTTGGACCTCCCTTGGCTCACCTACAAACACATGAATGAGCGTGAGCGAAAGCCCAGTGAATAATATCAAATAAACAAGCTACACAAACGATATTTAGAATAACGTACTTCAAACGACCTTGGGCACAATTCGTATTTCTATCTAGCTTATATATAAATATAGGTCAAGTGACTGTGGTTCAAAACACATCATACAGCCTCCGGCCCAATTCATTCATATCATTTATGTCGGACGGCCTCTGGCCCATTCATTTGTATCATACGGTCTCTGGCCCATTCATTCAAGTCATATGGCCTCTGGCCCATTCATTCATGTCATATGGCCTCTGGCCCATTCATTTATGTCATACTATCATTCGAGTTAGATTATCATCCATGTCATACGGCCTCTGGCCCATTCATTCATGTCATACGGCCTCTGGCCCTTCCATTCTTTCATTCATGTCAAACTGGCCTTTGGCCCATTCATTTTATCATTCATGTCATACTGGCCTTTGGCCCATTCATTCTATTATTCGTGTCAAACTGGCCTTTGGCCCATTCATGCTATCATTCGTGTCAAACTGGCCTTTGGCCCATTGGCATAGCAAACATTTGTCCACCATTCAAATTAACGAACTTTTAAGACTTACACAGAGTAAACAATTGGACAAACAACATATTTCAAATATCTTTATTAAGATATTACTTACAGTGATCGGCTGGATGGTTTGCCCTAGAGCTCGACCCTACACATTCCATGAACACAATGGGTCACAAACAATCCAATTCGTTCTTAATTCACATATTCGTCTTTAGGCTTCATTCTTATCCTTTTCATTCATTCATAGTGCTCAATGCATGCCTAAGAGTACTTAGAAGTGAAAGAGAACGAAAAATGAAACACAGAACATGTTTGCAAAATTTCTGAAACAGGGGTCCCCGCTTGAGCGTGGACTTTCCTACTCGAGCAGACCCATTAGGTCTGCAAAAGTACGGGCTGCCTCGTTTTTACACTCGAGCATGAACTTGGACACTCGAGCTGAAGGTCATTCTACATAGCTCCCTGCTCGAGCGTCCCCACTCGAGCAGACATCATGTCTGGAAAAATATTAGGAGCCCGAATTTCCCGCTCGAGCGGCGCATTCCCCACTCGAGCGGACATGCCAAATTCTGGAAATTCCAGAACTGTTCTTGAGCTCAAATTCAACATTCAAATCAACATATCTTGCATATTATGGCTCAAACATCACCTATACATGTACTAGCATGGTACAAACACAAAATTACAACATTATGAAGCTCAATTCCTTCATTTACTTACATACATGTTCCAAATTACACCACACTTGTTCCCATCATAACAATTCCATGTATTTCAAACTCATATTCTCATGAATTGTACAAGCATGTGGATTATAACTCCCATTTCAACTTACATGGTGCAAATGGTGATCACAAACATGAACTTCAATCAAAAATTGAACATGGATCTTGTATTTCAAGCTCAAACATACAAATTCATGACAATTTCCTACATGCATGTGTATATTGACTTCCAGTTCATCAAAACCAACTCAATACACGTTCTTTATTATCATTCTACTTTGAATTGACAAATTACAAACTAAAATCCATGAGTCAAGGGTTGATTACTCATCTAGGAGCCTTAATTCTCACAATTGTGGTCAAATCTTGCACCTAGCCTTCCCAATTCACAAATCTTGAGCCAAAATGCACAAAGATGCCTCCTCTCTCTCTCAAAGTCGATTCTCTCTTTATCTAGAGAGTTGATCTCAGCCAAAGGATTTAAAAGATGAGGAATTAAATATAATGAGGCCCTTTAAAAGCTCCCTCTCAAATACATTCTTTTATATTAAATAATTGGGCACTATTTCATTAATTTAATCTATTTAATTTGATCCGAATCAATTTTCAATTAAATTTCACCGTAGGCTCTAAAAATTATGCCAATCAAAATGGCGCAGCCAATTTCGGGTTCCGCAGTCGATAGGGCCTTCAATTTAAATTCCAAAGCAGATAATCAAACCGATATTCCTACGGTGAACAGATAGAAATTCAAAACCACATATTTTCACATAAATGGCACACAAAATCATATCAAACACATAATCACATTCATAATAAGGACTAGGGCTGTGCAGCGGCCCCCCCCCCCCGCCATAACCGCCCGACCCAACCCGACCCTAAGCCAAATTGATGGATGCGTGGTGTGTGGCGGACGGGTGCAGGCCCAATAATTCATGTTTCTCGAGTTAGGGTCAGGTGGCGGGTGATCCACCATTTCACCCCGCAAACCCGACCCGCCCGTCTTTTTTTTCCCCCTTCATTTTTTCCCCCAATTTTATACACGGTCAGGCCCTTTTTGCTTAGAAGCCCTAATTTCTTTCTTCACAGACCAACACTCTGAGACAGTGAGACTTTCTCTCTCTCTCTCTCTCTCTCTCTCTCTCTCTCTCTCTCTCTCCTACCGTCCGACGGTAACCTCCGGCCGACGATCTACACTAAACGACCGACGATCTACACTTCTGAACGACGATTTGCTTGCACTAAACAACGATCGATTTGCTTGCACTGAACGACGATCGATCTACTACACTGAGGTATCTCTCTCCCTCTCTCTCTAGTTAGAAAATTTACAGTACCTCTCTCTATATATATAATATATATTGAGTTGATTGATCATATGAAAATCTTCGTATATTGAGTAGTCGTATGAAAATCTTCGTATATCTTTGTATACAGATACATGTCTCTGTATATAATTTACAGATACCTCTCTGTTTTTTTTCCCCCTTTGATTAAGGGTTTGATGTATATATTGAATTTTGATGTATATTATTGATTGAAGGTTGAGGGTTTGATCATATTGAGTTTTTTTTAAGACTAGTGTTTGATTGAGGGTTTGATGTATGTATTGAGTTTTTTTTTTTCCTGAGTATTTGACTGATATCTTCAAACTAGAAATAGGCCATCTCTTCAAAGGACCTTGTTTGGTGGTAGTGAACTTGTCTAGCTCTGATATCTTTCTATGTTAATTTATACTTTGTTTTTTCAAGCTAGTAACATTGAATAACCCATTCTCAATTACGTGAGAGATTATAAAAACAAAAATGAGTGAAAGGTCTGAAAGCAGATAATGGTTAATTGATAATTGACTGTGTTAAATTTCTGAGTATTTGACTCTGTTAAAGTTATGACCTAATTTTGATTGATTGTGTTGAATTTATAATTGGTTAATTGAAAATGAACATCACTAATAAGTGGTTAATTGGTTAATTGAATTTTATAATTCTGTTTGATTCTGTTTGAATGGGTTTATTTTCTTTCAAGCTTTTTCAAGCCTAATTTCCAGCGGTGAGTGCTTTCATTCTCAGATTCTTATCTCGCAAGCTTGCCTTCATTAAATTAACATCTACTTCCAGGACAAAAACGTAATCTTATCTATTTCAATCCAGGTTTTGGAGCTTGAATCTGTTGGTAAAATGAGCCAAGTGAATATCTATGTATTCTGTTGATTGCAAAAAGCAAAAAAACATGTGTGTTTTGTTGTTATATTATTTGTGTCATTTTTAGATTATTAATGCTTAAGCAAACAATTTAAAGAGGGATGATTTTCCCCCATTTTGATATGATTGTCAACTATACTTCAATAGAACCAGATAGCAAGTCAGGGTTATCCAAAAACTACTTCATCAATGGCTTTCTTTCTTTATGAAGCCCTTGTGTAGGGATCGAAAGATTTAATAATATTACCAAAAGATTTCGGTTATTTTAATGATGGTGGTCTTTTAGTTCATTTCAGAATCATATTCTTTTTGTGTCATTTTTGTGTTACAGCATTGGCACCGAACTTACTAGAGATGATCGTAAGAAGTAGTACTCTAGTTTTGGCATGTTGTAAGCTTCTGCTCAAGCTTATTTCTATTCCAACTTTTGATGTTATAGACATTTTTCAGTTTTGTTTTGATAATGATTTAATTGTGTGAAACAGTTACCCATATGGTCATGAAGAGCTTGCTGTCTGCGAGGATATAGATCAGGTTCCTTTCTTTTACTAGTAAGAGTTCAATTACATATATGATGGTTTTGCTTTTGATTTTGGTCTATGCCATATAGAATTTAGCCTTTTTGAGGTTTGAGTTAAATGCTTTTTCATGTATTTTTCTTGTTGTCAATGCAGTTGATTTATTGTGCCAAGAAGTAAAAATTCTAAGGGCTTGCAAAGACCTCACCCTTTAACAAGTAAAAGAAAAGAGAAAAACATTCTGATTAAAAAATGTGTGATGCATGAAGACAATTTTTTATTTTTTATTTTTTTTGTGTGTTGAAAATTTGTAAAATTTCAAACTGCCAAACCGATTCGCATCCATCCGCCAATCCGCCAATATGCCAAATCCGCATCCGCCGGATTGGCAGACGGATGCGGATTGATTTTCTCCAATCCGCCAATTTGGTGGACGGATGGTGGATTGGAGGTTTCGTGGCCGCAACCGATCCACGCCCACCCATAATAAGGACCAATTAGCATAATACGAAATAGGGTTATCACAATTTTCCCCCCTTTGGGAAGTTTGGTCCTCCAAACTTATTTTACCTTCGTCAGGAAACAAATGTGGATAGCGTAGTCGCAATTCATACTCTTTTTCCCACGTGGCATCCGTCCCATAGTGTTCTTTCCATTCCACTTTCACCATTGGGATGGACTTGCTTCTCAGTTGTTTCACTTGCCGGTCAACGATTCGTTCTGGCCACTCGGTGTACTCCATATTTTCATCAAGAGTTACCCGGTGATAATCGATCACATGAAATGGGTCTCGAAGATAACCCCTCAGCATCGACACATGAAACACATTATGGATCTGCTCGAATCCCGGTGGCAAAGCAACTCTATAAGCAACTGGGCCAAGCCTTTCCAGAATTTGAAACGGCCCAATGTAACGGGGCGACAACTTACCCTTCTTTCCAAATCTGACTTGGCCTTTCATCAGAGTCACACGAATAAATACGTGGTCACCCACCTCATACTCGAGAGGTCTTCTTCAAACATCTGCATAATTCTTTTGTCGATCCTGAGCTGTTTTGAGCCTTTACTGAATGGTTTTGATCTTCTCAGAAGTGTCTTGCACAATTTCAGGCCCAAGTAAAGCTCTATCCCCGACTTCTGTCCAACAAATCGGTGATCTACACCTTCTGCCATACAAAGCCTCATATGGTGCCATACCGAGGTTTGAGTGGAAGCTGTTATCGTATGAAAATTTTGCAAGTGGAAAATAGTCTTCCCAACTCCCCTGAAAATCCAAGGCACACATCCTTAGCATATCTTCTAATGTCTGTATGGTCCGTTTTGATTGCCCATCTGTCTGCGGATGGAATGCAGTACTAAGTCTTAGTTCTGTTCCCATAGCTTCTTGCAAACTCTTCCACAATCTAGATACAAATTTCGGATCTCTATCCGACACAATAGATACCGGAACTTCGTGTGAACGGACAATCTCATCAACACATATTGTAGCCAGTCTATAAGCATTAAATGTAGTTCTAACAGGTAGAAAATGTGCAGATTTAGTCAGTCTATCAACTACAACCCAAATAGAATCCATACCTCGAGGAGTCCGAGGTAGACCAACAACAAAATCCATAGTCACATGCTCCCACTTCCATTTACGAATAGGGAGAGGTTGAAGTAGATCGCCCGATTTCTGATGTTCAGCTTTAACTTGCTGACATTGAAGACATTTGGACACATATTCTGCAATCTCTTTCTTCATTTTAGGCCACCAATAGCTTTGTTTTAGATCCCGATACATTTTATTATTACCCAGATGCATGGCAAACACTGATTTATGAGCTTCATCTAAAACCCTTTTCTTTAGTTCCAGAATATCTGGGATACACATTCGGTTTCGAAATCTCAACACTTCGCTTTCGATGCTGAACTTTGCTTTCAGACTTGTCTCAAATTCTTCAATTACTTTCTTGCGGAGTTCATCCTCTTTTTGTTTCTGTTTAATCTCATTAATAATTGCCGGTTCGGCTAAAATAGCGGCTATCAATCCGCCCTGTTCACACAATACCACATCAATTTCAGACTTCTCAAAATCTTGCAAGATTTCCTTCTGTTCAGTAAGCAAACAAGCCATACTCCCCGTTGATTTTCTGCTCAAGGCATCAGCAACTGTATTAGCTTTCCCGGGGTGATACTAAATCTCAAGATCATAGTTTTTTATCAGTTCGAGCCATCTCCTCTGACGCATGTGCAACTCCTTCTGTGTAAAGAAGTATTTCAAACTTTTGTGATCCGTGCAGACTTCACACTTTGCCCCATACAAATAATGCCGCCAGATTTTCAAAGCAAAAACAACTGTGGCCAATTCTAAATCATGTGTTGGGTAGTTCTTCTCGTGCGGTCTCAACTGTCGGGAGGCGTAAGCAATAACCTTTCTGTTCTGCATTAATACACAACCTAAACCTTTATAAGATGCATCACTGAAAATTACAAAGCTTTCCGTACCTGTGGGCAATGTCAATACTGGTGTAGTGGTCAGTCTCGTTTTCAGTTCATGAAAGACAGATTCTCTTTCGTCATTCCATTCAAATGATTGCCCCTTGTGTGTCAACTGGGTAAGAGGTACAACTATCCTTGAAAAGTTTTTCACAAACCTCCTGTAATAACTGGCTAGGTCCATGAAACTGCGGACCTCCATTACATTTGTCAATGTAGGGCAATTCACAATTGCCTCTATTTTCTGTAGATCCACTGAAATCCCCTCTTTGTTGATAACATGCCCTAAGAGAACAACTTCATCTAACCAAAACTCACATTTCTTTAGTTTAGCAGATAATTTCCTTTCCCTAAGTATTTGCAGGACAGTTCTCAAATGATGTTCATGTTCAAGTCTATTCTTAGAGTATATCAAAATGTCATCAATAAAAACCACAACAAATTCGTCAAGGTAGGTTTTAAAAATTCGGTTCATTAAGTCCATAAATGTTGCCGGAGCATTAGTCACTCCAAATGGCATAACAAGAAATTCAAAATGGCCATACCTCATTCTAAACGTTGTTTTCTCAACATCATCTGCCTTTACTTTCAACTGGTGGTACCCGGATCTCAAATCAATTTTGGAAAACACCTATGATCCCTGCAACTGGTCAAACAAGTCATCAATACGAGGTAAAGGGTATTTATTCTTTATTGTCACCTTGTTCAGTTCCCAATAGTCAATACACAGGCATAAGGTTCCATTTTTCTTTTTCACAAATAACACCGGTGCACCCCATGGTTAAGTACTAGGTCGGATAAAACCCTTGTCAAGTAGGTCTTGCAACTGTTCCTTCAGTTCTTTCATTTCAGCAGTAGCCATTCTGTAGGGAGTTTTGGAAATAGGCTGGTTGTCTGGCATAATCTCAATTGTAAACTCTATCTCCCTGTCCACCAATTCCCCTAGTAGTTCATTTGGAAACACGTTTGGAAATTCTCTAACAATAGGGATACTATTCAATTCAACATTTACAGATTGTTCAGACAACACATAACACAAATAACCTTGGCACCCTTTCCTGATTAGTTTACATGCCTTCATTGCAGATATTAAATAAGGTGGAGGTACTACCCCATTACCCGTAAACACAATTTCTTCCTGTTCTGGTGGTCTAAACACAAATCGTTTTGTCACACAATCAATGGTGGCACAATATTTAGTTAACGAATCCATGCCCAGAATTATATGAAAGTGCCTAAAGTTCAAGGGCAACAAATCCACATACAAAATAGCATTCCCAATTCGCATATCACAAAAATGATATACAGGTTCACACAATACAGATTCCCCAGATGGCACAGACACATATAGTAGATATGGCAGTAATTCTAGAGGTCTACTTAGTCTAGATGCAAATGCACATGTTACGAAAGAGTGCGTTGATCCAGAGTCAATTAACACAAAAGCATCTTCATTACATATATAAATAGTACCTGAGACAACTGCGTTAGCACTCTGTGTATCGCCCGGAACAAGTGCAAAAACTCTCTCTTGCCTCACAGTATCTCCGGTGGTAGTAGATCTCATAGTATTTCCCAGTTTTGGGATCGATACAGTGGAACTAGCAGCTATCTTCCCACTGTTCTGATTACAATCTCGGGCCATATGCCCTTGTTTACCACATTTGAAATAGGCTCCCGACACACGATAACAAACCCCACGATGCCTTTTACTACAAATGTTGCACATTAAGGATGTATCTCAGGAAGAATTCGAAGTACTTGAGGAGCCTGTGTTTTGCTTTTTAAAAAATTTCTTCTTTGAGAAGATGCCTTGCCTTTTACTACCCTTCCAATCTGTGGTTGGTTTGGTCTGTCTGGCTATATTAGCCTCTAATATTATGGCCCTGTCTAGCACCCCAATATAGGTTTCCAGCTTCAAGACATTCACCCTTTGTCGCTTCGAAGCCCACCTTTGAAATGCCTCGCTTTCTTATAATCAGTATCAATCACATGTGGTGCAAACCTGGCCAATTCAGTGAATTTGGCTTCATACTCAGCTACAGTCATACTGTCTTGTTTAAGTTCCATGAACTCTGATACTTTCCTGTCCCGAACACATTGCGAGAAGTACTTATCATAGAAAATTTCCAAAAATTTGGTCCAGTCAACATCCTTATGATTCTCACGCATCAACATCCACCATCTTCTTGCTTCATCTTCTAGCATAAAGGTGGCTAGAAGTACTTTCTGTGTCTCCGAACAAGGAAACACTTCAAATAGCTTCTCGATGCCGAGGACCCATGCTTTGGCTTTCAATGGATCTAATCCCCAATGAAACTGTGGTGGTTTCATTTTCTTAAACTCTTTGGTGAGAGCTATTATTCGGTCATCATTCTGATTATCTGGCACGGGTGGTACCGGAGGTGGAAGTAGAGGATGTGATTGCTGCCACTATTGTTGCCATTCTTGTTGTTGCCTCAATGTTTCTGCCATTTCCTGAATCAATCTCTTCATTCTATCCATTCTGGCAGTAGAGGACTCCTCTATCTCATCACCTCTTGTTCTCACCATCTGATTAAACTTGCATTATACTTTATACAAAAGATTCACAAGTATGCATATACTAAAGAGCATACATATCCAAATAATTTACAATGCAAGCAAATCACAAACTCATAACACATTAAAACATTTAAGCATATTCTCGATGCTTCCAAATTCATACTTATCACATGAATGCATCCTAGATGTTTTCTAGACGCTTATTGCTCTTTTGGACAAGTGTGTGAGTTATTAACTCGTGCTCTGATACCACTCTGTCATGACCCGAACCCGCCCCCATAGGTTAAGGACATAACCGGCCAGTAATCCTGAGATTACCTATGGCCTCAAACCAAACTAGACATAACTCATCAGAGTGAAGGGGCCAAACGGATGTAAAATTTAAAACTTTATCCATAGAGTTGTACCTACATGGCACATCATAACAAACCATACATATACATATTAATAACTCATATCAAAAAATACAGTAACATAAAGTTCTGTACAGACAGGATCATTCAAGTCTAAGTCAGGCAATCAAAACTATATACAAACGTATCTAAAGTCCTCGCCAACATGACAAAATAACACGGGATAGCAAAAGGGCGAAGACGAGTCTCATGCGTGAGACGCAAGGGCTGACTCTTCAAAACCTTGGTTGTTCCACACAAACTTCACCGAGGTTGGGTTTGGACCTCCCTTGGCTCACCTACAGACACATGAATGAGCATGAGCAAAAGCCCAGTGAATAATATCAAATAAAGAAGTTACACAAACGGTATTTAGAACAACGTACTTCAAATGGCCTTGGGCCCAATTCGTATTTCTATCTAGCTTATATATAAATATAGGTCAAGTGACTGTGGTTCCAAACACATCATACGGCCTCGGGCCCAATTCATTCGTATCATTTATGTCGGACGGCTTATGGCCCATTCATTTGTATCACACGGCCTATGTCCCATTCATTCAAGTCATACGGCCTCTACCCCATTCATTTATGTCATACTATCATTCGAGTTAGACTATCATCCATGTCATACGACCTCTGGCCCATTCATTCATGTCATACGGCCACTGGCCCTTACATTCTTTCATTCATGTCAAACTGGCCTTTGGCCCATTCATTTTATCATTCATGTCATACTGGCCTTCGGCCCATTCATTCTATCATTCGTGTCAAACTGGCCTTTGGCCCATTCATTCTATCATTCGTGTCAAACTGGCCTTTGGGCCATTCGTTTGGCATAGCAAACATTTGTCCACCATTCAAATTAACAAACTTATAAGACTTACACAGAAGTAAGCAATTGGACAAACAACATATTTCAAATATCTTTATTAAGATATTACTCACAGTGATCGGCTGGATGGTTTGCCCTGGAGCTCGACCCTACACATTCTATGAACACAATGGGTCACAAAAAATCCAATTCGTTCTTAATTCACATATTCCTCTTTAGGCTTCATTCTTATCCTTTTAATTCATTTATAGTGCTCAATGCATGCCTAAGAGTACTTAGAAGTGAAAGAGAACGGAAAACGAAACACAGAACATGTTTGCAAAATATCTGAAACAGGGGTCCCCGCTCGAGCGTAGACTTTCCCGCTTGAGCAGACCCATTAGCTCTGCAAAAGTACTGGTTACCTCGTTTTTGCGCTCGAGCGTGAACTCGGACGCTCGAGCTGAAGGTCATTCTACATAGCTCCCTGCTCGAGTGTGAACTTCCCCACTCCAGCGGACATTATGTCTGCAAAAATACTGGGAGCTCGAATTTCCCGCTCAAGCGGCGCTTTCCCCGCTTAAGCGGACATGCCAAATTCTGGAAATGCCAGAACTGTTCTTAAGCTCAAATTCAACATGCAAATCAACATATCTTGCATATTATGGCTCAAACATCACGTATACATGTACTAGCATGGTACAAACACCAAATTACAACATTATGAAGCTCAATTCCTTGAATTACTTACATGCATGTTCCAAATTACACAAAACTTGTTCCCATCATAACAATTCCATGTATTTCAAACTCATATTCTCATGAATTGTACATGCATGTGGATTATAACTCCCATTTCAACTTACATGGTGCAAATGGTGATCACAAACATGAACTTCAAGAAAAGATTCAACATGGATCATGTATTTCAAGCTAAAACATACAAATTCATGACAATTTCCTACATGCATGTGTATATTGGCTTCTAATTCATCAAAACCAACTCAATACATGTTCTTTATCATCATTCAACTTTGAATTTACAAATTACAAACTAAAATCCATGAGTCAAGGGTTGATTACTCACCTAGGAGCCTTAAATCCCACAATTGTGGTCAAATCTTGCACCTAGCCTTCCCAATTCACAAATCTTAAGCAAAAAAGCACAAAGATGCCTCATTTCTCTCTCTCAAAGTCAGTTCTCTCTTTATCTCGAGAGTTGATCTTAGCCAAAGTGATTTAAAAGAGGAGGAATTAAATATAATAAGGCCCTTTAAAAGCTCCCTCTCAAATACATTCTTTTATATTAAATAACTGGGCATCATTTCATTAATTTAATCTATTTAATTTGATCTGAATCAATTTTCAATTAAATTTCACCGTAGGCTCTAAAATTTATGCCAATCACAATGGCGCAGGCAATTTTGGGTTCCGCGGCCGATAGGGCCTTCAATTTAAATTTCAAAGCAGATAATCAAACAGATATTCCTATGGTGAACAGATAGAAATTCAAAACCACATATTTTCACATAAATGGCACACAAAATCATATCAAACACATAATCACATTCATAAAAAGGACCAATTAGCATAATACGGAACAAGGTTATCACAGCAAAGGTTCGGGATTTCTGAGACTAAAGTCTAGTTTAAATACCCAGGGGTGTATCCTCAGCTTGAAATCTGTATGGAAGCCCCATAAGTTGAGATAGCATGTGTATGCGCCTCAATTCTGGATACTGAACCAACCTAGTATGTCACCATGTTGGAGAATAGGGAAAGCTGCAACCATAGCCAAGGAGAAAAGTAGTACCTATGGTTCAACAAAGAAGAAGCGAAGAATCCCCAACAGCATGAGGTGAGTCATTGCCAATTGCCCTTGTAAGGCACTTTCACTTCCCAGCTACATTGCATTTTAGCTATTACATTGCATTGTACATAGCATCTATCTCATGCATGTACTGCATTATCCATTTTATCGCATACATCCTTTCCATGTTAAGCTTAGTCCGGCATGTGCCCTTACTTTTCGTGTTAAAGCATGGTTCTGTGATTATGTGTACGCGCCTATTCCACTAAGAGAATTGTGGTATGAGGGTGTCGGCACCTTTTCTATTTTAGACGTGGTCTATTTTGTGTCTATGCCTTTTCTAGGCAAAATGTAGTTTGGCCGCGCGCCTTACTTACTTCATCCATTGCATCCATTGCATTGTAGTTTGTTGCATCCAGCATTTAGGATCACGATCTTTTCTTAGAAGATCATTCCTCACTTATATCATGCCACCCAATTACTTGTATTCTTTCTGCGAAACACATAGTTCTGTCTATGCATGCACCTATTCCACTAAGAGAATTATGGTTAGAACGCTCTGGCACCTTTTCTATGTTAAACGTAGGTTAATGTTACATCTCCACCCCTTTATGATATTTGTGTGGTTTTGCACTGCTTGTGGTTTGATGATTCAAACACATTGTATATTATTACATTTTTTATTGCATGTCATTTTGCATCCCGGCCCTGAACTACGCTAGTTTGATTCTTGCAAAGGGATACGTAGGCAGCCTGCAGGCACAACCATTTATTTGTATGTATTTTGTTCGTTTGTCCAAGTCTTACGACCTTGTCAAAAATAGGTCATCTCTGGGCTTTGACATTCACTCATGCCACTTCATGACTCTGAGTTCTATCAAAGAGGGGCAACTGTAGACACCTCATTTTTTACCGCCCTTAAGACTTGGGCGCTACTGATGGTTTACTTGGTGGTGAAAGGTGTGCAGGGCAAAGTTTCGATTTCTTCGGCAAGAGGAGAGTAAAATCCCAACCTCACACCCCATTTTGGACCAAAGCTATTTTGAATGGTTTTTAGACCTTAAAACCCTCTCTTTCAAAATATTTTCAAAATAAAGTTTTTATGATGCTCTGAGGCTCACATTTTGTTAAATGTTGCGCTTTTTGGTAAACCGAGCGAGGACAAAGTGGAAATGAATGAAAGAGAGATGAATTCTTTGAAAAATCTTTCAAAACACCATGTTTAGGGGTTTGGAGTTTAAGAAAAGAGGAGAAGAGGGAAGAAACCAAGTTGAGGAAGAAGTTGGGTATGAATCGCTAAGAGAGACTCAAGCAACCCTCGCTAAATCAGGTCTATCCTTCTGAATACTTGGGTTTCAGCTACGAGGCAAGCACCTTTGGAACCCTTACTTCTGGGGCTTCATTTTTCACTTAAGAATCTCCTAAATTCATGTCCGGATGGGGGTGATATGATTGATTGAAGTTCGGCATCATTCCGGTTAGACCGAAACTGAGCAACCTTCACTAAAAAATGGATATCTCTTGGCACACATGAAATTTTGAGGTGAAGCTGCCAAATTTGGAAAGAATACTTCCGGGGCTACAGTTTACGCTCAAGAATGACCTGAAAAGGAGTCCAGATGAAGGAATTAGCCTTGTTTCAAGTCAGGGACCAGGACTGATTTTTTTCCATTGGCCTCTATGGAAGTGCATCAGTCACAATTGGACCTCACTCGCCATAGGTCGGCCAAAAGTGAGCCTTATCAGCCAAAAATGATGGCCGGTCGGCACCAAAGATGGCTGGTCGGCCAGAAGTACCCAGAAAGCCCAGAATTGGCAGATATTTCTCCTGCAACTGTTGTGCACTGCATCAGATATTTCCAAATGAGATATTTCGACCAAGTGCTCATATATTGCTATATATTGAGCCGTATCTCATAGATTGAAGGGTTGGCAATTGTGGGACTCTCTCTCAAAAAAGAAATCCTCTCTTTCTACAAGATTTTGTGAGCAAAATCTAAGCCTCTCTCCCTAGAAGCTTTTTTCTCTTCTTGTTTGAGCCTTAAGCTTAGAATCCTCTATACTTTTCCAAAGAGACCCTTAACCAAACTTCACCACCATTGGGCTAAGGTTCTTTGAGGATCATTTGGAGCTCCAAAAGGCTGATTTTGACTCAGATTTTGGCTGGTTTTGCTGTTGTCCTTCAAGGTGCTTCAAGGGTAAGCTCTTGTTTCTTTAAACCTTTGCTTTGCATGCTTGTTTTACCATCTTTGTAAACTATTTTTGGCTTGGTTTTGAACTAAAAACAAACTCTATTTTTCAGTCCTAAAAATGATGGTTTAGTCCTATTTTGTGTTAAGGGGTTGTCTCTCCCTTTTGTTCCTTAGCTTGTATGGCTTTTGAGCCATCTTCTAAGCCCTTTCAAAACAACTTTTCGTGGCCTTTTAACCACTGAAACCTAGAGGATTTTCAGTGGTAAAAACCCTGTTTTGAGGGCCCAAATAGGTGGGGGTGGTCCCCTCTCCTCTTGTCTTGCTTGCTAGTGTTGATGGTCAACCAAATGAGCATGTGTTTTTACTTCTTTGTGGCTTTGTTTAGGCTCATTTTTGTGACTTATCAGACCTGCCATAACTCTATTTTTGGCTGTCTTGGTCACCTCTTGCATGCTTATTGCACTTGTAGTGTAAATCCTCTTTGCTAGTCTTGTTAGTCTTATTATTTTGGCATGTTATAACTCTGATTTTGATTGGTGGACTCACTTCTTGCATGCTTTATACACTTGTAGTGTAATTCATGCTTACTAGTCTAACATACTTGATGTTTTGGCCAATCATGCTAGCTTATTTTGGCTATACTCTATACATGTTTTAGCATTATTTTGGGCTATTTTAGGACTTTTTTGGGCTGCCTTGGTCATATGACTCATGTTTTGTATAGCTATAATGCAAATGCCTTGACTAGTCTTGAGTTTTGAGGCCCCTACCATGCTATACTTGTGATGTTTGCATGCTTCAGCATCATTTGGAATGTAATTGCAGAGCTTTTGTCTTTTGGTAAACTCTTATGTTTATCACTCTTTAATTGTGTTTAAGAGTTGAGCATTATGCCTTGTGTGTGAGCCAATACATGAGCTTATTTTTCTTGCCATCTATGCTACGAGTCTAGCATGTTTTTGCCACTATTTTGACCTGACTTAGACCTGTTTTGAATGGTTAGGGTCATTTGAGCATTGTTTAACATGGTTGTAGTGTAAAGGGGCTTGACTAGTTTTGAGTTTCAGGGCCTTTAACATGTTGTGCATGTGATGATTGCATGGTATGGCACCATTTGACATGTAATTTCAGTGCATGTAGTGTAGTTACACTCTCACATACTTCACTCCTTCATTTCTTTTGAGGGTTGTGTATTATGCCTTGCTTATAGGCCAAAATGTGTGCATGCTTCTCTTGCTTTTTGAGCTTCCATTTCAGCATGTTTAGGCCACTATTTTGGCATGTTTAACCTCTGTCTGGGGTTAGTTTGGTCATTTAGGCTTAGTATTGTATGCCTGTGGTGTTATGCTCTTTGTTAGTTTCAATGCTTTCGACTCCGAGTATGCCGTACATGCATCATTTTCATGTTTTGATGTCATTTAGCATACTATTTCAGTGTTGGAATACATGTCATTGCATCCCATTCTTCATTTGTTATATCACTTTGAAAGAGGTTTTAAGCCCTTTGTTGGTTTGAGCATGAGGTCGAGGCGTTCATGCCTAATGGTTTTAGCCATCTCTTGAGGGTTTCTACTAACCAACGGCATGATGCTTCTTTCATGCTCAAGATACTTGTGGCTTAGTCCGTCTTTCCATTTACAGGACTTCTCACTTTTGGACTTAACCGGTTAAAGGATTAATTGGTAATCTAAAATAAGTAAACAAATTGAATTGATGTAAAACATGCCAAGATAACATGTTTGTGTTGCATTGCATGTGTTTGGATCGGACGTAAATCCAAACACGAGAAACGAGGGACGTTTCATACTCAAAGTGATGAAACGTGCCTTGTTTCTTAGTCCCCGACACCCTTGATCATGCATGATAGGGTGAAGGCTCATTGAGTCTATTTGTGCATTCATTGACTTGTACAAGCTTGACTCTTTGGCCATCATGTATTATGATGTGTGATTGATGGCTCGAGAGCCGAGCACTACACTCCTTTGAGCTTGAGACATGATAAGGAGTGTGGTTGCACACACATTTTCTTGCAAATGTATTGCCATGCCTCTATTTGTACTATGCTGTAGCAAAAGGATCAATTTGCAAGAATAGATGGCCGATCGGCTATCCAGTGTGCCAATCGGCTAACAATATTTGGCCAATATCATAAAAATTGGCCGATGGCCATTGTTCTCTGGCTGATGGCCATATCTCTTGGTCGATGACCTTTGAGCATGCCCATGGGGTGAATCATAAGTGTGTTGGAGATTTGTGCAGTTTTCAGAGGTACAAAACTGTGCAAACAGAAGCAGCATGAGGCATGGCAACAGATTTCCGAGCGAAGCCGACCGAGCATCCATCATTCATCATTCTGAGGCAGGGCTGTGGCAGCTTGTTTTAGCCTCTTTCTTTTCTTATTTAGTTGGTTTTGTAACTTAATTAATTTGCTTAATTAGTTAAGGTTTTGTAATAATTAATTAGCTTGTTAGTTAGTTAATTAGTTGGTTTGTATTATTCATTCGGACCCTCCGTTGAGAGGGCGAATTTTGTAATAAGTGTGCGTGAGTGTGTGAATGTCTTCCAACCCCACGTCTTTCTCCCTTTTACTTAACCGCTTACAATGGTTAGTTCTAGGTCATATTTCAAATTGCATTCTTATGCTTGCATGTTTGCATCCATTCATCAGTCTTGCATGCACTGGGCTCGGTGCATCATACTAGCTACATTGTATTTCAATACATTTACTTGAATACGTGTTCAACAGCATGTTATCAAGTTGTATCTCATATGCCATCTTAGAATAGCCGAGCCTATTTCTAGTTGCATTAGGCATTGTTAACATAGCTAGGGTCATGCATTGATTTCTAACATAGCTTTTATTTTGGCTCAGAGTACACTGTAAGTGTTTATGTTTTAGCATCTTGCATGCGTGTAAGTGTTGCCATGACAGCATGCTTGCTATGACGCTAACTGCTTAAGTGTATATAACTGCCTAAATGCCAGTGGATGAAGGTTGGATTGCTTGAATTGGAATAATTCATTGAAATGCGAGTTTTAAGCTCACTTGAGAGTGGCAAAATCATGTTTTCTAAGCCCACTTGAGGGGTGGCAAAATCCACGTCTTAGCCTACTTGCGAGTAGCACCTTCAAATCATTTTCAAACAGACAAACATGAAATGTTTTGTTCCAACTGAAGCAATCTAGTCTATACTTGTATGTTGTGTGCATCACATAGTAATTCTAGCTAATAACCGGAATAAGAACGCATGTGATTTCAAAAACAAAATATCATGTTAGTAAAGGCCGATCTTTGATCGGGCAAGCGGGGGTGCTCATTGCATGACCTTCCCCTCTCATACCCAAGTTCCCGAGCCGAGGCAACTTTGGTGAAGACGGACACGTGGCCATAGGCACGAGTCAGGATTTCCTAAATTTCCCAGAACAAAAACATTTAGGTGGCGACTCTGTATCTGGGAAAGCAGTCCATGTTTGACACTTCTTTATTAAAAATCAGTTTCCCAAACGATTTGTTGGATTTGGACTCTTTGGTGATTTATCAGTCTTGTATTGCGCTTTGCGAGATTAGATTCATAACCGTGACATTGAGTCCGAACTGTAGTAGCTAATGAACAAAACGGATTTTCGCGCCATTTCACACGCGGAGCCGTGGACGTTCGGGCACATCTACAGTTTCTGGCAACTCCGTTGGGGATTTAGAGAGCTTGACTCGAACTCATGATATCTTGTTTTGACTACACTTATGTGTCTCTTTCCATTGCATTTGCATTGGTGCGCCTAGGACACCGTGTTTGCCGTATGCTATTCCTGAACGGTTTGCCGAAGGTTCACTTTGAGAAGCGTGCCATAAGGCTGACCGGTTGCGGGCTCTGCCACAACAGGAACACAAATCTAACAGGAACACAAATCTCAATTTTTACTGGGGCACCCTTTTTGACCATTCAACCTAGTGCATATCGGAAACTGTAGTGACCATTCCAAACTAGGACAGGTTGCTTACCCGATTATAGGTTCCAAAACTAGGACAGGTTGCTCACCCGATTATAGGTTGTTTGAAACTGCTGCGTGCGTAGTGAAACCCTAGCTTCTGACAAAATAGGACAGGGAAACCATACTCCTCCATAGGGGTGTTTTGGCTCTCACTTGCTTGCTATGTGCTTTTAGAGTGTGTCTCTACAGGAATGCATGTATCAGTTTGAAAGTCTGGGTATCAGGCCTATGGGCATCAGCATCAGTAGTTTGGGGGGATCAGTTTACACGAGGGTATCAGATTTCAGGCAGAATTTTGGGGCAAAAATCAGTAACGAGTGCAGTCATTCAGCTATGCTCATATATGTTCTAGTGAAATCAGGCTGAGATGCTCTCTGTTTTCTCTTTTTCTAGGTAGTATTGGAACCATAGCTTCAAAAGGCTCCGATATCCCCTAGATTCATTGGACTTGTGTTGGTAGACTTTGTCAGGTTAGAGATTCAGTCCAAGGGCAACCAGTTTTCCTTCGCTAGTGGTAAGGCAAAGAAAGGCCAGATAGGGCTCATTATTTCATCTGATCCAACAGTCACCAGTCACATCATCAGCAGACCCGTGATGGCACAGGGTTCAGAAGAATTTGTGGCCGTGATAGCAGCGTTAAATCAGGGAACTACTATGCGGGATGAGACCAGTGCTGAAATACAACGCCCATCTAGGGCATCTGCATCACATCCAGCTTCGGGACCCCAGCCGAACTTTGACCCACTTCCACCAGCAGAAGATTTGCAAGGTCCAGATCCTCGAGAAGGGTTGGCTCAAGCCCGAGTTTTCAGACCCCTGGTGCAGCCTAATGAGAGGTTTTATCCCCTTGATGCTAATGATCTCGATCTGACCGCGGTGAAAATTGCGAACCTTGAGAAGCAATTCAAAAGGGCACAGGGCCTTAACTCCATTCTCGAGATTGAGGATGGGTACACCGAGGCTGCCGTACGGCTCCCAGACAGATTCAAAATGCCACATATTGACCGTTTCGATGGGTCTGGAGATCCTATGGTACATATTCGACTTTTCTTGGATATCCTGAAGCCAATAGGTCTGACTAAGCCACAGAAACTCTCTGTACGGAAGAACCCTGTCCGGTGTAGCAGCCGCTTGGTATGCCAAATTGGAGAATACAGTGAAACAGAACTAGGAAGAATTGGCTGAGGCCTTTATTGATTAGTATTCTTACAATACCCAAGTTTAAATGACCACTCAAGAGCTAGACGCTACCCACCAGAATCCTACAGAGCCGTTTGCAAAATTTGTTGCAAGGTGGAGAGCAAAGGCAGCACAGATGACAAATTGCCCTTCTGAGAGGGATCAAGTGTGGATAATGGTGCGAAACCTCGAGCATGATATATTGCAAAAGTTGATAGTCACTCCACTATTCACTTTCAAAAGTTTGCATGAACTGGGGTTTCAGGTCCAGAATGCATTCAACAGTGGGATTATTCCCAGAACAAGTGAACCGATAAGGAGGGTTTTCGCAGGGAGTACCAATGCTAGTAGTAGCACTATTCCTAAACCCATTGAGATCAATACAGTTGCACAGTCGACCTTTTTGCCAATCCAAGCCTACAAACAGCTGGCTCGACCCGAGCTCAGGGTAGAACTTTCACCCCTCTCTATATGAGCCTAACCAGCGCACTAAAAGTCTTGATGGAAAGAGGGCATCTCAAACCCCTTGATCCTCAACCTCTGCCTGACCCGTTCCCTGCCAGGCATAACCCCTCCAAATACTGCGTGTATCATCAACAGCACGGTCATGGCACCGATCGTTGCTACCGTCTTCGTCATGAGGTCCAGAATCTCATCGACAACCGGACTATAGCTCTACCTCCAGACCCCAATGACCAAACATCTCCTGCCTACCTCAACCTCATCCATATATTGCCATCTACCTACAACCCGAGCATATACATCACCTCGACCCATCTACCCAAGCCTGAGGTGTTTATCCCGGAAAGCATGGACTTATGCATAATGGGTGCATCTGAACCCCAATTATCTCAAACTCGTGAACCCACTACTTCTGAGCTGATGAGAATGATCGAAGATCTTTAGAGAACCGTGGAAGATTTAGCCATTGGGATATTGGCTTCGTCATTGACCACATCGCATGCCAGAAGTTTCACGCCAAAAGGCTCCCCAATCTTGGGACAGGTTGCATTAGAAGAAGGCCAATCTCTTAGCATAGTAGAGGCCAGTGGTAAGAACAAGGTAGGGGCAGGCATTGGTCCCCATGAACACCTTCAGTGGGCTGTTGAGGCTTTGAAAGCAGAAGGGCTGAACAAACAGCAAGTGATTGCAGTTGTTGCACAGATTGTGGATGGCACTTTTGCCACTCAGGATGAGACCACTCTGAATCAAGGGACAAGCCGGAAAAAAGTATGTTGTACCAGAAACCCCCATTTTCAGATCCAATCTTACACTCAGAAGCGATCATCAAAAGTCAGCACCTGCCGACCCTTTTGCTAGTACATCCAACACAACCTCACAAATCTCAAAGTACCCACCCCGAGGCCAGAGGTTCTTCACCTCGCTTTATATGTCCTTATCCAAAGCCATGGGTGTGTTGATCAAAAAAGGCCATCTAAAGCTCCTGGAGCCGCGGCTATTACCAGACAAGCTTCCTCCCTCTCATGATCCGGCCAAGTACTGTGCCTTCCATCAACAAACCGGTCATCGCACTGATAGTTGTTACCGTCTTCGCCACAAAATACACGATCTGATTGACAATGAGTTCATCATCGCACCAGGTTCTGCAAAGTCTACTGGCACTGGATCAGTGAACTTGGGGGATAATGTGATTATGTGATCGGGGGGATAAACCAGCCGCCGATGGTGTTCATTTTACTCCGGATATGGGAATGGCATGCACTGTTTTGAAAATGTTGCTTACTTTATTTTCTGACTTGGGTATTGGGTCAATTTTGTTGTGTTGTATTGAGTCAGTCTTTTTGTACTGAGTCGATTGGGTCTGTCTTGTTGTGTGGAGTCAGTCCTGTTTTGTTAGAGTCGGGTGATTTTGGGGGTGTTACCTCGGACATCACTTACATGTTTTTTGTTTGTCTTTTCGCTTTTTTTTGAGTCTGTTTCTGCCGTGGATCCAGTTACGTCAAAAGATCTGAATGAAATAGTAGTGATCTTCACGCTTTTGTGCTTAGAACAAGTTGTGCCAGAAGATTTGAATGCAACGGCAGTGCTTTTCACCTGCTTTTATGTGTCTTTAAATCATTGCATTTGACCTGAGTTTTTCAAAACTTTTTGAACATTGTGATGAAAACAAAGATGAAGGAATTCCTCGGGATTTGCAAAAATTTGATCAATTGAGAGAAATAAAGGCGTGCTAAGCCCTTAATGAATGATATCATGCTTGTTAATGTGAGTACTGAGAAGGATCCTGGCTTGATTCAGATTGGTTCTACATTGTCTTCGACGTGTACGATTAGTCACTTTCTTAAAAAATTTCAAAAAATGTTTTGCGTGGTCCTACGAAGACCTGTGTGGAGTTGATTTTGAGATTGTGCAGCTTAGCATCGCTTTCAGCCTCAAGACTAAACCCTTTTGCTTTCAAACTTTGAACTTGGATTCAGAATGTTCAAAGGCCAGCCATAATGAGAGGCTTGTATGGCCAGATTTAAAGCAGCCCATGAACTAGGGGCAAGAAGATCAGACGTGATCAAAGGAAGTTTGCAAAACTGGATAAGAAGCAGCCCTTGAACTAGGGGCAAAAAATGGCAGAAGTGCTCAAAGATTCAAAAGAGTGGTCATTCTGCAAACCAATGAAGATTGACAAGAAAGCCAAATCCCAAAAGGGAGGAAAGAAGAAAATTTTGCTGAAGGACAATCAAGTTCCAATCCGCAACACTAAGGGCAACTTTAGACCCCCATTAGATGGACTCCTACATCATCAGCAAGCAGCAGCCATTCTCTTGGATTCAGATGGATTCGAGATCCTACGACCATTCAACATGGACTAGCTACACTTTTACCCTTGAGAGGCTCGCTAGGCCGAAAACCCGGAAGGGCGACCCAGACAAAAGTTAGAGCAAGAAAAAGAAAAGAAAAAAAATGTAAAGAATGAAGAAAAGATGAAAAGAAATGAAAAGAAGAAAGAAAAGGAAAGGAAAAGAAATGAAAAGAAACGAAAAATAGAGCTCGCAAGGTTGAAAACCCGAAAGGGCGGCCTTGGCAAAAGTTAGAGCGCAAAAGGAGAGGTTAAACACCCAAGTGTACCTTAACCCAGAACTACGTCAGGCTTGATTCCCATCTTTGGGATACGTAGCCAACTTCATTATGAAGTCTAGCCGTAAAACACTTCAAATTCAACTGTCCTGTCTATGAGATTGAACAGGTCATCTCTGTCTTCGCTGTATCTGAGTGTTCGGTGGTGATTGTCAATATGAGAACTAGCCATACAGTGTGTTGCGGTGCTATTCAAACAAGGGGCAACTTTCCGTTGCCATGTAGTGCCATTTAGACAAGGAGCAATTTTCCATTGTTTTGGATCTGAGGTTGTGCATCTCAAGAGTAAATTCTATGTTGGTCGAGCAGTGGCCATTGATAAAAGTAGTTTTTGAGAATTTTTGCTGAGGTTGATTAATTCTCTCAAAAATTATTCTATCTTTTCCAAAACTGGACCATTTCTTGGACCCAAAAAAGAAAAATTTTCAGTGCTCACAACCTGACTTGCATGATTTCAAATCAGAAAATTGAACAAGCATGTTAATCTAACTCTCATGCTGGTCAAAATTGTTTTAGTAGAAAGTCAAAATAAAAAAATGGTCAAAATTATGAACTAGGGGCACAGTTGAGCCAGGTTTTCTGTTTGTTCCCCATTATCAATGCATTTGCCAGAAAGGGCACCATTTTCGCCAGAAAGGGCACAGCTGAAGCTGTCAGCAAAGGGCCGAAAGCTCTCTCATCCTCCAAGCAGCGAGGTATCAAGCCAAGTACGAAGCATGAATTGAAAATAGAGCAGGGTATTCCATTCCCTCATCGGGAAAGGTCTGGTCCCCCCGAACTAGCCAAGGGCGTCATCAACTGATATTAGCTGCAGATTTGCTACACACCCAATTGTAGCGCACCCCCCTCTGTGGGAGAAGCTCACTGTTGTGAGCAGAAGAAGGAGAATCTAGTAGAATACTAGGGTCAAGAGCCCACGCCTTCCTGTTTATCCATTAAACACTGATGGGAGCGATTAAAAAAGAAGAGAGATTGAAGAATAGAGAGATGCCCGTTGAGAGAAAAAGTGGGAAAAGGGCTTTTTCAGAAAAAAAGAGACTGAGTGTCAGAGTGATGTGAGAATCACAAATGAGAAAAGGGTGGGAAACAATACCCGAAGAAACAGGCTGCTCGTGAACTGAGAGGTCTCCCACTGGTGGTACACATCCGAGTGTTGTGTGTTTGTTTTTGTTTCTCTCGATTTGTGTTTTGAGTCGTTTCGAGTGTCAATAGATGAGTTTAGGTTGTTTACCTTGTCTTTCCTCTTTGTTGAGTCGTTTTGGCTATGGTCAGACGTAGGCTCAATACCCGGTTTAGAGCTCATTTCTTGATTTCATTTGAAAAACAAATTGTTTTGTGCTTAGAGTGCTGTGCCATTCTCCACATTTGTACGAAACAAGATTCTTTCTTTCATAAACTGCAGGGTTCAACCCAGGTCATGTGAGAACAGTAAAACCAGGACCTATCTGAAGCTATATGGGTTCCAGACTGCAAAGCAAAAGAAAAGATGGAAAATTTGGAGCATCTTAGTATGTTTCAACTCCAGCAAATTCCGAGATTACATCTAAGGTGCACCTTCTTAGGTATCGCCATTTCTTTGGAGTATGAGTGTATCTCGACCCCAAACTTAAGCTTGCTTCAAGTCAGAATGGCAGTCCAAGCAGCATCCGTGGTTTTCACATGCAAATGTTACCCCTCGCCAGTATGAACATGGTGTACCCTTTTCGAGCTGAGTGTGTTGCAAAGCCCTCCGAGAGATAAATCGGAGGCACCAGAGTACGTGTTTGATGCCCCTCTATTGCATAGAATGTGCACTTTCATATACACTTGTGTTGCATGCGTGCCTCGCATCGTTATGATTCATTCATAGAATATGCCTGCTTTCGATTCCGTATAGAATATGCTTTGCTTTCAATCATGCATAGAATATGCTTTCAATGTGGCATAAAATATGCCTGTCTCATGCATAGAATATGCTTTGAATATTGCATAAAATATGCTTTCCATGTTGCGTAGAAAATGCACTCTTCCATACTTGCATAGAAAATGCTCATATCTTTTGCATAGAAAATGCACTCTTCCATACTTGCATAGAACATGCATTTCATTGCACTTTTTTGTGCACCTTACTTGCATAGAACATGCATTTTATCGCACTTTTTTTTGTGCACCTTACTTGCATAGAAGATGCATTTTATCGCACTTCTTTTGTGCGCCTTCCTCGCACTGTTTTGTGCACTTACACTTTGTATCTCACTCGCACTGTCTTGTGCATCTTGTGGTTGTGTATCACTCGAACTATCTTGTGCATTGCATTACACTCACGCTGTTTAGCGTATCGCACTGTTTAGTGCATCTCAAATCACTCGCGCTGTTTAGCGCATAGCACTGTCTAGTGCATTTCAAATCACTCGCGCTTTCTTGCGCATCGCACTGTTTTGTGCAGTTTACACTCGCGCTTTCTTGCGCATCACACTGTCTTTTGCACTCCTCTTGTCTAGGAGACCTTAAATCCTCTTGTCTAGGAGACCTTAAATCCTACATCTCTACTTCGCACTGTCTTGTGCACTCTCTAGTCTAGGAGACCTTAAATACTCTAAAGGTACAATTCCTTTGGTGGTTGTCGTGCCCGAATGACTTTCAGTGGTCTGGTATAGCCACCTGCCTGTGTTAGCGATGAGTTCCTAGGAGATCAACTGAGACAGTGGAAACTAGAGTTCGAATGGCTCATGCCTAGAACACAAAGGTTCAGGATTTCCGAGACTGAAGTTTAGTTTAAATACCCAGGGGTGTATCCTCGGCTTGAAATCTGTATGGAAGCCCCATAGGTTGAGATAGCATGTGTATGCGCCTCAATTCTGGATACTGAACCAACCTAGTATGTCACCCTGTTGGAGAATAGGGAAAGTTGCAACCATAGCTAGGAGAAAAGTAGTACCTATGGTTCAACCAAGAAGAAGCGAAGGATCCCCAGCAGCATGAGGTGAGTCATTGCCAATTTCCCCTGTAAAGTACTTTCACTTCCCAGCTACATTACATTTTAGCTATTACATTGCATTGTACATAGCATCTATCTCATGCATCTACTGCATTATCCATTTTATCGCATGAATCATTTCCATGTTAAGCTTAGTCCGGCATGTGCCCATACTTTTCGCGTTAAAACATGGTTCTGTGATTATGTGTACGCGCCTATTCCACTAAGAGAATTGTGGTCTAAGGGTGTCGGCACCTTTTCTGTGTTAGACGTGGTCTGTTTTGTGTCTATGCCCTTTCTAGGAAAAATGTGGTTTGGCCGCGCGCCTTATTCAGTTTATCCATTGCATCCATTGCATTGTAGTTTATTGTATCCAGCATTTAGGATCACGATCTTTCCTCGGCAGATCATTCCTCACTTATATCATGCCACCCAATTACTTGTATTCTTTCTGCGAAGCACATAGTTCTGTCTGTGCATGCACCTACTCCACTAAGAGAATTGTGGTAAGAACGCTCTGGCACCTTTTCTATGTTAAATGTGGGTTGATGTTGCATCTCCACCCCTTTATGATATTTGTGTGGTTTTTCACTGCTTGTGGTTTGATGATTCAAATACATTATATATTATTACATTGTTTTATTGCATGTCATTCTAGGAAAATCAAGTTGGGTTTTCTTCAATCAGAGTCTGAAAGTCAATAGTTAACATTCAACATACATTGTGATCTAATGTTCCCCGTGACCACAAAACAATGTGCAATAAGTATATGCATTCAATATGGGTTGGTCAGTTGAGTCATTAACACATGAAATTTTGTTATATAAAATTTTTTAAAAAAAAATTTCAGAGAAGAGGGGAAAAAATGCTACTAACTAAAAGGTGCAAGCAATGATCAATGCCTATATTTTTATGATGCCTCCTAGTATACCCTACCGAATGATTGTTCGGGTTTTCAGGTTGACTGTTGTGGACTACAACAACTCTCTTTATTTGTATTGGATGCACAATTTTCAGCTGAAATCAACAGATTTCTTTGACGTGCAAAGTGCCAGGCTGATTCAGACAACATAGAAGACAGTATATGCTCAGTGGGACAAGTTGCAGTGTCGACAAGCATGATTTGAGGCAAATATGGATGATCAAAAAATGAATAAATAGAAGTAAACACCAATATAAAAGTTTTGACAGCTTTAATTGAAAGAAAAGAAAAGAAAAAAAAAAAGCATAATGCATTCATTTCTCAATCAATCATTTGTGGTGCTGCCACACATTCATCTCAGGTCCTCAAATCAACCACACTTGTTTACAGAAATAGTAGGTTATTTTGTGTTTTTGGCTGGTCTATATAGCCTTCTATTGGTGCAGCCATCTTGTAAATTTCCTTGCATTTACAATTTGATGATCCATAAGCACTTGTCCTTTTACCCATCCTATTTTCATTCTACACATAACATCCTCTTCCTCTTTTGCTACTTGTTGGGAATCATTTAAACATTATGAAAACTATAAATTTCAACTTACGATTGCTCGGCAGGAAATTAAAGAATTTATTTAATCTTTGGCATTAACTGAACGATCCATTTTTTCCCTCGCCAGTTGAAAGAATCACTCACTTGGTGCTGCCTTTAGCCCTTCAACCCAGTAAAAAACACTTAGGCTCAACAAGGCTATTTATACGGTTTGAAGGATATCAGAGAATCATAAAAATTTACCTTGCATTTTGGCTTGTTGAGCATGTAAGTTCCACCATAGACGGCACTCAAACGAGCAAATGCCTATCAATAATGTTAGAGAAAGTTGAGAATAAATTATATAGCCCCTAAAAGGTTCTTGCAATTCCGATGACAACACACCTGAGGTAGTTTTCCAAGTCCATACAATGGATAATATAAGGAGATCTTCCCTAGAAGCGAGCTAAAGATTCTAAATATAGCTTTTCAAAAACAAAGCTGAAGTAAATTAGCTGGCATTACATTGACTGCTATAAACAGAATATGCAAAAAGGAAAACCTCACTCACTATTCACATCAATTTGAAGGAGGGAAAATAAGGAGAGAGGAGCTGCTCCCAACTCATATTACCTCATCAAATTAAATTAACTAGGATTGAGATTATAAAGAAAGACATGTTATCTTGTGCTTTAACTAAGATTATGGCCATTGATATAATGGAATATAACATAGGACCCATTTTTCTTTAAACCACCATATGACATGTCATTTGTTTGTGGTTGAGACATCATTTACTACCATATGAAATGAAACACAGAAAATAGTAGAACATTGAACGGATCAAACACAACATTGGTGTATAAAGGGTAGAAATCATTCCAAGATCTTCAAAGTGGAGACACTAGCAAAATAAAACAAATAACTTAAGTAGGATCCAAATGTTTCACCTTAACTCTCTTCACAAAATCCATGGCAGGCTGGTCCAAGTAACTATCATCTATATAGAGTGCCAATGCATGGCCAATGAAGTAAACTGTATTGTCATCTAGCCCTTACTTTCTATATCAGGGGGAAAAAAAAAAGAATAAGTCAAACTATATTACCTCTCATCACCAAAAAAAAAAAAAAGAAAGAAAGAAAGCAGAATAATAATAATAACAGTAATACCAGACAACTATAGTTATCATCATAACTAGTCTGAGGATTGAATCCACTACTTTACTCAGCAAATTGAGGAAAAGGAGTTACTTATGGTCAAAGCTGGCTTGAGAGCATGTCCCCTTCAGATTAAAGTGGAAGGAATTATAACAATTTTCACACTGACTTTTCTACATAAAAGGAAGGAAGAAGTAAGAAAACTAAGATCTAAAATAAAACCGCTTGCTCTTAGAGTTGTTGTAATAAGATTCCAAACTCTATATTTATGATCCGCTATCTTTTGTAAAACAGAATGGAGCACCACTTTACTTAAGCTAAATGCTGATTTTAATTCATATCACCACTAATAAGTTTAAGACGAATTTGCAAGTGTTCGTGTGCATGTGATTGCCCCATTGGCACTCCACTTTAGCATCCTGGACTTCTCACGTGCTTTTTGGCTTCTCTGGAACTCAAATATGTGGAGTACAAGAAGCTAAGATAAATGCCAATAGCATGTCCTAAAAGTGTTGTTTGTGTGTGTGTGTGTGTGTGTGTGTGTGTGTGTGTGTGTGTTTGTGTTTGTTTGTGTTTACCCATAGTCACAATAGATCTTAAGTCTATGTTACTAGTTTATCATAATTAAGAAAATTAATTTTATGACAATTCTCCCTATCTTATCTTACTTTAATTTCTGATCAAGTAGATTTCTTTCATTAACTTCCTATTTAAGCGGGTTTGTAACACTTATTAAGCTTGCCAGCTATCAATCAATCTTAGCCTACAATAGCTTATAAAATATGTGAAAACATTTAGCTAGCTCCTATTCTAATTCTCATTGGAGCCAGAATGAATGTGAAACAAGGAATTGCAACCTTGCTGGTTTTTGGTCAACTTGCTCTTCAGAAAAATTGTTCATTTTGTCTTTTTGAAGAACTTAAATTGAATAAAAGGATCTTAAGTTAAACTTATCTCGATTTAGTTTGTCTTTCCGGTTTGTTGCACAACTTCTGGCCTTTGACAGCTTGGTTAACAGTCATCAATAGGGGGGAGCCACGTGAGGACCAGGGGGCACGTGCCACCCCCCCTTCAATGTTCAATATACCACTATTTTCTTGGCCAAAAGTCACAACATTAAGTTGTCATCCAAAGGCACTATCCCAATAACTTAGCTCAACTAATCAAGTTTCTAAGTTGAGGTGTTTCAATATATACCTTTACATGTTTAAGTACATATATAAATATGTATGAACTCAACAAATGAGAAGGGACATGGCAGTGCATCGATTTTCTTATTTCTTCTTGATATTGTCTTATATCTTTCCGTTTCGTACTATGCAATAATCTCTTCCTCATCATAAAAAAAGTGGGAGGCCAGTACCCAAAAACCATCAATGTACAGGGAACTTGCCACCAATGTCGGTAAGTGAAACAAGGAATTGCAACCTTGCTGGTTTTTGGTCAACTTGTTCAGAAAATTTGTTCATTTTGTCTTTTTGAAGAACTTAAATTGAATAAAAGGATCTTAAGTTAAACTTATCTCGATTTAGTTTGTCTTTCAGGTTTGTTGCACAAATTTTGGCCTTTGACAGCTTGGTTAACAGTCATCAATAGGGGGGAGCCACATGAGGACTAGGGGGCACGTGCCCCCCCCCCCCTTCAATGTTCAATTACTACTATTTTCTTGGCCAAAAGTCACAACATTAAGCTGTCATCCAAAGGCACTATCCCAATAACTTAGCTCAACTAATCAAGTTTCTAAGTTGAGGTGTTTCAATATATACCTTTACATGTATAAGTACATATATAAATATGTATGAACTCAACAAATGAGAAGGGACATGGTAGAGCATCGATTTTCTTATTATTCTTCTTGATTGTCTTATATCTTTCCTTTTCGTACTATGTAATAATCTATTCCTCATCATAAAAAAAAAGTGGGAGGCCAGTACCCAAAAGCCATCAATGTACAGGGAACTTGCCAACAATGTCGGTAATGAGTGTAGATATCATGTGTTTCAATTCACGAATTAACTTCAAAGTTAATAAAAACAAAATTTAAAACAATGTTCAACAATTTCCACCACCAATTCACATCAATAGAATGCAGATGGTCTATCATAACATATGAGCTCATGATATTACATAGAACAAAGCAAAGTAACCTCAGACCAAAGAAAAGAAACTCAGAAATATCAGTTTCAGAACAAAGAAAGGGGAAAAAGTTTCCCATTTAAAACAAGTACATAAACATCCAATCTATGCACAAGCTATAGCCATAAATTCATATTCTAAGTATTTGAAGTGGGTAGAGAAACAAATTTAACATAAGGTAGAAAGAAACCTTGACATCACAAGCAAGCATACAGAAATTTTATGACACACTTACCAAGCTTGGGCAGCATTGCACCAATAGTCTCAGGATTCACAGGTGTAGGTGACTCGTACATGTGTTGACTTTGAAAGGAATGAGAGAAGGAATCGATCTTTTTGGATCCAACAAAGATATACATATAGATAAAGAGTGAGCAAGGCCCGATTTTGAATTTGACTCTTCCAGTGCATGATCAAATATCCTAGCAACAAAACAGCAGAAAAATAAAAATATCAAGGCATTACAAGTTGACGAGGCATTACAAAGTTTAGTCTTCTGTTTTCAACTCCATTACAGAACCAGAAAAGTTCTAACCAAAAACTCAGACATAAGTATGTAAAATAAAAAATTCTTATTCCTAGTCAAAATAATTCTTCACTTGTGTAGATAATTCTTATTGCCACCTCACACATAAGTTCTAACCAAAATAAAAACACTGGCATATGTATTCTGTTCATCAAATAGATTTCATTAAATAATTGTTCTTGCATTCTGTATTCTGTTCATTATTATTAGTTTGAAACATTTCATCAAACAACAAGTGGGTATGAGAAATCCTATTGTATAATCACTTAAAAGATTCTAATTCTAGGATTTGAGGAGATAGTTAATCTTTTCTAATTTAAACTATTTTGGGCCATTTTTTAACTTAATTTTCAAGTAGTTCTCCACTGTCTTAATTCAGGCCCAAAATTTATGAAATTATTTATATTTGAAATTATTTTGAGTTTTGTATTTCTAACATTCACATTGTAATCTAAAGTTAAATCACAAGTTGACAACAAATCTGAAGTTCAATTACAAGTTGTTGACAATGATATATTCACAGTTTCTTAGTAACAAATTTCTATGTTCTCATTGACATCAAGTCATTAACTTTTTAATTATCAGGTTGGAAACAAAACACACACAAAATGTCACGTCCCTAACTCGCCGCTAAAAGTTTGGGCATGACCAATTCAGAAACGGATAGTTAACCTGATATTCATAACATATGGGGCCTGAACGGAACCATTAACCATTAAAAAAAAATAACCGAAAACAATCTCCATTGAGCTATCACTACTATGCCAGGATCACAAACATCATAACAGGAAAATAATATACCGAAACATGCATCGGAGCATCAGTTATATACATACGTATATACAGACCCAGCCCTAAGATTGGGCGTATAACAAAAGTATTATTTACATTTCAACTATAGTCGGCAATTAGAGTACAAACCAAAAGCCCAACCAAACTTCACTAAAATGAACGGGCTTCTCCAAGTGCCTGGTTAAACTTAGGTTGACAAAAGGGAGACAGGCATCGGGGTTAGGACTGACCTCCCGGTTGATTACCTACAGAATCAGACAAAATACAGAGTGAGCTAAGCTCAGTGAATAATAGTATTTAAACAGTTCAATGCACAACTCAAATTATAATACATAACAACGCATATGTAACTACAGAGTTCATATGGTCAATCTATTGCTGTATTACTTTCAGAACGGCCTTAGGCCTAGAAATAACAGAACGGCCATCGGCCCAGAAATAACAGAATGGCCATCGGCCCAGAAATAACAGAACGGCCATCGGCCTAGAAGTAATTCAGATGTGCACAAATTCATTTCACGTTTACATTCACATCAATTCCCAACCAATATATGTGTAATGTAGTGACTTACGGAAAACAGAACGTTAATAGCGATAACCATTAACGATAATGAATGCATATCCGTTGCACTATTACTCACAGTGTTGTGGCGGGACGCTACTTCCTCCCGCAGTGTGCCCTACACACATAGAACTCACAAATTAGTTCAAATTTCCTCTTAAATTCACATTTCATTTGTTAACTTTCAGTAAATTAAGAAGCACTTTAAAAATTGCAAATATTAATTTCAACCATCCCAGAGGGTCAAACAGGTCAAATGGAGCAAGCCATTTTTTTCACCTTGGGCCGCACATGCGGCTGTGAGCCCCGCACATGCAGCAAATACTCCCGCACGTGCTTTTTAGATAGTGTTCAAGCCCAAAATTGCACCATTTTCCCACACGTGTGGCCATGACTCCCGCACGTGCGGCCATTCTGCCCAAAAACAGTCCGAAAATTCCCATTATTTTGGTAAATGTTCAATAGGCTCCAAAGTGGTTCACAAACCATGTTAACAGAATTCATAGCACACAACAAGCCAGCTAAATTAGATCTTTAATTCTTAAGGTTCACAAACATAGCCTAGTTCCATAATATTGCCATTATTTCTAAAGCTTCACCAATACAACTCAATTTCCATCCTTACACACCTAGACTTGTACATACTTAGTCATTTATTCAACAATTGAGCTCAAGCATGTTAGGAAGAATGAGATGGAATAAAATTCCTTTACATGGTTCAAATTATTATAAACCACAACATGATAAAAGATACTCATTCAATCTTATAAATGACACACACACACACATAACCCTCATCTTACATGAACCCACATGGAATCCTTTCCAAACACAAGAGAGGAGCTCATTAAAGTGAAATCTACATACCTTGGGCTTAAGAATCTCTACAACCCTTTCACTTCCCCAATTTTCCCCTTGAAGAACTCTTCTTCCTCTCTACCTTTCTTCTCTCAGGATAGTTTTGAGTTCCAAATTCATAAGTCTACATATAAGAGATAACCATAAATGTATATAAGAGTGAATGAGGACAAAAATCAATCGTTTAATCATCACAAATTGAAATTTCACAGAAATGCTCATTATTACCTAAAAAATATGCTGATCTCAAATATAAAATCAATTTTAGATTATCAAGCGTCTAAGGCTCTCAATTTCTGATTCGAACACTTTAATTGTGACAGATACTTCCTTATTAAACAGATATGAACCAATATTCATACGTCTTACTTAATTAAACCTCATTTCACAGTAAGCAATTAAGTGCACAGAATAAAGGACCGAAAATATACTAGAAACAGATATGAGGGTCGGGTTATTACACAAAAAAAGAAAAAAGAAAAGAAAAGAATAGAGTGTTAACTCCTATTAATCCCCAAAAAACAAGTATATTGCATTTGACAAAAAACTTTACTTGAACAACCAACAATTCACACAAATAACCAAGAAAATTCAAAATCACAGTTCCTATACCAACAAATTAACAAATGAAAAACCCAGAAATCATCACCTTCATCATCAAACAATAAAATAGAAGAAAGAAGATTAGCTTAATTTGCAATCAATGACAGAAGAACTAGAACTGAAATCTGCAAAACCCGATTTTAAAAATAGGTTTATTAATTGCTAGTTTTATCAATTAGCTTACAAATAGTTTTATCAATCGCGTACCCACTCCATCAAAAATGAATTTGTGATTAGGTCGAGAACACAGAACACAGGTTTAGAAGAGAAGAATATGAGAAGAAGAGAAGAATATGAGAAGAAGAGAAGAAGATGAAGAAAAGAGAAGAAGAGAAGAATACCTTCCAATCGAGGCTTCGATCGCTGCTCACCGCCACTGTCGCCGATCTCTGATCGTTGCTCGCCGTCGTTTAAGTGAGAGAGATGAGAGAGATGAGAGAGATGAGAGAGAGAGAGTCCGTCGAAGGAAGAAGCTAGGGCAAGAAAAACGTGAAATGAAAAAATGGGGGTGAGACAGAGGGAAAAATAAGGGAAAATATGTGGAGGGGAAAAAAAAAAGAAAAAAAAAAAGGGGGTGTTTCAGGTCGGGTATGACATTGAAATTGGTGGACAATCCGTCACCCGATTCGGACCAGTGAAATTAAAAATTTTGGACTCGTATTTGCTCGTCACATATCACGCATCCACCCAAAACATGTTGGGTACGAAGGGTCTGCCTGGTCGGCACATCCGCTACCTAGTCCTACCAGTGGCGACATTGAAGGAGGAGAACGGATGACGTTGGTGGCAGCGCTAAAGGAGGAGAACAAGCTGAAGGAGGGTTGAAGGTAGAGAATGTTTGTTTTGCAAGAGAGGGATGAGAGAAAAACTAAATTTCTAAAGCTTCACTAATACAACTCAATTTCCATCCTTACACACCTAGACTTGTACATACTTAGTCATTTATTCAACAATTGAGCTCAAGCATGTTAGGAAGAGTGAGATGGAATAAAGTTCCTTTACATGGTTCAAATTATTATAAACCACAACATGATAAAAGAAACTCATTCAATCTTATAAATGACACACACACACACAACCCTCATCTGACATGAACCCACACGGAATCCTTTCCAAACACAAGAGAGGAGCTCATTAAAATGAAATCTACATACCTTGGGCTTAAGAATCTCTACAACCCTTTCACTTCCCCAATTTTCCCCTTGAAGAACTCTTCTTCCTCTCTACCTTTCTTCTCTCAGGATAGTTTTGAGTTCCAAATTCATAAGTCAACATATAAGAGATAACCATAAATGTATATAAGAGTGAATGAGCATAAAAATCAATCGTTTGATCATCCCAAATTGAAATTTCACATAAATGCTTATTATTACCTAAAAATTATGCTGATCTCAAACATAAAATCAATTTTGGATTATCAAGCCTCTAAGGCTCTCAATTTCTGATTCGAACACTTTAATTGTGACAGATACTTCCTTATTAAACAGATATGAACCAATATTCATACGTCTTACTTAATCAAACCTCATTTCACATGACATTTCACAGTAAGCAATGAAGTGCACAGAATAAAGGACCGAAAATATACCAGAAACAGATATGAGGGTCGGGTTATTACAAAAAAAAAGAAAAAAGAAAAGAACAGAGTGTTAACTCCTATTAATCCCAAAAAAACAAGTATATTGCATTTGACAAAAAACTTTACTTGAACAACCAGCAATCCACACAAATAACCAAGAAAATTCAAATCATAGTTCTTATACCAACAAATTAACAAATGAAAAACCTAGAAATCATCACCATCATCATCAAACAATAAATAGAAGAAAGAAGATTAGCTTAATTTGCAATCAATGACAGAAGAACTAGAACTGAAATCTGCAAAACCCGATTTTAAAAATAGGTTTATCAATTGCTTTCAATTGCTAGTTTTATCAATTAGCTTACAAATAGTTTTATCAATCGCGTACCCACTCCATCAAAAATGAATTTGTGATTAGGTCGAGAACACAGAACACAGGTTTAGAAGAGAAGAATATGAGAAGAAGAGAAGAAGAGAAGGTTGAGAACACAGAACACAGGTTCAGAAGAGAAGAAGATGAAGAAAAGAGAAGAAGGCTTCGATCGCTGCTTACCGCCACTGTCGCCGATCTCTAATCGTTGTTCGCCGCCGTTTAAGTGAGAGAGATGAGAGAGAGAGAGTCCGTCAGAGAAAGAAGCTAGGGCAAGAAAAACGTGAAATGAAAAAATAGAGGTGAGACAGAGGGGAAAATGGGGGAAAATAGGTGGAGGGAAAAAAAAAAAGGGTGTTTCGGGTCGGGTATGACATTGAAATTGGTGGACAATTCGTCACCCGATCCGGGCCAGTGAAATTAAAAATTTTGGACCCATATTTGCTCGTCACATGTCATGCATCCACCCAAAACATGTCGGGTACGAAGGGTTTGCCTGGTCGGCACATCCGCTACCTAGTCCTACCTGTGGCGACATTGAAGGAGGAGAATGGGTGGCGTCGGTGGCGGCGTTAAAGGAGGAAAACAAGCTGAAAGGGGGCTGAAGGCAAAGAATGTTTGTTTTTCAAGAGAGGGATGGGAGAAAAACTAAAGCACCAAAAAAAAAAAAAAGGATTTGGGGGGAATTAGTAGGGTTCTTTTTTTATTACCGCCAAAATCTCAAAGTTCTTCTTTCAAAATTTTAAAATATTAAAATTATTGATGATAAAAATATATTTCTCATCAAATAGTTTCAAAATATTTAAAAATATTTTTTTAAAAAAATTATTTAAAATTATTGGTGACGAAATCCCTAATAATTTTATAATTGGTGACATATTTTTTTCTCACTAAAAGTCTCAAAATTTTGGCGCCACCCAAAAAAATTAAAGGGAAAACCTTTAGTGATGAAATTTAATTTTTCCTTACCTAAAAAGAAATAGTTATTGACGAAAATAAATTTCATCACCTATTATTTTACTTTTTTATTATATGTGACAATTTTATAATTCGTCACAGATTATTCTTATTTAGTGACAAAATTTATTTTCTTCACTGTTTTTCTTCACCATAGATTACTTAGAAAGCTAATTAACATGTGTTTTGTTTAGAGAGAGAGAGGGAGAGAGAGGGAGAGAGGAAAACTGATAAACCAAAATAAAAGGGAGAAAAAAGTTAGTAGTCTATTTTTTTCCATTACAGCCCAATATGTCAAAAAATTTCTTCCAAAATTAGTGACAAGATAATTTCCTCACTAAAAAGTATGAAAATATTAAGATTTATTAGGGACAAAAATATATTTCTCACCAAATGGTCTTATGTTAAAGGGAGAACTTTGAGATTTTGGCGGGAATATAATTAACTTCTTTTTAGGTGAGGAATATATTTTTGTCCCTAATATATCTCAAAATATTTAAAATCAAGTTTCTCAAAAAAAATATACACAAAATTATTGGTGACAAAAATATATTCCTCACTAATAATTTCATAATTGGTGACAAACTTTTTTCTCACCAAAAGTCTCAAAAATTTGGTGCTACCAAAAAAAATTAGCGGGAAAACTTTCAGTGACAAAACTTAATTTTTCCTCACCTAAAAAGAAGTATTTGTTGACAAAAATAAATTTCGTCACCTATTATTTTTATTTTTTTATTATATGTGACAAAATTTTATAATTCGTCACGGATTATTTTTATTTAGTGATGAAATTTATTTTCTTCACTACTTTTCGTCACCATATGTTACTTTTGTTGGTTTGAGAGAAGTTTGTGGTGTTAATTCTTTCGTGTTTGCCACTTCACTGACTATGACGGGGATCGAACTGCCTATGACGGGGATTGTGTTGGAACAATCTTCTGTGTAAAATAAATAACTTGAAACTAAATTAAATAAATAAAAATAAATTACTTATAGAATTTATTTTACCGAACTGAATAAAAAAAATTAAAAAGATCAAGTCGAGTGTGTGACACTCTGTCCTTAAGACATGTTCACCCAGCTATGGAGCTCATGGATAAAAGACGTTTATCTCCCAAGATACAATGATCTTCACAAATTGTAGTAGCACTCCAAACAATTTGTATAGCAAACCAAACCTGTATTCTATACTCTCAAAGTATTTCCTAAAAATTAATATAAAGAATTATGCAAAGAAAGAGCAAAATAGAAAGAGAACAGATTTTTTCTAGATATTTTCGGATGTCCAATTCTGCTGGAGAAATTCTGAATTTATAGGCACACTTGTGACTATTGCACAGATCTGAACAGGCACATTTTTGAATGAACAGATTTTATTTCAAATTGAACAGGTGTAGAATAGTTTTGAAACAGATTTGTTAACTGCAATAGTTATAAAATTGTCCAAAACTGCTGGAAAGTTTTCCGATCTGTTTGAACATATTGAACCTGTTGGAAAATGGACTGAAACTGGGTATTGTTTGGACAGAAAAAATTGGCGTAAAATTTAAATTAATTTTTCCCCGCAAGAATTTGGAAAAAATTCAAATATTTTTTGTCCAAAAAATTAATATAAGATCCGACCCGATCCGACCCACTAGAGCCTGGTTGGACAGACGGCGGCGCGCGAGTGGGGGGTGTGGTTTGAGCCAAGGTTCACTTTGTCCATAACTCCTCGCTTCTACAAACTTGGGGTGCCCCTTGGAGCCCAATCCAAGTGTTTCCACCTAGAGCTTATATATACATACACAAACTCTCTTAAAGTTTCAATGTGGGACAACTCATTTCAAATAAACCCACATTTTACTTCTTGAATAGTCCATTCTAAGAACCCAAAAACGATGTCAAGTTCCCATTCACTCATAAATGATTTTGATGAACCGTCTTCACCGAGTGACTTGCCATGCGGCAAGAAACACGTCATCTCTTTAGACCCACTTCAAAAGACGTGTAGACCCTACTCAATTTTGGGCTCAAAATTGACCCAAAACAAGCCTATAAAACCATTATTTCCAACAGGGGGTATGCGTCATACTTTAAAGGAAAAATTATAAGCTTCATTTTTTTTAGCAAAAAGAAGAGTTGCTCAAAATTTTGTCAAAGATCGTAACAATCATTATCAATTGGATTAGAATGACTCAAATTTTAAAATTAACGACTAAAATCGAGTCGATTAAAAGTACAAGAATTAAAATGACATAAGAAATAAAATGTAAGAATTCCAAATAATTAATTTCATTGTGACACTCTCCTTTTTCCTTTGCAATGAATTTCTCATCGTGACTACAAAAAGTAATCATCCTGTTTTTGTTTTCCACAATATATCAAATTTAGCAGGATTTGATTTATTGATTAATAAATTTGTTTTTATTCTGAAAATTAAAGATATTGGTCGATTTGGGTTAAATAAAGAAATACAAACTTGATTAAATCGGGAACGTTGTGACTTTTTAATAAAAATGAGGAGAATTTACAACAATAAAAAAAAAAATAAAAAAAAAAAAAAACAGAATTTGATCCTTATAATAAAGTAAATTCTGAATCTTTAAGTTTTTCAAGTAAAGGCCTAAACTTTTGATTTGTTATCCATCTGAACCATTTGCCTATTCTTATTAGATAAAATTGATGAAAAAAAAGTATTTTAGTCATTAAAGTCAATGATAATGGATATTTTAGACATTTTATGTATATATTAAGTTTAAGGGTAAATTACATTGACACCCCTTGAGATTTGGTTCAATTACAACCCACCCCCTGATGTTTTGAAAATTACATTCTCACCCCTGTAGTTAATAGTCTCATTTCACAAACCCCCATGCTTATATAAAAAGTAACAACTCCTATTAGAAAAACAGAGGAAATTACATTAAAAAAAAAAAGTAAAAGAAAGGGGGAAAAAAAAAAAAGAAAGTAAAGTAAAACAAAAAAAGAGAGTGCATTAGTTCAATATTTTCATTTTGCCTAAATAATTACAATGACAGGGGGGTTAGTGTAATTTTCCAAGCGTCAGGGGGTGATATGTATTAAATCTAAACCTCAGGGGGTGTAAGGGTAATTTACCCTAAGTTTAATAACTAAAATATTATTTTTTATCGATTTTAATTAACAAAAATTAGGCAAATAATTTAAATTGAAAACAAATCAATATATTAGAGTTTAAATTGATAAAATTAAAAATTTCAGATTTATTTTTTACAATAGTCAAACACTGGGGTTTCTTTATAATTTTTCCTAATTTAAAAATTTATAACAATAAGTCCATAGAATCAGGAAAGAAAATCAAAATTTGACCCATAATTCCACATTTACCTCGCAAATTTAATCATGACGTTTGATTTTCAATTCTAGGTGATTTAAAAATTTATGAGTGGTAAGTTTATGGAATCAAAAAAGAAAATGAGAATGTTTTTATGGCAAATCCATTTTACCCTATGTAATAGGACCTAATAGCATTTTATCTCATTGTCTTTTAAAAATAGTCACATACCTCTCACATACCTCTCATGTGATTTCAAACTAAAATGCTACACTTTATTTTGAAAGTAAGGAAAGAAAAAAAATTAATTAAAGTTAAATTTTAATGCAAGAAGTCAAAATTAGCTTTATTTTACGCTCTCTATTTTTTTTTTTTTAATCTAAATTTTTTATTTAATAACATTTAAATTAAACATGTACATATATATTATATCTATAATTAATACCTTAATTTGATTATTATAAAAACTAATCATCAAACTACTTTAATCTAATTTTTAATTTAATCAGAATTTGACCCATAATTTCTCATTTACCTTGTAAATTTAATCTTGACGTTTGATTTTCAATTCTAGGTGATTTAAAAATTTATAAGTGGTAAGTTTATGCAATAAAAAAAAATGAGAATGTTTTTATGGCAAAATTCATTTTACCCTATGTGATATGACTTAATAGCATTTTCTCTCATTGTCTTTTAAAAATAGTCACGCACCTCCCATGTGATTTCGAACTAAAATGCTACACTTGATTTTGAAGGTAATGAAAGAAAAAATTAATTAAAGTTAAATTTTAATGTAAGAAGTCAAAATTAGTTTTATTTTATTAGCTTTATTTTACCGCTTTTTTTTTTAAATCTAAATTTCCTATTTAATAACATTTTAAATTGAACATATATATATATATATATAAAATTAAATACCTTAATTTGATTATTATAAAAACTAATCATCAAACTACTTTAATCTAATTTTTAATTTTTAGCCCAATTTTTTATTTAATAACATTTTAAATTAAACATTTACATAATACACACATACACACACATATATAACAAATTAAATCATAAAATTACCTTAATCTGATTTTTAATTTTTAACTCACTTTATTATTTAATAACATTTTAGATTAAACATGTATATATATATTTAAAAAATTAAATCATAAATTAATTAAAATTAAAAATTAAATTTATTAAAAAAATATTTAGAAAACTCTAGTTTCTTAAATTAATTTTGTGTAATCTTTTTAATTTTTTTATTTAGTCATAGAGGTAAATTTATTTATTTATTTAGAAAGAGAGCCAAAAATAGAAGAAGAATGCAAACAATATAATTGTCTTTTTATTGTTAACATTAACGGTGTTAAGATTGCATTTTAGTCCAAAATTACATGAGGGTATATGATAGAGAGTAAATTGCTATCGAGTCATCCCACATAGAAGTAAAATGGATTTTGGCCATTCAAAGTTTTCATCTTTGGAGATCAAAGAAAAATGTTAAACTCCAAAAGATTTATTAAAATTTTTATTAAATATCTCATATGGGTATGAAATCGGTCCTACACGCATATAAGACCTTTAGTAGAAAGTTTGACTAAATTTTTATGGCCTCTAATATTATTCGGAGTCAAATAGGCATTAACCTTTCAATTTCATGTTTTCACTCTTGATTAATTCTTTGGTGGGGGATATTAAAATGTGCATAGGGTGTATATGGTAGGAGTTTTATAATTTTCTTTTTACATAATTTTATAAGACACATTACAAAATATTTGGTTTGTGTTTTAGAGATAAAAAGTACGAAAAATTGTTTGGTTTGGCTTTTTTGAAAAGCTGTTTTAGAAAATTATTTTGAGAGAGAGTTTTGAAAAAAGTGATTGATTTGATGTGTGTGAGAGAGAGATTTGTTTAGAAAACTTGTTTGGTTTACAAGTTTTGAGAAATTTTTTTGGAAAAATTTGTTTGGTTTAATTACTTTTAAAAACTTATTTGCAGAGAAAATTTCCCAAAAATTTTTCAGAAATACAAACCAAACGAACCCGAATCTTTGGAGATCAAAGAAAAATGTTAAACTCCAAAAGATTTATTAAAATTTTTATTAAATATCTCATATGGGTATGAAATCGGTCCCACACGCATATAAGACCTTTGGTAGAAAGTTTGATTAAATTTTTAAGGCCTCTAATATTATTCGGAGTCAAATAGGCATTAACCTTTCAATTTCATGTTTTCACTTTTGATTAATTCTTTGGTGGGGGATATTAAAATGTGCATAGGGTGTATATGGTACGAGTTTTATAATTTTCTTTTTACATAATTTTATAAGACACATTACAAAATATTGTAACTTTTTTCACAATAAAAATTATAACTTTTTTTACCATAAAATATAATAACAAAAATTACAAAAAATCATAATATATTACACCATAATTTCACGGAAAACGCTATTCATATGTAAAAGTCATTAAAAAAAAAAAATTTGCTTTTTTGGTAAATAAACGTAATCTTTGTAGTTGTTATGATTTGGAGTGAGCGGTTTACCTTGACTTCCATTATTATATATAAAAATTATCAACAATGATTTATACTATTAAAAAATATATCACTAATAGCACTAATACATTAGGAATGGCAAAAAATAAAAATAAAAAAATAAAAGACAAGGCATAGAAAGTGGGTGGGGCCTACTGCCACATTATTAGTACTCTTTTTAGTGATCTATTTTTAGTGCTCCCAAGCATTTTTCAAAAATTATATATGAATTTTTTTTTTTTTGCATATCTTTATTTTGAATTTACTATTCACAATTTTACTATAAGTGTTATAACACATATCACAAACCTGTATAATTTTTATCACAAAAATTATAATTCTTTCTTACAATCTACCTCTTTAGGTGCATGTTGTAGATTTCTCCTTCGTTGATACAGAGACTAGAAAGCACACAAAGAATAATGGTTACCTCCGGGCCGGAAAGAGTTTCATGAACCAACTAATTTGAACCAACACAAATGCTATGACTCTGTCTCTGAGCTCCAACCTTGCATTAGTTGAGTCATGAAATATTTCTCCACTTATCATCCACTAATTCCAGTCACCACCACACCAGCTATAAAACGGAGAAGAAACCTATGCAATGGAAAACAAACCCAAAAAAACAAAGATTGCTTTTAGAGAGAAGAAAAAAAACTAGTAGAAAGTCATGGCAACCATAAAGTCTCTTGTTTCTGTCAGGTCCCGAGCCACATTGATGTTGGTGCTGATCGTCGTGGTGGTGGAAACCCAGGTGGGTCGAATCCAGGCACAAACATGCTCGACCCAGCTCAGCAACCTTAACGTGTGTGCACCGTTTGTGCTACCGGGTGCGCCAAACGCCAACCCCAGCGCTTACTGCTGCAACGCACTCCAAGCAGTGGACCAGAACTGCCTTTGCAGCACTCTCAGGATTTCTGCTCGTCTTCCTTCTCAGTGCAACCTCCCTGCTATCACTTGCCCTAGTTAGTTTACTCTCTCTCTCTCTCTCTCTCCCTCTCTCTCTCTAACATGGGGCACGGGGACGAAACTGGGCTTTCATCACCAGATGAGCCAAAAGATTAATAAATTTTTTTCACTATATACACAAACACACATTTGTATATATAATTTGATATATATAAATTATACATATATACACAAAAATCAAACACCATGAAAATAATCTCTAATATGATGAAGTTTCTTATTTTTATTTTTATTTTTTTGTTGTTTTGTGCAAAAGAAAAAGAAATTGCAAGATGGAAAAATAATATATTTTAAAAAAAAAAATTATGTTTATATATAAATTATACATATATACGCAAAAATCAAACACCATGAAAATAATCTCTAATATGATGATGTTTCTTATTTTTATTTTTATTTTTTTGTTGTTTTGTGCAAAAGAAAAAGAAATTGCAAGATGGAAAAATAATATATTTTTAAAAAAAAAAATTATGTTAGGGGACATTTTATGTATAAAATAAGAAATATAATTTTTAAAGTATTGCGAGGAATAGTATTGTTCACACAAGTATGGTCACCTATAATCTTCTCCTAGTTCCGTCCTTGATGGCATACCTAGTCACATGGAATCCTCCGTTCTCATGTCTCAAAACACTCAGCCGTTAAAATGTATTGAACATTTTATGTCTCCAAATTTTTAAATGATATAATCCAATAATTTGTTAATTTGTTAGGAAATTGACATTATTGGTGTGATTGGAGCATAGAACACATGTGCCAAGTGCCCTAGTTGCCATTAATTTCAACAAACAAGTGTACATTACTTGCATAGACATTTTTCAAAAACACTTGTACAAAATTTATGTTTTCAAACAAAAACTTGAACAGAAGAGAGACATGTAATGGGCCATATCCCTTGTCACTCCATGTAAGTTTCCCGCATCCATATCTCTCTAATGTGCAAAGTCTTGTGCTAAACTTCTGTGCAAGTACAATTCCAATTTCCATCACATATTATCAATAAATTCTTGTAACAGTTGACTAAAATTTTTTATGCAGGTAACTGAGGTGGCCGTGTCACGGTGGATGAATAATGTCCAAGTTCTATCATTTCGTTTTTCGCTACTTTTTTTTTTAATTTTAAATTTGCACTTTTTTTTTTTTTTTTTTTTTTCTTTTTTTTTTTTTTTTTGTGTGTGTGGTTTTTAAAATGTATTCTGATCTGCAACAGAGCAATGTAGGTCAGATGAAGAGCTTAATATGATGAAATAAAAGAAGCGCTTTCTGATTACTTGGAATAAATTTAATAAATAACATTCTACAGTAAAAGTCCCATGATCAATCTCGTATACTGTTACGGTGTGGTCCATCTCAGTATGGAAAACAACTTGCTTTTATACTGTATTTGGTTTGAAGATTTGAAAAAGAATTTAAAAAAAAAAATTAAAAAATGAATGTAAAATGTAAATAAAATTACATTTCACTTAACTTCACACATATTTTCTCTTTGTTTTTCATGTCCATTCCAAAATTTTCCAACTAAATAAAGTATTATGAATATTAAAGTGGTCAAGACCACACACATATATAAAAAAATCGATCAACGATACTATTCATGACGGTCACCAAATCAACATATAGTTTGACTCCATTAAACAACTAAACAATCCATGTCATCTATACATGCTAACATTGACAAAAATAAATATTAAATTGGCAAAAATTATCACATGGATTGGAAAGATCATGTGATTATGTGTTCATTTAATGAGATTATATTATTTCTCTATTATTTTCTTATTTTAAAGTCATATGATTATTAAGCTCCTTATTATCACACAGTCAATGTAAAATTTTCGAGACACAGAATAATTATTGAAATCTCATTTTGTATGAAAATTAATTGTTGTGGAACATCTTTAAAGTTGAGTTACTAAAATGATATGCCAAACTCAGACTGTAGCATACCGTAATATTCAAAATATTAAAATTTGACACTGTTTCTTCAATTGAGGAAATGTTGTATCTTCTGTTTTTCCCAAAAATAAATAAATAAATAAAAATGGATTTATGAGCTCCATTAAAAGAGAGATAAAGATAACATTATTGTCAAAATTTGACAACCGGTCAAACCTAACGATATTAAAATGAACTGTAATGGAGCCCAAACTCATATTTTATACAAGCTGCATCGGAGATATTCTTAAGCAACTTTTTCAAATTTTCATCGAGGCAATAGTGGCCAATTTGGTGAACTTTATAGGTCACTTTAAAAAAACACACACACACATAATAAGCTTTAAAAAAATTAAGTCACTAAAAATCAGTAAAAAAAAGTCACATATATTTTAGCACAACAAATAGTACAAAAAATATATTTTCTATTTTTTTTAAGAAAAACTAAAAACTAATTTAGAAAAAAAAATAAATGAAAATACTCATCATTTTTATATGATTCTATCTTTTTGGAAGGATAATAATTTTTAAAATTTAAGTATAAATTAATCTGACCAAAAAAATATTAAAAAATAATTCAACTTGTGCTTTGGTGCAAGACCACTCTCTGTGTGGGCCAAAATCTAATTTGTACTTGACCACAATCCCAAGAATCAGATTCAAATAAGGTTAGGGTGTAAATCTGGTCTGGTCCAGGCAACTGAGGCTTTGACTCGATCTGGCCTATATCTGGCCTCGCGAGCTCTAACCAAAAATTCGGGCCGGCCTGAGCCGACCGACGGGCCAAAAAATTAGACCCAAGCTGTGAAGCCCCTGAAAAATGTATTCTCTTTAAAAACTCTAATGTTTGAATTATTTCTTTAAAACCCCTCAGTTCCTTGAATTATTTCGAATCTTGTCGGTTAACTTTTTTTATTATTTTTTTTTATCGAAATAAAAATATCCTAGCCGAATTAGGTTCCTTAGCCTAATTTAATTTAATTCTACATAAGTAAAATTCCAATACATGAATTTAATTCCAAGCCCTCACTTCTTTATTTAAATTCAAGAATTACCCCAAAACTAGTACATCTACTTTTATATTATAGGTACCATCAATCAAATTAAGATCTATATATATATATATATATATACTTTGGGAAATGTGTCCCTAGTACCTAAATTGAATAAAAAAATACCCCATCTCCCTTCCCAATGGCCGGCCACCCTAGGTAAATGTGAGGGGCCTATTTTCAAGAATTGCAATTATGATCCTAGCACCTAGTACCCCTAAACCTAGAGTTTTGTTCTCAATACTAGTTTCATTTCAACTAAAGACCAACTAGATATTGTCTAATCTCATGATTAAGTTCCCTAATCACTCCCTATTCCATTAGACTCTAAGTAAATCCTAACTTTTCCATCAAATTCCAACTAGTGGGCCTTTATATCTTTTTACACCAAAATTTGCCTATAAATACCACCACCCCCTAGCTTGGCAAACATAAACAACACACTCACACACACATTCGGCCTAGAGGAGAGAAAGGAGAACAAAAGAGAAGTCTTGAGAGGAAGAGGAAGGAAGAGGAGAGCACTCTTATTCAAACCTAGCAAGTAAGCCACAACACAACCTTCTCTTTCATTTTCGTTTTTCAAATATATGTTCTTAAGGGTTCTAAACATTGTTTTCGAATGTGTTATTGATGTTTTCCTTGTGTTAAAAATGGTAAGAGTTGAGCCATGATTCTACCTCTCTTATAGTTTCCCTCATTTCGGTACAAAACTATCTTTTTCATACCAATCTCTCAAACTTTCCAAAGGCACACCTTCAAGAAAATTTTCTGAGTTTAATATATGTTAGTTAGCATGTTTTCATCACAAAAGAAATGAAAATTTTCCTGTAGTAGATCTCTTTTCTCACAAATCTTCTTGTTTTGGGTATTATACCTTAGAATCTGTTTTTTGTAGCCAACTTTTAAAATTTCTAGAAAAATGTAGAAAATTATTCTGGACCTTTGTTTTATGTCAAAATCTTCTTTAAGGAGTTAGCTTTCAACTAAAATTGGTTCCATTGAAAAAAAGCGAGCGGTTTGCAAGAAAATAAAATATTTGTAACGGTCGACGAATCTAGACAGCGCTGGAGTGTTTTCTAAATAACTTAAAATCTAGAAAAGCTATCCCATTTCCGAAATATGTTCTGGAAACTAGATTAAATTCTCTACGAACCATAGGAAGGCCGAGTCCGGTGAAAAATCTAAAATAGTCCTTTCGTTCTAATCCTTATGTGGTATTGAATCTGGAAATTTTGTTGCGCGTGGGTGCTTTATGCTCTTGTGTTCATGAAAATGCTTATCAGCTTATGATCATATCTTGGCATGATATTGTACGTGTTATGGTTATGTTCTTTATCTTCTTCATCTTAATAATGCATGCTTATGTGGATATCATTATCTTGTTAAGTTGGTCTAAACTTGATTTAAAACATCTAACTCCACGGAAAACGTAATTGGGAAGGTATTGGGTTTTCGAGCTCTTGAGTAATGAAAAGATGATAATGTGTGATGTATGGATTGTTGGGATGCGTTCCTTATTTGGAAGTTAAAGTCTTGCGCAAGTGGTTTTCGGAACCCTTGAACAGAGTGGTTGTATTCGGACCTTAGGTGGTTTGGTGTGAGGAGGGATTTGGGCAAGGCCCATTATTACCGTCTCTTTTGAGGCCCTGCGGTTGGCGCTACGCGGTATATAACCATTGGTAGGCATCCGAGGTTAGTTCTGCAACAAAGCAACAAAAGTGGGGGCATACCGAATAATCCGTGTCCGATTCTTGTGGTTGGGAGGATGAAGTCTCTTTGGGGGATTTCTAGTTTGCTAACATCTAACTTGTAACCCTTTGTTTATTTAGTTGAGTATCATGCTTTACTACTTCATGTTATATTTGTAATTTTGTATTGGACTGGGAAAAAGAAACGGGGTGTTTGTGTGTTTACTGGGCATTCAAAACTCACGGCATATCATGCCAGGTGCCGAAGAGGAGCTTATAGCTGGAGACAACGAGCCTGAAACCTTCGAAGACTTTTGGCTATCTTAGGAAAGTTAGAAATTCCTTTTGATATTTTGTAAGACTCATATGAAGATTTAAAATTTTTTTTGGGGATGTAATGTAATGGAACAAGCTTTTGAAATTAAGGATATTCGTGGTTATTATGTACTTATATTCTAATATTTATATGTATACACTTTATCGTTGCTTATGAGACCTTGTGTCAATACCTTTTACGATCTGTCAAAAGGGTAGCGCGCTGCCTAAGAAAGCTGGACTTAAAGGGAGGCTAATTTGACTCCTTCGGCGATTTGGGATCTTGCTTGGTTATGGACCATAGGACTCATTAGTGACTCTCCCTTGACCGCAATCAATAGTGTAGATTCGGGGCGTCACAGAGGCCAGCCTTAGGCCTAGAGATATTCAAGCTTTGTGCGGATTGGCGGGTCGGGCCTCGGGCCGACCTAGTGGGCCTGGGCCTGGCCTCGGGCCGACCTAGTGGGCCTGGGCCTGGCCTCGGGCTTGGGCATGCTTGACCAATTTTTTTGTTTTTCAAAATTTTGTTCTATTAAAATTTTATTATTTTCCACTAAAAAAGGCAAAAGGCCTCGGCCTAGTTAGGCCTCAAGCCGGGCCTTAAGCGGGCCGATGGGCTGGGCCACGGGTCGGGCTAGACTTCAAAATGACAGCCCAGGCCCAGGCCCAGGGGTTCGGACAGGGCTCAGGCCCGGGCCTAAACGGGCCAGACCCATTCAGAGCTGCAGGCGGGCTTCGGGCCGCCCACAGGTCGCGGATCATTTTTACACTCCTAAAATAAGGAAAAAGAGCTCTTGATCTCTAAGTTTCTCTATACAGATTCAGATGGACGGACACAATGACTTTTTTCTCTCTTCCTCGCCATCACTTCTTGTCATTCTCATCTTATTTGCTTATTTTTCATGCATTAATGCCGAAAATTGTAGCTACTAATATTGTTTTGCCAACCTCATTTTTTATCCTAACATAGGGATTTAAAGTTGATAAAACTGTAAGATGGACTCTGTATAACACTAATATAGCTGATTGTCACGACCCAAACATGCTCCTATAGATTTAGCGTTGTAAGCAGCCAATAATCCAAGGTTTACCAAAGGTCTTTAAACAAATTAAACAAAATATAGGGACTAGTAGGAGCAAATGCAAACATATAATATCTATAGAGTTGTGCAAACATACATAAGACTAAAAATTTAAAAACTTATATTTACACATATATATGATGTCTGAATGTCAGTCTTACATCATCTTAGATACAGAGAAACCAAAAGCTTGTCCAAACAAACAAAAGAAAACAACTTAAAACTTAAACTTGCATTATGCCCACAAAACTCGGCCACATGACATTCCGGGACCTCCTCGGGAGGCACATTGATTGGCTAACAAAAACAGATCACCAGGCAATCCTCACTAAGTCAGATCTCGTGCCTTATCACCTACATATATACATAATACAGTGAGCTGGAACCCAGTAAATAACAGCAGAGTAAATGGTTTATGAATGATATCCACCACAAATTTAGAATTTAGAGTTCATATTAGAAACAGATTCATATACATATTAAGAATTCAAATAAGAAACAGATTCATATACTTATACTGAATTCGTAAGCAGTTATATGTGGTACATCCATTAGCTATCAGATCAAATTGGTCATAAGACCCACATGCTTAGTCAGTACCGACGACCATAAAAGTCAACATCTTCGTGCACAAATAGCCATGGTATTGTCACCCCCAGGCGAGGGCCACGTGAACATAGGCCTCAGTATTATTACCCCCAAGCAACGGCCACATGAACATAAACCACGGTATTGTTACCCCGGGATAAGGGTCACGTGCATATTGGCCACGGTATTGTTACCCCCGGGCGAGGGCCATGTGAACTAAGGATGCCACAAATACATTTCAAGAAAGTGGACATTCTTTCATGATTCATAAAATAGCATTTCAGAAAATAGATCATATCATTTCAGTCAAAGAATACTTATAATCAAACATAGCTTTACAGAGTTGTTACTCACAAATAGCTTCGAACACAGAATAGACGGATCAGATAGTTCTGATGGACTATGGCGCGTGACCTACATAAACATGTAACATATACACAATGAAACACACGCTCCGTTAGTGTTTAAGATATTATTTTTCTTCTTTGGTGTGTTTCTAATCCTTATCCTCATCATTATATCTGAATTAAGGTTTAAGAATGCCTAAGATGCAATGAGGATGCCAAAATGTAAGTTGATACATTTAGTTAAATTTTCAAAAACAAGGCAGTTCACTCGAGCGGTCTGCAAGGTCTACAAAAGTACTGGCTACTTTATTTTTACACTCAACGGTTACTTGAGCCAAAGACTGAGTAAATGTGGGTTCGCTCGAGTGCACACTTTATCGCTCGAGCCACCGTGTAATTATCTGCAAAACTTCTGAGAGCTTGAGTTTTACGCTCGAGCTCAACATTTTTCGCTTTAGCTATGGTTAAAAAATAAGGGTGGTCGATCGAGCGCAACTTTGTTCAGCTCGAGCCAACCCCTAAAATCTACAAAACTACTGGGAGCTCGTATTCTTCGTTCGAGCGCAAACTCCACCGCTCGAGCAAAGCCTGCAAATTCGGGAATTTCCAGATTGCCCTCCTAGTTTCAAAACTTGATTTCAAAACACCAAGACACATACTTTTGGGCCAAACTTAAGAATACATTTGCAAACTCATAGGACTTCATGAATTGAAAGTCGTTTCGCCAAAATCAAGCCCAAAAACAAACTTGAGATTTTGAAAACATAACATGCATGACTTGTTATGAACTCCACCCTTCCAAAACATGATCAAATGAGATATTTAGCTCAAAAATATATTGAATTCTTATAATAAAACCAAGATAAGAACATGCATGTGGGAATTCTTTTGAAAACAACTCCAATATGCTATGAAATAAGCATGCATGTAGGAATTGAGCTATAATACCCCAATCTTAGCTTAATTCTCATGTTAACCAACTTAATTTTCTTAAATTCATACATTGAATGAGTCAAACACAAAGCTTAAAGGTTGAATTTCTTACCTAAGGTTCTTAATTCCTTGAATTTTAGTGAGTTCTTGCTCAATTTCTCCAATTTCCCTTTAATTCTCAAGCAATTCCTCATTTCTTTCTTGAATTCACTCCTCTTTCTTAAGCTCTGCATCTCTCACATTTTTTCCTCATGAAAATGATGAACGAAGAAGGTTCTAGTGTGTGTATAAGCCTTATTTAGGCTTGGTCAGTGGACTTAATTAAGCTTGGCCTAACTTAATTTAATCTAATTTATTCTAGTCTTTTGGTTTTGAATCAAAATCCAATTAAACTCACCATAAAATTCTAAAATATCTAAATAACACGTAAACAAAGTCAATTTTGCGTTCAAACGCCGATAAGGCTTTCAATTCACATAATGAAACAGAAACACACACAGATATTTCTACGACCAACAGATACAACAACATATAACACATATAACGCAAAATTTAACGCATGTTTCCATCACAATTACTTATTAAGCATTCTTAATTGCTTTTCTTTAACTTCTTCAAGTATAGCTGGTTGTGCAGAAATGGCGGCCAAAACTCCACCTTGTTCACGCAAGACAATCTCAATTTCATTTCTTTCTAGCTCATACAACAATTATTTTTGTCCGGTAAGCAAACATGCCAAATTCCAAACGGATTTTCTACTCAAAGCATCTGCAACTGTATTTGCCTTTCCCAAATGATACAAAATCTGTAAATCATAATCTTTTATCAACTCAAGCCATCTCTTTTGTCTCATGTTCAATTTTTTTTAGGTAAAGAAGTATTTCAGGCTTTTATGATCAGTATACACTTCATAAGTAACTCCATACAGATAGTGGCGTCAGATTTTCAGAGCAAAAACCATAGCTGCGAGTTCAAGGTCACGAGTCGGATAGTTCGTTTCATGTGGTCGAAGTTATCGTGAAGCATATGCAATTGTTTTCCCATTCTGTATTAACACACATTCCAAACCTTTATACGATGCATCCCTGTAAATCTGAAATCCAACTGTACCATTAGGTAGAGTCATAATTGGTGCAGTCACTAGTCTAGTCTTCAATTCATGAAAATCAGACTCTCTTTTGATCATTCCAATCAAACGGTACATTTTTTTGCATCAACTGTGTCAATGGCATGGCAAGTTTTGAGAAGTCTTTCACAAATCTTCTGTAATAGCCAGCAAGTCCCAGAAAACTTCTAACTTCTAATACATTTGTTGGTCTTAGCCAATTTACAGTAGCTTCCATTTTTTGCAAGTCAACTGATATGCCATCCTTGTTGATTACATGCCCTAGAAAGGTCACACTGTCAAGCCAAAACTCATATTTGGAAAGCTTTGCATACAATTTCTTTTCTCTCAGAATCTTTAACACAATTTGTAAATGGTTTTTCATGATCTTTCCTGCTTTTAGAGTAAATCAGAATATCATCAATAAACACAACAACGAATTCATCAAGAAATTTTTTGAACACTCTATTCATTAGGTCTATGAATGCTACCGGCACATTAGTTACCCCAAAAGGCACTACCAAAAACTCATAGTGTCCATATCTTGTTCGAAAGGCTGTTTTCTCAATGTCTTCTGCCTTAACTTTCATTTGGTGGTATCCAGATCTAAGGTCTATTTTTTAAAACACTTGGGATCCCTGAAGTTGGTCAAACAAATCACCTATTCGAAGTGATGGATATTTATTCTCGCTACATAGCCTTAAAAACCCATTTTTATTTATTTATTTATTTTTATTTTTTAACAGCACGGCAGCACCCCAAGGCGAAGTGCTCAGGCAAATGAACTTCTTATCTAACAATTCTTGAAGTTGGACTTTCAATTCCTTCAGTTCAAAAGTTGATATTCTGAATGGGGTTTTAAAAATTAGTTGTCTTCCAGGTACAACATCAATAGTGAATTCAATTTCTCTATCAATTAAGTCCCCAGGTAAGTCGTTAGGAAACACATTAGGGAATTTATTCACTATAGGGATATTTTCTATATTCATGCCAGCAATAGACATAGCCAATACGCAACACAAATAACCCCGACACTCCCTTCTCAACAACTTATTAGCTTACATAGAAGAGATCAAATACGGAGGGGGAACAACACCATTTGCAAAAAATATAAATTTCAGAAGCCCCAATGAATCAATCGTAGCATGATACTCAGTCAACCAATCCATACCCAATATGTAATCAAAATGATATATGTCCAATGGTATCAAATCGATATATAGTAGCATATCGCCAATTATAACATCACATGTAGGCTACACGTAGGCACACATTCTAGAACCCTCAAATGGTGTACATACAGATAGCCCATATTTCATTTGCTCTAATGGTCTTGTCAATTTTCGGGAGAAAGTAAATGACACAAAGGAATGTGTAGAACCAGAATCTGTTAACACAAATGTCTTTTGAGCACAAAGAGAAAGTATACCTGACACCACAAATTTGGTGTTTTGGACATCTTCTGGCACAAGTGCAAACACTCTACCTTGCCAACATTAGTTCTCACATTTGTTCTTGGTACAGAAACAGATCCGGCTGAACTTGGCGCAGGATGGTTGGAATTTTGGGCTATGAGCGGACAATCTTTTATCATGTGGCTAATCTTGCCACACCAGAAGCAAGCACCTGTTGATCAATAACAGGCACCCTTGTGCTTTCTTTCGTATTCTGAGCAAATAGGGGTTGTACCACTACTTTGACTTAAGCTACTGGAAAATTCTGTGTTTTGCTTCTTTGAAAATGACTGGCCCTTCCCAAAATTGAATCTGGACCTTTTACCTCTCCATTTAGTTGTTAAAGCCTTTGCATGTTTCATTGCTTCCAAGTTGGCTTCTATCATCAGAGCTTTGTCTAGTACAGTCACATATTTAGGCAGTTTTAGAACACCCATTCAGTCAAACACATCTAAATTCAGCCCTCCTTTGAGTTTTTGAGCTTTCTTGTAATCTGTGTCTTCCACGTGAGGCACAAATCGAGCTAATTTTGTGTACTTAGCTTCATATTCAGCTATAGACATGGTGCCTTGCTTCAATTGCTCAAACTCAGAAACCTTTCGGTTCCAGAAGCATTGAGGGAAGTACTTTCCATAAAAGATCTCTTTAAACTGATTCCATGTCATGCCTCATTATGCCCACAAAACTCGGCCACATGACATTTCGGAACCTCCTCGGGAGGCACACTAGTTGGCTGACACAAACAGATCTCTAGGCAATCCTCACTGAGTCAGTTATCGCACCTGATCACCTATACATATATATATATACATAATACAGTGTGCTAGAGCCTAGTGAATAACAGCTGATTTAAGGGTTTATGAATGATGTCCATCATAGATTTAGAAATTAGAGTTCATATCAAAGACAGATTCATATACATATTCAGATTTCCAATAAGGAACAGATGTATATACTTATATTGAATTCGTAAACAGTTATATGTTGTACATTCATTAGCTATTAGATCAAATTTGTCATAAGACCTATATGCTTAGTCTGTACCGACGACCACAAAAGTCAACATCTTTGTGCAAAAGTAGCTATGGTATTGTCAGCCTCAGGCCAGGGCCACGTGAACATAGGCCTCGGTATTGTTACCCCCAGGCAATGGCCACATGAACATAGACCACGGTATTGTTACCCTCAGGTAAGGGCCACGTGCATATTGGCCACGATATTGTTACCTCCGGGCGAGGGCCACGTGAACTAAGGATGCCACAAATATTTTTCAAGAAAATGGACATTCTTTCATGATTCATAAAATAGCATTTCAAAAAACAGATCATATCGTTTCAGTTAAAGAATACTTATAATCAAACATAGCTTTATAGAGTTGTTACTCACAAATAGCTTCAAATGCAAAATAGAAGGATCAGATAATTCTGATGACCTACATAAACATGTAACAAATACACAATGAAACACATGCTCCATTAGTGTTTAACATATTATTTTTCTTCCTTGGTGTGTTTCTAATCCTTATCCTCATCATTATATCTGAATTAAGGTTTAAGAATGCCTAAGATGCAATGAAGATGCCAAAATGTAAGTTGAAACACTTAATTAATTTTTCAAAAATAGGGCAGTTCACTCGAGTGGTCTTCCAGGTCTACAAAAGTATTGGCTGCTTGATTTTTATGCTCGACGGTTGCTTGAGCCAAAGATTGAGTAAACGTGGGTTTGCTCGAGTGCACACTTTGTCGCTCGAGCCACCGTGTAATTTTCTGCAAAACTTTTGGGAGCTTGAATTTTACACTCGAGCTCAACATTCTTCTCTCTAGCTAAGGTTCAGAAATAAGGGTGGTCGATAAAGCGCACCTTTGTTCCACTCGAGCCAATCCCCAAACTCTGCAAAACTACTGGGAGTTCGTATTCTTCGCTTGAGCATAAACTCCACCGCTCAAGCGAAGCCTGCGAATTCTAGAATTTCTAGATTGCCCTCCCAATTTCAAAACTTGATTTCAAAACACCGAAACACATCTTTTTGGGCCAAAACTTAAGAAAACATTTGCAAGCTCAGAGGACTTCATTAATTGAAAGTCATTTTGCCAAAATCAAGCCCAAAAGCAAACTTGAGATTTTGAAAACATGGCATGCATGACTTGTTATGAACTCCACCCTTCCAAAACATGATCCAATGAGATATCTAACTCAAAAACAAATTGAATTCTTATAATAAAACCAAGATAAGAACATGCATGTGGGAATTCTTTTGAAAACAACTCCAATATGCTATGAAATGAGCATGCATGTAGGAATTGAGTTATAATACCCCAATCTTAACTTAATTCTCATGTTATTCTACTTAATTCTGATGTTAATCTACTTAATTCTCTTAAATTCATACATTGAATGAGTTAAACACAAAGCTTAAAGATTGAATTTCTTACCTAAGGTTCTTAATTCCTTGAGTTTTAGTGAGTGCTTGTTCAATTTCTCCAATTTCCCTTTAATTTTCAAGCAATTCCTCATTTCTTTCTTGAATTTACTCCTCTCTCTCAAGCTCTCCCTCTCTCACGTTCTTTCCTTAAGAAAATGATGAACAAAGAAAGTTCTATTGTGTGTATAAGCCTTATTCAGGCTTGGTTAGTGGACTTAATTAAGCTTGGCTTAACTTAATTTAATGTAATTTATTCTAATTTTATGGTTCCGAATCGAAATCCAATTAAACTTACCACAAAATTCTAAAGATTCTAAATAACACATAAATAGAGTCAATTTCGCGTTCAGATGCCAATAAGGCTTTCAGTTCACATGATGGAATAGAAACACAGACAGATATTTCTACGACCAACAGATACAGCAACATAGAACACATGTAACACACAATTTAACATATGTTTCCAACATAATTACTTATTAAGCATTCTTAATTTGGGATTATAGGCTAATCACATGTCTAGGTTGTTACAATCTTCCCCCGTTAAAGAGTTTGGTTCTCCAAACTCAAATTACCTTCATTTTGGAAGAATGACGGGTCTAGCGGAAACAAGTCAGGGTATCTCTTCACCAATGGGATTTCTTTGTTTCTCAGTCTTTTGATTCGACGATTCACAATCTGGATTGGTCATTCCTTATAAGTATAATCATCTTTTAGAAGCACATGAGCTGGTTTAATCACATGTAACAGATCTCTTATATAATTCCGAAGCGTTGAAACATGAAAACATTATGCATGTTCTCCATGACCAGAGGTAAGGCCACTTGGTATGTTATAACATTGATTTTCTCAATAATTTCATATGGCCCAATATACTGCGGTGCCAATTTTCCTTTAACCCGAAATCGAGTTTGTCCTTTCATTGGAGTTACTTTGATAAATACGTGATCACCGACTTCATATTCTTTGTCTCACCTTCGGACATCCACATAACTCTTTTGATGGCTCTGTGCAGTTTTCAAACGTTGTTGAATCAGTTTCACCTTCTCTATCATCTCTTGCACCAATTTCGGTCCCAATAACGGCATGTCTCCTACTTCGGCCTAACAAATCGGAGATTGACATTTTCTTCCGTACAAAGCCTCATAAGGAGCCATACCGATACTTCAATGGTAACTGTTATTGTACACAAACTCGGCCAACGGTAAGTAAGTTTCCAAATTTCCTTGGAAGTCCAACACAGACATTTGTAACATATCTTTCAAGGTTTGAATAGTTCGTTCAGATTGGGCATCTATCTGTGGGTGATAAGTGCTACTCAATCTCAATTCAGTTCCCAAAGCTTGTTTCAAACTTTTCCAGAATCTCAAAGTAAACTTGGGATCTCTATCAGATACTATAGACACTGGTACTCTGTGTAATCTCACAATTTCATTCACATAGATATTAGCCAACTTATCTATATTATAAAAAGTTTTCATAGGTATAAAATGAGCAGATTTAGTTAGACAAACAACAATTACCCAAATAGAATCCATACGTCAAAAGAAGGAGGTAGTCCAACCATAAAGTCCATCGTAATATGCTCCCATTTCCGTTCCAGTATTAGAAGTGGCTAAAGTAGTCCAGCGAGTCGTTGATGTTCAGCTTTAACATGTTGGCAATGTAGACATTTGGCTGCAAAATCGGCAGTACACCTCTTCATTCCAGGTAACCAAAAATTTTGTTTCAAATCTTTGTACATTTTTGTATTCCCCGGATGCTTAGCAAATTTAGAATTGTGAGTTTCAGCCATAATACGTTTCTTAATTCCGAACAATCCGACACACAAAGTCTACCATGAAATTTTAACACATTATTTTCATACACAAATCCCAGCCTTGATTTTGAGTCAATTTCTTCCACAATTTTCTTCAGAAACTCATATTGTAATTGCATTTTTTTTAACTTCTTCAAGTGTAACTGGTTGTGCAGAAATGGTAGACAAAACTCCACCTTGTTCACGCAAGACAATCTCAATTTCATTTCTTTCTAGCTCATACAACAATTCTTTCTATCCGGTAAGCAAACATGCCAAATTCCTAATGGATTTTCTACTCAAAGCATCTGCAACTATAGTTACCTTTCCCAGATGATACAAAATCTATAAATCATAATCTTTTATCAACTCAAGCCATCTCCTCTGTCTCATGTTCAATTTTTTTTAGGTAAAGAAGTATTTCAGGCTTTTACGATCAGTATACACTTCACAAGTAACTCCATACAAATAGTGGCGCCAGATTTTCAGAGCAAAAACCATAGCTGTGAGTTCAAGGTCACGGGTCAGATAGTTCGTTTCATGTGGTTGGAGTTATCGTGAAGCATATGCAATTGCTTTCCCATTCTGTATTAACACGCATTCCAAACCTTTGTACGATGCATCACTGTAAATCGGAAATCCATTTGTACCATTAGGTAGAGTCAGAATTGGTGCAGTCACTAGTCTAGTCTTCAATTCTTGAAAATCAAACTCTCTTTTGATCATTCCAATCAAACGGCACATTTTTTTGCATCAACTGTGCCATTGGCATGGCAAGTTTTGAGAAGTCTTTTCACAAATCTTCTGTAATAGCCAGCAAGTCCCAGAAAACTTCTAACTTCTGACACATTTGTCAGTCTTAGCCAATTTACAATAGCTTCAATTTTCTGCAGGTCAACTAATATGCCATCCTTGTTGATTACATGCCCTAGAAAGGTCACACTGTCAAGCCAGAACTGACATTTGGAAAGTTTTGCATACAATTTCTTTCCTCTCAGAATCTGTAACATAGTTTGTAAATGGTTTTCATGATCGTCCCTGCTTTCGGAGTAAATCAGAATATCATCAATAATCACAACAACGAATTCATCAAGAAATTTTTTGAACACCCTATTCATTAGGTCCATGAATGCTGCAGGCACATTAGTTATCTCAAAAGGCATTACCAAAAACTCACAGTGCCCATATCTTGTTCGAAAGGTTGTTTTCTCAATGTCTTCTTCCTTAACTTTCAATTGGTGATATCCGAATCTAAGGTCTATTTTTGAAAACACTTGGGCTCCCTGAAGTTGGTCAAACAAATCATTTATTCGGGATAATGGATATTCATTCTTGATACATAGCCTTAAAGACCCATCTTTTTTTTTCAACAAACAACACGGGAACACCCCAAGGCGAAGTGCTCGGGCAAATGAACTTCTTATCTAACAATTCTTGAAGTTGGACTTTCAATTTCTTCAGTTTAGAAGTTGACATTCCGAATGGGGTTTTAAAAAATGGTTGTGTTCTAGGTATTACATCAATGGTGAATTCAATTTCTCTATCAAATAAGTCCCCAGGTAAGTCGTTAGGAAACACCTTGGCAAATTCATTCACCATAGGGATATTTTCTATATTCATGCTAGCAATAGACATAGCCAATACGCAACACAAATAACCCTGATACTTCCTTCTCAATAACTTATTAGCTTTCATAGAAGAGATCAAATACAGAGGGGGAACAACACTATTTCCACAAAAGTTCTGGTAGTCCCGGTGGGCGAAACACAACAGATTTAGCAACATAATCAATTGTAGCATGATACTTAGTCAACCATTCCATGCCCAATATGCAATCAAAATGATATATGTCCAATGGTAACAAATCGACATATAGTAGCATATCGCCAATTATAACATCACATGTAGGGTACATATAGGCATACATCATAGAACCCCCAGATGGCGTAGATATAGATAACACATAGTTCATTTGCTCTAATGGTCTAGTTAATTTTCTGAAGAAAGTAAACGAGACAAAGGAATGTGTAGAACCAGAATCTATCAACACAAATGTGTTTTGAGCACAAAGGGAAAGTATACCTGACACCACAGATTCGGTGTTTCGGACATCTCCTGGCACAAGTGCAAACACTCTACCTTGCCAGCATTAGTTCTCACATTTGTTCTTGGTACAGAAACAGATCCGGCTGAACTTGGCATAGGATGCTTGGAATTTTGGGCTATGAGCGGACAATCTTTTATCATGTGGCTAGTCTTGCCACACGAGAAACAAGCACCTATTGATTGGTAGCAAGCACCCATGTGCTTTCTTCCACATTTTGAGCAAATAGGGGCTGTACCCTGACTTAAACTACTGGAAAATTCTGTGTTTTGCTTCTTTGAAAATGTTTGGCCCTTCCCAAAATTGAATTTGGACTTTTATCTCTTCATTCAGTTGTTAGAGCCTTTGCTTGTTTCATTGCTGCCAAGTTGGCATCTGTCATCAGAGCTCTGTCCTGTACATCCACATATTTAGGCAATTTCAGAACACCCACTCAGTCAAACACATCTAGATTAAGCCCTCCTTCGAATTTTTGAGCTTTCTTGTAATCTGTGTCTTCCACGTGAGGAGCAAATCGAGCTAATTCAGTGAACTTAGCATCATATTCAACAATAGACATGTTGCCTTGCTTCAATTGCTTAAACTCAGAAACCTTTTGGTCCCTGAAGCATTGAGTGAAGTACTTTTCATAAAAGATCTCTTTAAACTGATTCCATGTCATGCCCCATTATGCCCACAAAACTCGGCCACATGACATTTCAGGACCTTCTCGAGAAGCACACTAGTTGGCTGACACAAATAGATCTCCAGGCAATCCTTATTGAGCCTGGTCTTACGGTTGATCACCTACATATATACATAATACAGTGAGCTAGAGCCCAATGAATAACAGTAGAGTAAAGGGTTTATGAATGATGTCCATCACAAATTTAGAAATTAGAGTTCATATCAGAAACAGATTCGTATACATATTCAGATTTCAAATCAGAAACAGATTCATATACTTATACTGAATTCGTAAGCAGTTATATGTGGTATATCCATTAGCTATCAGATCAAATTGGTCATAAGACCCACATACTTAGTTGGTACCAACAACCTTAAAGGTCAACATCTTTGTGCACAAATAGCCATGGTATTGTTACCCCCATGCGAGGGCCCTGTGAACATAGGCCTCGGTATTGTTACCCCCAGGCAAGGGCCACATGAACATAGACCACGGTATTGTTATCCTTGGGCAAGGGCCACGTGCATATTGGCTACGATATTGTTAGCCCCGGGTGAGGGCCACATGAGCATAAGTCGCAGTATTGTTTACCTCGGGCGAGGGCCATGTGAACTAAGGATGCCACAAATGCATTTCAAGAAAATGGGTATTCATTCATGGTTCATAAAATTGCATTTTAGAAAATAGATCATATCATTTCAATTAGAGAATACATATAATCAAACATAGATTTACAGAGTTGTTACTCACAGATAGCTCCGAAAACAAAATAGACGGATCAGACAGTTCAAATGGACTATGGCGTGTGACCTACACAAACACGTAACGGATACGCAATGAAACACACGCTCTGTTGGTGTTTAACTTATTATTTTTCTTCCTTGGTGTGTTTCTAATCCTTATCCTCATCATTACATCTAAATTAAGGCTTAAGAATGCCTATGATGTAATGAGGATGCCAAAATGTAAGTTGAAACACTTAGTCAAATTTTGAAAAATAGTGAAATTCGCACGAGCACAACTTTGGTCGCTCAAGTGGTCTGCAAGGTCTACAAAAGCACTGGTTGCTTGAATTTTACACTTGACAGTCGCTCGAGCCAAAGACTAAGTAAACATCGGTTCGCCCGAGTGCACACTTTGTTAATCAAGCCACCATGTAATTGTTTGCAAAACATCTGGGAGCTTGAATTTTGCGCTCAAGCTCAACTTCCTTCGCTCGAGCTAAGGTTCAAAAATAAGGGTGGTCGATCTAGCACAACTTTGTTTCGCTTAAGCCAACCCCCAAACTTTGCAAAATAACTGGCAACTTGTATTCTTCGCTCGAGCGCAAACTCCACTGCTCGATCGAAGCCTGCGAATTCTAGATTTTCCAGATTGCACTCCCAGTTTCACAATTTGATTTTAAAACACCAAAACACATCATTTTGAGCCAAAACATAAGAAAACATTTGTAAACTCATAGGACTTCATGAGTTGAAATCCGTTTCGCCAAAATCAAGACCAAAAGAAAGTGAATTATTCAAAAGCAAACTTGAAATTTTGAAAACATAACATGCATGACTTGTTATGAACTCCACCCTTCCAAAACATGGTCAAGTGAGATATTTAGCTCAAAAACATATTAGATTCTTATAATAAAACCAAGATAAGAACATGCATGTGGGAATTCTTTTGAAAACAACTCCAATATGCTACGAAATGAGCATGCATTTAAAAATTGAGTTATAATACCCCAATCTTAGCTTAATTCTCATGTTAATCTACTTAATTCTCTTAAATTCATACATTGAATGAGTCAAACACAACGCTTAAAGATTGAATTTTTTACCTATGGTTCTCAATTCCTTGAATTCTAGTGAGTGCTTGCTCAATTTCTCCAATTTCCATTTAATTCTCAAGCAATTCCTCATTTCTTTCTTGAATTCACTCCTCTCACTCAAGCTCTCTTTGTCTCTCTCACATTTTCTCCTCAAGAAAATGAACAAAGAAAGTTCTAGTGTGTGTATAAGCCTTATATAGGCTTGGTTAGTGGACTTAATTAAGCTTGGCTTAACTTAATTTAATCTAATTTATTCTAATTATTTGGCTCCGAATTGAAATTCAATTAAACTTACCATAAAATTTTAAAAATTCTAAATAACACATAAACGGAGTCACTATCGCGTTCAGACGCCGATAAGGCTTTCAATTCGCATAATGAAACAGAAACACAGACAGATATTTCTACGATCAAAAGATACAATAGCATGCGTTCTCAATTAGGGATTATAGGCTAATCACATGTCGAGGTTGTTACAGTGATGTTCCTGGTAAATAATCATAACACTGAGTATTAACTTTGAGTTCCAAAACTTCAGATAAAATTGGATCTGTAATAGACATGTTCAGGTTTGGATAAATATTAAAATATACTAGTCCATGAGCTAAGCTAGCTTCTATAGCTCCCATGAGCGACTTCTTCCAGTTCAAACATTTACCATTCCTAAGGGTGCACTAGATACAGGTATTTTGGCCTAATAAAGTTAATGGTTTAAAAGCTATTTAGACAAGTCCTATTTGAATATATATGTATATATGCACACTTCTTGCTACGAATAAAAGGAATTAAATCCTGGGCATGCAATAATTTAAGTGTTGCATCATCCTCGGTTAAAGAGATGGCTTTCTTAAATGTTTTTACAAGCCTCCCACTACTAAAATCAAAAGTACCGATTTCGTAAAGTATTTCTAGTTTAACATTTGGAATTGTCCATTTGTTTAGCTTCTCACTCACTTCCTGGTAAGCTACAAGGTCAGCTAATTCAGATGTGGATTCAGTTATATTAGTTACTATTATGTCTGCTGATTGTATCTCAGTCTTCATATTCATGAATTGTGATCATATATGCCTAATTTATGATTATTATAATAACAATGAGCATATAGTTCTAAACATGGCTCTGATACCAAATAGGTGTACCTAAAATGATACCTTGGAGTCAAATTACCTTTCTAGAAAGATGGCGAATTCCTAATGTGGTACCAGCTAGACCAATCTGAAATCATACTTTAGACAAAGTTATACAAACAACAGATGGAAATGTTTTCTCCAATTTTAGAGAGAAAAAAAAAAGAAAAAGAAAAAGAAAAGGAAAAAAAAAAAGCCCTTTACAGTTAACCAGAAGCATGTCTAGTGCGTCCAGCATTAGATCTATCTCTTACCGAGTAGATTTTCCAATCTCATCAAAACATTATGTGTCTGAACCTCCAGAATCTATCCTCCGAAGCATGTCCTCCATAAACCTTAGAAAACCTTTAGCTTATGTTTTTAGTGGAATCAAAATATCAGACAACCAGATAGCCCATGGAGTTTATGATACTAATACCAATACTAGTAAGCCATCACAGGATCGTGATAATCTTGCACCTATCGATATGAATTTTGAAATTTAATGGATTTTACACCAAGAAGTGAAAATCGAAAAATCATTAACCAAGAGTTTCAATAGCCTAAATACCAGCAATTTAGAAATTGGTATTTCCAATATTACAAACCAAAACAACTTGAGTTTTTCAAAAATCAATTTTATTATCATCTGAATAAGCACTGGAAAATAATACCTTTTGCTACATTGTATTATGATTTTGCTACTATTGTGGAAATCATTATAGAACAACAAATACAAAACCTAGACCACAATTGAAGGAGAAAGTATTAAGTCAATACATCATTCTACAATAGCGCTAGAATTAGCACCTAGTCTAGCATCTAACTCTGCCATGCCTTTGGCCATAACAGCTTTTGTTAGACCATTTGATACTAACAAGGAACATCTTAATACTAAGATTCCTAATCTCAATCCTATAATTAAACAGAATAATTGTACAAATCTTCATTTCCAAACTGTCGGCGAATAGTTAACCAAAATTGAAACATCTATTAATGAACTGGTAGAAAATCAAAAAACTATTAAAATATCTACTCTCTCTAAACCAGATATTCTTCAAAATACTAATGTCAAACCATCTTTGGAAATTAGTAACTTCAAATTGATGTCCTCCAAACCTCAAGATAAGTTTATTGACGCTCTTATCAGTGAAATGAAGAACATCAATCTAGGTTCTTAAAGTATTAATGTTTTATCTCAACAGCAGCATCATTTTGAATGATCATCTGAATCCAAGACTATTATTGATAATATTAGTCCTTAAAAAATTCTTGAAATCCAGCATAGTCTTAATGACATTCAAGGATCTCTAAACACATCTTAATCCACTAATAAAGCCACCAGAACTGCCATGATCGGCCCTTCTAGGTATTACTATCCTAGACCAACCCCCCAGGACATTCTGCATGAAGAAGATTTTCTCCATTCCCAGAAATCCTACCATGGAAAAACCATTTATGAATGGAACATTGATGGTAAATCCAAATACCAAAACTTTGAAATGGAACATCAGATGCTTATTGTAGCTGGTTTTTTACGCTCCTCGGAGGGTTTAGTCTTAATGACATTCAAGGATCTCTAAACACATCTTATTCCACTAATAAAGCCACCAGAACTGCCATGATCGGCCCTTCTAGGTATTACTATCCTAGACCAACCCCCCAGGACATTCTGTATGAAGAAGATTTTCTCCATTCCCAGAAATCCTACCATGGAAAAACCATTTATGAATGGAACATTGATGGTAAATCCAAATACCAAAATTTTGAAATGGAACATCAGATGCTTATTGTAGCTGGTTTTTCACGCTCCTCGGAGGGTTTAGTCTCCTCAGGTACGATAGCCCTACATTTCGGACTCTCGTGGTTCTGAATCTGGTTTCACAAGTGCAATTTGAAATAGAAAAATGAATGAGAGTCCAAATTCGGCAAATCTTACGAAATCTATTGATCATCAAAGATGCCAAAAACGGACTGTATTGTTAGATTTCAGAGTCACCACCTAAATATTTTTGGGAAATTTAGGAAACCTGTGACTCATGCCAAAGGCCACTTGTCCATCATAACCAAAGTTGTCTCTGCTCAGGAACTTAGATATGAGAGGGGAAGGTCACGAACTGAGCACCCCACTCACCCGATCAAAGATCGGCCTCTACTAATCATGATGTGAATTTTATAGATAATATATGATCATGTTCTGATTATTAATAATGTTAACATTACTATGTGAAGGAAACAAGTATAGACCACGTCACTTACTTCAGAATGCTTTGATTTCATGTGTTTTTGAAAAGCGTATTGAATATGTGCAATTCAAAAGAAAAGCTAGCTCATATGTACAATACTCAAAGTCATTTCAACTTAAGCAAAATAGCCTTCATCCACAGGCATTCAAAGAGGTATTTCAAATAAGCATGTAGCCTCGTGGTAGTATGCTTGACATGGCAACACAAAAACACGTGTAATATGCTGAAGCAAAAATGCCCACTTAGTACTCAACCGAGGCAAGCCAAAGAAAAAAAAAAATATAGTTAGAAAAATGCATGATCCTATATGCAAAATGTCTAATGCAACACAGATAAGAATGCAACTACTAGGTTCGACTTATTAACATGTCATATGGATTGACTCAAAGCATGTGCTAATGCACGTATTCAAGTAAGTAGGAAATGGCAATGATATTCAAGAATGATGAACCGAACCTTAACGCATGCAAAATGGATACAAAGCACGATAATGATATGAAATGAAAGCATGATATTATATACAACCACAACAAGAATGTAAATAAAAGGGAGAAAGAAATGGGCATGGGGAGACATACATCACATATTACAAATTTGTCCTCACAGAAGAGGGTCTGAATGTCCTAATCAACTAATTATTACATCACTGAATAAATAAACTAATTAATTGTATACAAATTTTAAAGTGACTAAATCACACATGCACAAGTAAAAACATCCTCCAGAAACACATATGCTCACTGCCAGAAGCTGCTCTGCTTTACCCTCAGCCAATACTTTGTTTTGGGACTCAGGATCCGTTGTTTGTACACTCTAAAAGCCGGTCGGAGCACAATGGGATCCGGCCGGCTCAAATGGAATACAACTGTGCCTTTTTTGTTTTGTAGAAAAACCATCACTGCCGTACAAAATGCTTGGCCGGTCAGCCGACCTAATCAGATGGTCAGCCGCACAAAATAATGGCCAGCAGGCCACTATTTCTGAGGAAAACCCTGCTGCGACATAACTGAAACATAGCTAAAACAAATGATTTTTGAAGGATGTTCATCCTTCCTGCTCCCTCCTGTCATAAAAAATTATCAAGGAAAAAGTAGGTTTGCTTCACAAATCATCAAACATCCCAATGGTATTTAAATGATGATTAGTGAAGCAAAGATAATTATGAAACATACAATCAAAGATATGGCTACAACCCACTGAATCTCATGGAAAATAAGAGCAAGTGAATACTCAAGCTTAGAAAGAATAGGTTTAGAAGGAGCCATTCTTGGAGGCAAAGCACATGAACAAGAGGTTCCATCATCAATAAAACCAAAGAGACTCTTCTTCCTACTCATGGAAGATGGATTGAAACCTCTATTTTCATGTTTCAAAGGGACTAGAAGAGAGTCCCTAATGGTATTGATGAAAGAGCACTCATGTATCTTTGAAGCAAAAGAAAAACTAAACTAAGTAAAAGAAAAAAAATGAAAGCTATGGAGAAAAGATTGCAAGCTCATCTCCTTACTCATGGAACATGGATGAAACATCCATTTCCATGCTACAAAGAAGGAACTAGAAGAGAGCTTCGCAATATCTTCCAAGAAGAGAGATATGAGACAACAATCAAACTATATATGTAAGCTTCAAACACATATATACAGTTCATATTTGATCAAAATCTGCCTAAAACAATGTTGAAAATGAAAGAAACGAAGCAAAAACATGAAGAACAACAAGAGAGCAACACTAGAGAATAAGCCTATGGAAGGGTGGCTAACCTTTCCACCTTCAAAGAGGTTGAAATCACATTTTAATGCCTAAAATACTCTGAAAAATAGTATTAAAATGAATAACAAGAAGCTTAAAAGTAATGAAAACAAAAAGAGTTGAAGAATCAACCTCTGGAGAAGAGGAAGAGTATATTGGTTCACAAACTCCAATCCAAACACTCTCAAGTATCTGGAATTATGTTCAAAATCTTAGCAAAAAGCTTCAAGTTCAAGCTTTAATGGTGTATCTATAGTGTATCTGTATTTCAAGAGGGTAAAGAAGCTTTGGGCAATTGTCTAAGCTTTGGGAAATCATTCTAACCCTAAATCATAAGGGAAGGTGCTCTTTTTATAGAGTTTGAAATCCAGCATAGTCTTAATGACATTCAAGGATCTCTAAACACATCTTATTCCACTAATAAAGCCACCAGAACTGCCATGATCGGCCCTTCTAGGTATTACTATCCTAGACCAACCCCCCAGGACATTCCATATGAAGAAGATTTTCTCCATTCCCAGAAATCCTACCAAGGAAAAACCAATTATGAATGGAACATTGATGGTAAATCCAAATACCAAAATTTTGAAATGGAGCATCGGATGCTTATTGTAGCTGGTTTTTCACGCTCCTTGGAGGGTTTAGTCTCCTTAGGTACGATAGCCTTACATTTCGGACTCCCGTGGTTCTGAATCTGGTTTCACAAGTGCAATTTGAAATAGAAAAATGAATGAGAGTCCAAATTCTGAAAATCTTACAAAATCTATTAATCATCAAAGATGCCAAAAATGGACTGTATTGTTAGATTTCAGAGTCACCACCTAAATATTTTTGAGAAATTTAGAAAACCTGTGACTCGTGCCAAAGGCCACTTATCCATCATAACCAAAGTTGTCCCTACTCAGGAACTTAGGTATGAGAGGGGAAGGTCACGAACTGAGCACCCCACTCACCCGATCAAAGATCAACCTCTACTAATCATGATGTGAATTTTATAGACATTATATGCTCATGTTCTGATTATTAATAATGCTAACATTACTATGTGAAGGAAACAAGTATAGACCACATCACTTACTTCAGAATGCTTTGACTTCATGCGTTTTTGAAAAGAGTATTGAATATGTGCAATTCAAAAGAAAAGCTAGCTCATATGTACAATACTCAAAGTCATTCTAACTTAAGCAAAATAGCCTTCATCCGTAGGCATTCAAAGAGGTATTTCAAATAAGCATGTAGCCGTGTGGTAGTATGCTTGACAAGGCAACACAAAAACACGTGTAATATGCTAAAGAAAAAATGCTCACTTAGTACTCAAATGAGGTGTAGACACCCCATTTTTGACCAACCTTAAGACTCAGATGTCATCGACTGAGCGCTCGATAATTGCGCATGTTTGTGCTCGTTTTGAGTTTCTGGAGTTTTCGGCTGAGTGCCTTGCCTCTGGGCCTCTGTACTCTTTCTGTTTTGGCATGGTTCATGGACCATGCCTTGTTGACCTTGCCTGGAGGGAGAGAGAGGTCTGTAGACCACTTTTTGCAGTCGTAGACTACTTTTCCCTCTTGTAGACTAGTTTCTGGTTTCCAGAGCCTTGGGTCGGGCGCCTTGTCTCAGAACCTCCTAACGTTCTCCTCTTGGCTTGGTTTTTGGACCATGCCTTGTTGCATTTTCCTAGAGGGAAACAGTGGTTTGTAGACCACCTTTTGTAGTCGTAGACTACTTTTCCCTCTCGTAGACCACTTTTTGCAACTGTAGACTAGTTTTCGGGGCTTTCTGCTACGTGCCTTGTCCCGCGAACTTTTGTCTTGCTTCCTTTTGGTTTGGTTTTGAACCAAACCTTGTTACCCTTGCCCGGAGAGTGGAACAGGGGGTGTAGACCAGTTTCTTCCCCTATAGACCACTTTTCTTCCCTGCTAGCCAGTTTTCTGGTCAGCCAGCTGGCCTTGGTGGTCTGTGGCCCACCTAAAGTGGTCGGCAGCCATGCCACCACCTTCCTTTCTCTGTGATGACCCTCTCCCCCCAGTTGTCGACCAGTTGTTCTCCCTGCATACCACTTTTTGTGGTCGGTCGACTAGTGGGAGTGGTTGGCCGACCACCTCAACTGGTCGGCACCTTTTTTGCATTTTTTTGTTGATATTTTCTTGCCAGTTGTGCCAGCTGCTGGGCACAGAAAGCATCCTCCATACACGTGTATGGAGCGATTGCTTGGAGCATTTAGCTTGTCTAACAAGCTTGGAGCATGGATTTCTATATATGGCTTAGGTTCAGAAAATTTGGCTGAGGCTATACATATATCTCTATCTCTATATTGCTCATTCTCTCTCTATATTTGTGCTTGAAAGTGTAGTTTCTTCACACTTTTGCACACAAACACCTAGTGAAACACCACACTCTTGTTGCTAAGGTACCTGAGGGTCTTGTTTGGACTCAAGAGTTGGTTTTTAGCTTAGAAAAGTTGCTGGAGTTGCTTCCTTGTTCTTGTTCTTCAAGGGTGAGTCACTAGTCCCCTTTTAAGCTTTGTTTTCATTGCTTATTTGACCCTATTTGCATGCTTATTTTGGCTTAACTTTCTACTGTAAAAAGCTTCATTTTTAAGTTTTTGAAATGTTTGTTTGAGGCTTCTTTGGTGTTGGGGGGTGGTCTACTCTCTTTTGTGCCTTACTTTGCTTTGTTTTGAACCATCCTTTTAGGCCTTTGAGATCACCTTCTCTTGGCCTTTCAGTCACTGAAATCCATGGATTTTAGTGGTAGAAAGTGTGTTTTGAGGCCCTAAATAGGAGGGGGTTGTCCCCCCCTCCTCTTCTCTTGCATGCTTGTGTTGATGGCTCATCAAAGTAGCATGTTTGTTAAGCTTGTTTTGGCTCCATCTCGGCCTATTTTTGGCCTTATTTCACTTGCATGCTTTATACACTTGTAATGTAATCCTTGCAAACTAGGCTTGCATGCTTAAGGTTTTAGCATGTCTTTCTAGCATGTTTTGGCTCCATCTTAGCATGTCTTAGACCTTATTTCAGCATGCGTTAGCTCTGTTTTGGGTTGGTTTGATCACTTGTTGCATGTTTCATGTGCTTGTAATGCAAACCTCCTTGCTAACCCAACATACATCATGCTTTGGACCATCATTCTAGCATGTTTTTGGCTCCACCCCAGTAAGCTTTTGGCCATGTTTTAGCATGCTCTAGGTCTGATTTAAGTGTTTTGGGTCATGCATGCCTTGCTTTGTATAGCCATAGTGCATTCTTGTTCACTAGCTATGTGTTTTGAGTCCACTAGCATGCATTGCTTGTGACATGTGCATGATTTGGCATCATTTAACATGATATTTTAGAGCATATAGCATTGCCATGTTCTCACTTCTTTCACTCTTTGAGTGCTTTCAAGAGTTGTGCATTTGTGCCTCGCTTATGGCCTAACTTGTATGCATGCATGCCTAGACTTTTGAGCTCCCATCCCAGCATGTTTTGGTCTTTGCTTTGACCTACTTGAGCTCTGTCTATGGTTGGTTCAATCATTTGTGACATGTATTGCATGCCTCGTGTGTAGTTCCTTTTAGTAGCCTTGTGCCTTAGGGCCTCTTGCATGCTATAGTTGTGTGTTTATGTGATTTTGCATCATTTAAAACTTGATTTTAGAGCATATAGCATTGCCATATTCTCATGCATGTCACTCTTTGATTGTGTTTGAGAGTTGACCCTTATGCCTAGTTGATGAGCCATCACATGAGCATGTGTTCTTGGCCCTTTTGTGCTTAAGTTTTGGTGTGTTAGCCACTGTTTTGGCATGATTTAGGTCTGCCTATATTTGGTTTAAGTCCATTGAGCATTGTATTGCATGCCACTTGTGAGTTGCTCTTTCCTAGCTTTGATGCCTTAAGCTTCTAAACTAGCCATGCATGCATTGTTCATATGTTGGAATCTTGTGCATGCCATTAGCATTGATAGGTTGATCATGTTGTATGTGTTGCATTGTGTTTGGATCGAGCGTTGATCCAAACACAAGGAATGTGGCATGTTTTGTACTTGAAGTGATGAAACGTGTTGCGTTTCTCGGTCGCCGACCCTCTTGATCATGCATGATAAAGGTTAAGGCCCTTATGTGTTATTTGTGCATTCATTGAAATTGAATTGTGCAAACTTCACTTCTCGGCCATCGTGCATTGTGATGCGCAGTTGGTGGCCCAAGAGTCGAGTACCACACTCCTTTGAGCTTAAGAAATGATAGGGAGGGTGGTTGTGCACACATACCTTGCAAATACACTGTTGTGCCCCTTCTTGTTCTCTGTTACAGCAAAATGGAGCTTGGCAGAATTTTCTAGTCGGCAGACTAGAAAAAGTAGCTGGCCGACCACTTTTTCTAGTCTGTAGCAAACTTAGGTGGTCTACAGGTGGTCTACACCACCCTTTACTGGTCGGTAGCCTTCCTGGAGGTCTCTATGATGGAGTAGAAGCTATCTGGAGGTTTGTGCAGTGTTCTGAAATCAAATGCAAACAGAGGCAAGTTGGGGCATAGTAATGGATTTCCGAACGAGGCAACGGAGCATGCATGCACTTCTCGCCCCGAGACTCCTTTTAACTGCTTTGCTTAGCTAGTTAACTATTTGGTTATGTACTTAAGTAGTTAATGTACTTAGCTATTCATTTGTGTTTGTAATTAGTTAACTTGTTAGTTAATTAGTTTAATTTTGTAATAATTAGTTTAATTAGCTTCGATTAGCTAGTTAGGTTATTATTCGGACCCTCTGTCGAGAGGGAAAACTTTGTAATAAGGGTGCGTGTGTGCGATGCATGTCTTCCAACCCCATTTTTTTCTCCCTTTTATTTACCATCTTTCGATGGTTAGTTTTAGGGCATGTTGCGATTAGAATACTTATGCTTGCATGTTTGCATCCATTCATCTGTCTTGCATGCACCGGGCTTGGCGCATCATACAAACTACATTGTATTTCAATACCAATTTGAATACATGTTATCTAATTGCGTTCACATGACATCTTAGAATAGCCGAGTCTATCTTAGTTGCATTTTGCATGTGTTGCATTAGGCATCTTAACATAGCTAGGATCATGCATTGATTACTAACTAGCTTCTTTTTTGGCTCAGAGTACAATGTAAGTGTTTATGCTTTAGCATCCTTGCATGTGTGTAAGTGATTGCCATGGTAGCATGCTTGCCATGAGGCTAACTGCTCAAGTGTTTAACTGCATGAATGCCTGTGGATGAAGGCTTCATTGCTTGAATTGGAACAATTCATCAAAATGTGCGTTTTAAGCCCACTTGAAGTGGCAAATCATCATGTTTTCTTAAGCCCACTTGAGGGTGGCAAATCCGCATCTTAGCCTACTTGCGAGTAGCACCTTCAAACCATTTTCAAACAAACAAACAAACATGAGATGTTTTGTTCCAACTTGAGCAATTTAGTCTATACTTGTATCATGTGCGCATCACATAGTAAGCTAGCTAATAACCGGAATAAGAACACATGTGTTTTCAAAAAAAACATATCATGTTATAGTGGAGGCTGATTCTTTGATCGGGTGAGCGGGAATGCTCATTTCAGGACCTTCTCCTCTTGTACCCAAGTTCTTGAGCCGAGGCAACTTTGGTGATGACGAACACGTGGCCTTAGGCATGAGTTAGGGTTTCCTAAATTTCCCAAAACAAAATATTTAGGTGGCGACTCTGAAATCTGGCAAAGCAGTCCATGTTTGGCACTTCTTGATTAAAATCGATTTTTCAAAGCGATTTGCCGGATTTAGACTCTTTGGTGATTTATCAGTCTTACATTGCACTTTGTGAGATTAGATTCAGAACCGTGACAGGAGTCCGAACTGTAGTAGCTAGAACTACAATTCGTGCCCTTGCGCGCGGAGTGGAGTTTGGGCGGTCTGCACGAGGCAAGCCAAAGAAAAAAAATATAGTTAGAAAAATGCATGATCCTATATGCAAAAAGTCTAATGCAACACATACAAGAATGCAAGTACTAGGTTCGACTTATTAAGATGTCATATGGATTGACTCAAAGCATGTGGTAACGCACGTATTCAAGTAAGTAGGAAATGACAATGATATTCAAGAATGATGAACCGAACCTTAATGCATGCAAAATGGATACAAAGCACAATAATGATATGAAATGAAAACATGATATTATCTACAACCACGGTAAGAATGTAAATAAAAGGGAGAAAGAAATGGGCGTGGGAAGACATACATCACATATTACAAATTTGTCCTCGCACAAGAGGGTCCGAATGTCCTAATCAACTAATTATTACATCACTGAATAAATAAACTAATTAATTATATACCAATTTTAAAGTGACTAAATCACACATGCGCAAGTAAAAACATCCTCCAAAAACACCTATGCTCACTGCCAGAAGCTGCTCTGCTTTACCCTCAGCCAATACTCTGTTTTGGGACTCAGGATCTGTTGTTTGTACACTCTAAAAGCTGGTCGGACCACAATGAGATCCGGCCGACTCAAATGAAATATAGCCATGCCTTTTTTGTTTTGTAGAAAAACCATCACTGCCGTACAAAACACTTGGCTGGTCGGCCGACCTAATCAGATGGTCAGCCACACAGAATAATGGCCAGCAGGCCACTATTTCTGAGGAATACCCTGCTGCAACATAACTGAAACATAGCTAAAACAAATGATTTTTGAAGGATGTTCATCCTTCTTGCTCCCTCTTGTTATAAAAAATTATCAAGGAAAAAGTAGGTTTGCTACACAAATCATCAAACATCCCAATGGTATTTAAATGATGATTAGTGAAGCAAAGATAATTATGAAACATACAATCAAAGATATGGCTACAACCCACTGAATCTCATGGAAAACAAGAGCAAGTGAATACTCAAGCTTAGGAAGAATAGGTTTAGATGGAGCCATTCTTGGGGGCAATGCTCATAAACAAGAGGTTCCATCATTAAGAAAACCAGAGAGACTCTTCTTCCTACTCATGGAAGATGGATTGAAACCTCCATTTTCACGTTTCAAAGGGACTAGAAGAGAGTCCCTAATGGTCTTGATGAAAGAGCTCTCATATATCTTTGAAGCAAAAGAAAAACTAAACTAAGTAAAAGAAAAAAAATGAAAGCTATGGAGAAAAGATTGCAAGCCCATCTTCCTACTCATGGAACATGGATGAAACATCCATTTCCATGCTACAAAGAAGGAGCTAGAAGAGAGCTTCACAATATCTTCCAAGAACAGAGATATGAGACAACAATCAAACTATCTATGTAAGCTTCAAACACATGTATACAGTTCATATTTAATCAAAATCTACCTAAAACAATGTTGAAAATGAAAGAAAAGAAGCAAAAACATGAAGAACAACAAGAGAGCAACACTAGAGAATAAGCCTATGGAAGGGTGGCTAACCTTTCCATCTTCAAACAGGTTCAAATCACATTTTAATGCCTAAAATACTTTGAAAAATAGTATTAAAATGAATAACAAGCAGCTTAAAAGTAATGAAAATAGAAAGAGTTAAAGAATCAACCTCTGGAGGAGAGGAAGAGTATATTGGTTCACAAACTCCAATCCAAACACTCTCAAGTATCTAGAATTATGTTCAAAATCTTAGCAAAAAGCTTCAAGTTCAAGCTTTAATGGTATCACAACCTGAACCAGCCCCTATGGGTTAAGGACGTAACCGGCCAGTAATCAAGGGATTACCTACGGCCTCAAACCAAACCAGACATAACTCATCACAGTAAATGGGCCAAACAGAAGTAAAATTTAAAACTTTGTCCATAGAGCTGTGTTTACATGGCACATCATAACAAACCATGCATATACATATTAATAACTCATATCAGAAAATACAGTAACATAAAGTTTTGTACATATAGAACCATTCAAGTCTAAGTCAGCCAATCAAAACTATATACAAACATATCCAAAATCCTCGCCAACATGGCAAAATAAAACAAGATAGCAAAAGGGCAAAGACGAGTCTCGTGCGTGAGAAATAAGGGCTGACTCCTCAAAACTTTGGTTGTTCCACACGAACTTCACTGAGGCTAGGTTTGGACCTCCCTTGGCTCACCTACAGACACATGAATGAGCGTGAGCAAAAGCCCAGTGAATAATATCGAATAAAGAAAATACATTGGAACAATATACGTCAGATGGCCTTGGGCCCAATTCATATTTCTATCTAATGCATACATATATACATATGTAAGTCGAGTAACTACGGTTCTGAACACATCGGACGGCCTCGGGCCCAATCTATTCATGCCAAACTGGCCTTTGGTCCATTTATCTTTCATTCATGTCGAATAGGCCTTCGGCCCATTCATTCATTCATGTCAAACTGACCTTTGGCCCATTCAGACTTTCATGTCAGACTGGCCTCTAGCCCGATCATACTCTCAATCATGTCGGACTGGCCTCTAGCCCATTCAGACTTTCATTCGTGTCAAACTGGCCTTTGGCCCGTTCAGGTTATCATCCATATCAAACCGACCTTTGGCCCATTCAAACTTTAATTCGTGTCAAACTGGCCTTTGGCCCATTCATTCTATCATTTATGTCAAACTGGCCTTTGGCCCATTCATTCTTTCATGTCAGACTGGCCTTCGGCCTATTCACTTAGAGAAAACGACCTTAGGCCCAACCATATGGTATAGCAAACATTGTCCACAATTGAAATCGACAAACTCATAAAACTTATGGAGAGATAAGTAATTAGACAATTGACATATTTCAACTATCTTTATTAAGATATTACTCACAGTGATCGGCTGGGTGATTTGCCCTAGAGCTTGACCCTACACATTCCACGAACACAAAGGGTCCTAAACAATTCAATTCGTTCTTAATTCACATATTCCTCTTTAGGCTTCATTCTTTTCCTTTTAACTCATTTACAATGCTCAATACATGCCTAAGAGTGCTTAGAAGTGAAAGAGAACGAAAAACGAAACATAGAACGCATTTACAAAAATTCAGAAACATGGGTCCCCGCTCGAGCGGACCCATGAGGTCTGCAAAAGTACTGGTTACATCATTTCTACGCTCGAGCGCGAACTCGGACGCTCGAGCGGAAGGTCATCCTACATAGCTTCCCGCTCGAGCGTGAACTTCCCCGCTCGAGCGGACATCATGTCTGCAAAAATATACTGGGAGCTCATATTTCCCGCTCGAGTAGCAGTTCCCATGCTCAAGCAGACATCATAAATTTTGGAAAATCCAGAATTGTTCTTGAGCTCAAATTCAACATTTAAATCAACACATCTTGCACATTTTTGCGTGTTATGGCTCAAACTTCACATATACATGCACTAACATGATCCAACACCAAAATCATTACATTATGAAGCTCAATTTCGTGAATCAATTACATGCATGACTCAAATTGTCCCAAACTCATCACCAACATACTGAATTCAAACATTCAAGGCTCACACCTCCATGATTTGTACTTGCATGTGGGATATACACAATATTCTCAATTTAGTTGGTGAAGAGATGATCAAATACATGGACTTCAATCAAAATTCAACCTGGATTGCACACTTTGTGCTCAAACATGAAAATTCATGGCAATTTCCTACATGCATGTGTTCTATGACTTCCAATTCTTCAAGACCAACCCATTTTATGTTCTTGATCATCAATCAACTTTAAATTCACAAAATTACAACATTAAACTTATGAATTAGGGGTTGATTACTCACCTAGGAGCTTCAAACACTCAAGTTCTTCGACTTTAACTTCAAATTTCCAAGCCTTGAGCCAAAATTGCACAATTCTTCTCTTGTTTTCTCTCTAGCCGACCCTCTCACTCTTTTCTTAGGATAATTCCAACCAAAATGTATGAAGAGAGAGAGGTTAAGTGCCTAGTGCCCCTTTATATACAATTTCCCTTAATTACAATTATCAACATTACATATTTGAGCACTAAGTCATTAATTTAATCTATTTAATTCAATCCAAATCAATTTTCAATTAAATTTCACCGTAGGCTCTAAAAATTACGCTAATAATAATGGCATAATCAATTTCGAGTTTCGTGGCCGATAAGGCCTTCAATTTAATTTCCAAAGCAGATAATCAAACAGATATTCCTACGGTGAACAAATAGAAATTCAAAACCACATATTTTCACATAAAGGGCACACAAAATCGTACCCAACACATAATCACATTCATAATAAGGACCAATTAGCATAATATGGAACAGGGTTATCACAAATGGTGTATCTACATTTCAAGAGGGTAAAGAAGCTTTGGGCAATTGTCTAAGCTTCGGAAAATCATTCTAACCCTAAATCATAAGGGAAGGTGCTCTTTTTATAGAGTTTCCACTGCCTTTCAACGTAAATATCTTCAAAGGAGAGTAGCTGGCTGCTGCAAAATATCTGCTTCGCTAAACATGGTCGGTCGACTAATGAATTGTACGGCTGTCCCAAAAAATTGGCCTGCTGGTGGAAACATGGTCGGGTCTAAATTTTGAAAAGACGATTTTTAAGGGTCTAAAACATTTTGGTCAAAATAGGGTACAAGGTTGGGATTAGAAGCTCAAAACTGAATACTTTTGTTGAATATTTGAAAGATTGCACAGTGTAATATTTAATCATTGAGTGTTCGGAATGAAGCGCCCAAGTCTTAGGGGCGGTCAAAATGGGTGTCTACAGTTAGCCCTCTTCGACAGAGCTCGAAGTCATGAAATGACGTGAGTGAATGTCAAAACCTGAAGATGACCCATTTGACGAGGCCATAAGACTTGGGAAAACAAACAAAATGAAAATGTAGTTAATTGAACCCGAGGGTTGCCTACGTATCTCTTTGCAAGGAATCGAACCAGTGTAGTTCAGGGACAAGATGCAAATGATACACAATGCAATGCAACAATCTAAACCATGAGCAGTGCTTACCACACGAATATCATAAAGAAATGGAGATGCAAATCAAACTACGTTTAACACAGAAAAGGTGCCGACACTCTCAAGTCACAATTCTTATAGAATAGATGCGTATGCGTGCAGAACTAAGCCTTTCACAAAAAGAGTACAAGTAATTGGGTGGTATGATATAATTGAGGAATGATCTGTTGGGCAAAGATAATGATCCTAAATGCTAAATGCAACAAGACAAAGTATGATGCAATGGATGAAGTAAATAAGGGGTCTAAGCCGAACTATATCTTACCTATAAAAGGCATGGACACAAACCAAACCACTTCTAGCACAGAAAAGGTGCCGACACCCTCAAACCACAATTCTTGCAAAGTATGTGCGTACACATGCAGAGCTATGCTTTAATGCGGGAAAAGTATGAGCACATGCTAAACTAAGCTTAACATGGAAAGGATGCATGCAATGAAATGGTATGATGTAATGGATGTAATGGATAATATAGTAGATGCCTACAATAGATGCTATATGCAATGTGATATAGGTAATAGATAATAATAGATATGATGTAGCAGTTGGGAAGTGGTGCCTTAGAAAGCACCTTACAGGGGCAATTGGCGATAACTCACCTTATGATGCTGGGGATATTCCTCTTCTTCTTGGTTTTAAGACTTCTGCCTTAATCTTACGCTTCCAAATAGAGAAAACAATCTCAAAGACCCCAAATGCTCAATAAAGGTATAATCATCACGTGAAAACCATGGGTACTACTTTTCTCCCTGGCCATGTTTGCAACTTGCCCTATTCTACAACAAGATGACAGACTAGGTTGGTTCAGTATCTAGAATTGAGGCGCATACAAGCTACCTCAACCTATGAGGATGCCATATAGATTTCACGCCAAGGATACATCCCTGGGTATTCAAACCAGACTCTGCTCTCAGAAATTCCAAACCTTTTCATTCTAGCCTTGACCACTCAAACTGTAGTTTCGACCGTCTCAATTGATCTCCTATGAACTCACTACAATCGTAGTCAGGTTGCTATACTAGATCGCTTAAAGTGGTTCGGGCACGACAAACACCAAAGGAATTGCACCTTTAGAGGATTTAAGGTCTCTTAGACCTAGTGAGTACACAGTCCAATGCGGGCGAGGTGCATAAGATAGTGCGATACAGGTGCACAAGACAGTGCGATGTAGGTGAATGCACAAAACAATGCTACGTGGGTGCATCAGACAGTGTGATGCAGGTGAATGCACAAAACAGTGTTATGAGGGTGCACAAGAGAGTGCGATATGGGTGCACAAAACTATGCTATGGGGTTGCACAAAATAGTGTGATGCAAGTGAATGCACAAAATAGTGCTATGTGGGTGCACAAGACAGTGCAATACATGTGCACAAAACAGTGTGATGCAGGTGCACAAAATAATACGATGTGGTTGCACAAAACAGCATTATGCAAGTGCACAAGACAGTGCATCATGTAGGTACACAACATAGTGCTTGCAAGTGCACAAGGTAATGCATCATATAGGTTTAGAAAACAGTGCTATAGGGGTGCACAATACAGTACTATGCAAGATGAATGCACAAAACAGTACGATACAAGTGAATGCACAAAATAGTGCGATGTAAGTGCACAAGACAGTGCATCATGTACCATATGAAATGAGTGCAGGCAACTTGCTATAACTTATTGAAATGTAACTAAAAAACACTGCGGAAGGTAGCTCGACGAAACTCTGTTATTACAAGTACAGACAAAGTCAAGAACAGGAGCAACCAATCATGCCATTCAAGTCAACCAGAGTGTATGAGCATGCATGGATAATCCAAAGCACATGTTTTAATCAAATAGAAGATGGCAATCCCAAGAGAGTTTTGAAATGGTTAAAGACAACTTTTGAAGGTTGAATCATATCAGAATCATCATGGGGGTGAGCTACCCTAACCCAGGAGAAAGTGCCTAACAAATGGCTTTGAGCAAACTGAGAGAAATGTTAGGTTCATACCTCTTGTTCAATTGATGACCCAATTAGATGTACTAAAAATTTCCCTAGTGTCCAGTCACTGGCCACCTTTTTTAACATTATGTAGACATGTGTGATGGGGATTATCATATCCTAGAACGGTTGCAACCAATTAGACTCATGCTTCTCTTTTGTCTCGATATGTTGAGAACTTACTCCAGTCTCCTCCAAAGTAGTGACGGATTCCTCACATACACTTTGCAATGATCATGAACATGATGTACCTTGTATGGGCACTTTTAGTTTTGTTTATGAATTCCACACATGGACTCGTTTTTGAGTTTGAAGCGAACATTCATGTATGGAATTTTGACCATGCCACCTTGTTGAACTTTGAGTGACAGACACGCTATGGTGACTCGATGAAGAGCACAGACCGAGACAAACACTAGGCACAACACAACAGAACTCACAACTAACCCAAAAGCAAAAAAAGACTCAAGGTGATTAATCATTCATAGTGCCCCTAGTATTACATATGTTTCCTTTAGAACTCAATTTCGCAAAACCTGAGTTTCGATTCCTTTTTTTTGCTCAAGTTAGAGATTCTACTGATAAGTTCAAGTATTGAAAATTTCTCCACTTGTTAATTCAGGCTAGTTTTCCTTACCCAACGCAAGTATGTGATATGCACAGCTGTCGGTGTAGCTCATGGATTGATGCGAAGCTGGCAACGTGAATTTGGGCAAAATAATTTGGTCGAGATGGATGAGATGGATATGGTTGAGACCGAACTTCAGGATGAAGTTGCCTACGTATCCCAAGAATGCCTTAGGTTCACTCTGGTGTTGACACTCTCCTTTTGCGCTCTAACTTTTGCCAAAGTCGCCCCTTCGGGTTTTCAACCTTGAGAGCTCTATTTATTTGATTTCTCATTTTTCATGCTCTAACTTTTTCCTAGGTCGTGTTTTTGGGTTTTTGGCCTAGCGAGCCTCTCAAGGATAACGTTACAACATTTGTGGTGAATTCGATCAATAGTCATCCTTGCCCTAACACTGGAATTGGCTTCTCCTTGATTTGAGCTTTGTTCTCTATTCTCTTATGGATGTCTTTTTCCTTTCTTTTGCTCCATTTCAGAGTTGGTTCTTCTCGCAATGTGGTACCTCCTCGCATTGGCTTCCCCGAATTCAGACAAAAGTTCATTTCCTCACAGCTGATTGGATTTCATTCCAATGGATACCCCTGGCTTGATAGTTGACTTCTTTTCCCTTTTCTTTTTCTTTTCTTTCCTTTGCTTTTTCTTTTTCTTTTTTCTTTTTTTCCTTTTCCTTTTTTTCTTTTTCTTTTTCTTTTTATTTTTGGTTTCTTTTATCAATTTCTTTTTGAAGTAATGAAAACACCAGGGAGAGAAATTCTATGATTGTGGGCTCTGAAAGCCGTCTTGCACTTGCCAAAATAATCGTCTAAAGGTAAAGAGAATCCCTAAGACATTGTAGAATACCACACACAATTATGAACCTCTCTTCGCAAGTTTGCAAAAGAAACAATTTAAAATTTTGAAATCATGAAGGACTTTACGCCGATAAGTCAGAATCCACTCAAACCATTTAAGGGATCATTCTGAACATTCGAGCTTATTAACGAAATCTCATTCAAAAAACAAATTCGAAACATTTTCTATTTTAAAAAGGTCACAAATGCATTACTGTAGGGATAATAAAATGATCAAAAACTTGACTCCCGCTTTCTTATTGAAAAAAACGAAGATCTGAGGGTATACGAGAGCGACTCAAAGGAAGAGACTCAACTGAGGCAACAACGCAAGAAAAGACGAAGAAAATAAAACTCTAAACTCGATACACGACTCAACTATTTATAGGAAAACAACTCAAAACAAAATCAGTACCCATGAGACAAAAGCAGTTTTCACTCTCCAAGTCCATCTGCAGATTTCAAGAAAAACTTCAAGTAGCCCATGAAAGGGTCCAAATCTGCCTTCAATTCAACATTACTAACATCAACACCCAGTAGGATTGATTTCAAACTTACAAATTGAGCCTCACAGATTAAGCCTCACTATTACCCTGGTTATCACCACACATCTCTTTGATCGAAACAACTTCTTTTCCACACCATGCCCCTCGTGCTTTCAACGATTCCCCTAGCTGAGACTAATGTTCATCATACCAACCATCATTACTAGCATCTGTTAAGAGAGCCCTCTACTTCATCAAGTTTGATCTCACCAAGATTGAGCAAACTTTCCATCTCTCCAAAGATTTTGTTCCTTTTGCTCAGATCGAAATTGGAAGATTCAGGAATGAACACAATGGGTTTGGGCTCATTAGCGGGTATGATGTGTTGGCCAGGGTAATGATTGCTTGTTGGCAAGCTATGGGTGGGTTTTATGTCATGGAGTGGCCACCTATTGCGGTCAACTTTGGGATGTTCAGGTGGGGTGATGACCTTTTGTCAATCAGGTCTTGAATTGCATGGCGAAGGCGAAGACGAAAGCAACGGTCAGTATGGTGATCGTACTGCTGATAGAATGTGCAATATTGGGTAGAGTCATGTGTAGATGGGAGAGGATTAGGAAGAGGTCAAGGATTGAGCGGTTTGAGATTCCCTTTCTCCATCAGTACCTTCAATGCACAGATTAGGCTCATATGGAGTTGGGTGAAGGTTCGTTTTCGGGAGGAGGAAGCACTAGGTTTAAAAACATTGGCAAATGGGTCAGCGGGTACTGGTCGGGTATTCGTGGGCTTGGGATTGGAATCAGGACGGGTGTTTATGGTAAAGCATCCATTTTCATTGTTTGCTCCCTGATTCGAAATGCTCTCACCCTGAGCGACAAAAGTGTTATCCATAGTCTTTGCAACAACTTCAAGCACCTGTTGCTTGTTCAACCCTTTGACCTTCAAAGTCTTAAGAGCCCACCGAAGTTGTAAATAAGCATCAATACTTGTCCCAGCTTTATTCTTGCCACTTGCTTCTGCTTGGCCAAGGGATTGGGTGGCTATATCGAAGCGAGGCCCGCTTTTTGTTGGTCTGTCATCACCCAGACTTGAGATAGTTTTGGGTTGGCCCTTTTTAACTACAGCTCGTCCCAAGATTGGGAAGCTTTTTGAGGGGATCAAAAGCCAAAATGTTAAATCTGCCACTGTTCCTTGAAGGTCTTCAATCATTTCCCATATCTCAGTAGTAGTGGGTTCATCCATTTGACATTCTTGGCGTACCCGAACTGGATTGGGTGCATCCATCATGCACAAATCAATACTTTCTGGAATGAACACCTCAGGCTTGGGTAAATGGGCCGGAATGATGTATATGCTGGGGTTGAAGGTAGATGGGAGTCTATGGATGAGGTTAAGGCGGGCATGAGATATTTGGTCATGGATGGGATGTGGGTTGGTGGTAACATTGGGGTCTTGAGGTGGAGCTATCGTCTAGTTGTCGATGAGATTCTAAACCTCATGACGAAAGTGGTAGCAACGATCAATGCCATGACCGCATTGCTGATGATACACGCAGTATTTGGTGGGATTATGTCTGGCAATGAGTGGGTCAGGCAATGGTTGGGGATCAAGGGGTTTGAGATACCCTTTTTCCATCAGGACTTTTAGTGCGGTAATTAGGCTCATATAGAGGAGGGGTGAAAGTTCTACCTTGAGCTCGGGTTGGGTCGGCCGTTTGTGGGTTGATATTGGCAAAAGGGTTGGCAATTTTGGGAGTGGTGGCAATGGTATTGATTTCAGTGGGTTTCGGAATAGTGCTACTGCTAGCATTGGTACTCCAGGAAAACACCCTCTTTGTTGGTTCGCCTGTTCTAGGAATAATCCCTTTGTTAAATGTGCTCTCAATCAACCCCTAATTAATGCAAAGTCTTGAAAGTGAATAGTGGAGCAACTATTAACTGTTGTAGCATATCAGGCTCAAGATTCTACACCACTATACGCACTCGATCCTTCTTAGAAAGTCGATCTGTCATATGTGCTACCTTTGCTCTCCACCTCGCAACAAATTCCACAAAAGACTCTGTAGGATTCTAGTGGGTTGCTTCAGGGTCTTGAGTAGTTATTTCAAGTTGGGTATTATAAGAGTACTGATTGACAAATGCCTCAACCAATTCTTTCCAGTTCTGCTTCACTTTATCCTCTAACTTGGCATACCAACTGGCTGCTATGCCCGATAGAGTTCTTCTATACAGAGAGAGTTTCTGAGGCTTAGTCAGACCCATCGGTTTCAGAACGTCCAAGAAAAGCCGGATATGTACCATAGGATCTTCAGACCCGTCAAAATGGTCAATGTGTGGCATTTTGAATCTGTCCGGGAGTCTTACGGCAGCCTTGGTGTACCTATCCTCAATGTCGGGAATGGAGTTAATTCCTTGTGCCTTTTTGAACTACTTCTCAAGGTTAGCAATTTTTAACGAGATCGGGTCGAGATCATCAATGTCAAGGGGATGAAGCCCCTCATTAGATTGTACCAAGGGTTTGAAAACTCGAGCTTGAGCCAACCCTTCTCAGGGATCCGGACCTTGCAAATCTTCAGTTGACGGAGGTGGATCAAAGTTGGGCTAGGGGCCCGAGGCTGGATGTGTAGTAGATGCCCCAGATAGGCGTTGCATTTTAGCATTGGTCTCATCTTGCATGGCAATTCCCTGGTTTAACGTCGCTATCATGGGCACAACTTCTTCCGAACTCTGAGCCAACACGGATCTGCTAAATTGGAATCGGGGAAATGGATGGGTGTAAGCTAAGAGCTGACTAATAAGGATTTCAACACAATTATACTAGATGGGATCGAATCTTTTCTGAGCTGGCTTTTTGGGGGTTAGATGGACTGGGCCTTTTGCTGAGCAGGTTTTTTTTTAGACAAACCTAGCATTAAAAACAAATGCTCCATCAGATCGAGATACTGGATATGCTGGTCAAAACAGTACAAGATACAATTTGGGCCCTGATTTTGGTTTTGCTAAAAATTCACCCATATCAAACACAAACCTCTGGATTTCGACCCAAATCTGATTCTGATATGATCCTCAAGTTTGAAAAGAATTGCCTCAATATTAAGACTCTTCGAGGATTGCATCATACATTCCCAAAGAGTTAACATTTTGCACAAAAGCATTCAAAACACCCCTATAAGAGGTTTAGGGTTTCCATGTCCTAGCTTTGGAATGATCTACAGCTTTACTACCCAAACAAGCGGTATCACATCATCCTGCATATGGAAGAGTATCCTGTCCTAAATTGGAACAGTTACTATGGCTTTACTATATGTAGCTAGGCCAAACAGTCAAAAACGGTGCCTCAGCAAGACTACCTAATATACCTCTCACACCTAACACCGAGAAGTGAAAGAAGGATCAAACGGTAAAGTAGTAGTCCAGATCCAAGGGTTGTGTTCCCATCGTGGCAGAGCCCGCAACCAGTCAGCCTTTTGGCAAGCTTTTCCAAGTAAGCCTCTGGGAAACCGTTCAAGAACAGTAGATGGCAAACACAATGACTTAGGCGCACCAATGCAAATGCAATGCAAAGAAACATATAAGTGTAAATAAAAATTTCATATCATGAATTTCAAGTCAAGTTCTCTAAATCCCAAGCAAAGTCGCCAGAAACTGTAGCTCGGCTTTTTCGCGCCCCCTTTCGGAAGCTCGAAAAAAGCCTAACAATTCAGACTCCTGCGGTTCTGAATCTAATCTCACAAGTGCAATGTGAAATTGATAAACACCAAAGAGTCCAAATCTGGCAAATCCTTTTGGAAAACTGATTTTGAATCAAAAAGTGCCAAAATTGGACTGCTTTGCCAGATACAGAGTTGGCACCTAAATATTTTATTTTTGGGAAAATTTAAGAAACCCATGACTCGTGCCAAAGGCCACGTGCCCGTCATCACCAAAGTTGCCTCGGCTCGGGAACTTAGGTACGAGAGGGGAAGGTCATGAATTGAGCACCCCCGCTCAT